>OZ005740.1:262903007-263086473 GCA_963930735.1 Dioctria linearis | reverse complement strand
AGGGTTCCGTACCAACGTACAAAATTTAGCACTAGGTATGTACTGAAAAAATAATGCTGTCATTTGAAAGTAAAATGCCTACTTATGATCATAATAATGAATCAGAATAAAACGGGGAAAAAAAACGCTGCAAATCACGTTTCTTGTATAGGAGCTCCCTTTAATTTTTAATTTTATTTTATTTTTATTATTTGTTCTTATAGAAGCAATAGAAATGCACACTCTGTGAAAATTTCAAGTGTCTACCTAGTACGGTTCATGAGATACAGCCTGGTGATGAAACGGACAGCGAAGTTTTAGTAATAGGGTTGCCGTTGTTACCCATTGGGTATGGAACCCTAAAAACAGACGACAATTAAATAAAAAGTATAGATTTCCCGGTGAACGTATTGTATTTATTTTTGAAAAGAAAATTTTTTTAGAACCCACAAGAAATCCCTCTAAAACATCGCTGTTCAGGACGCTATACTGGAAGGTCCGTATTTTGCTATTAAGATCGTTGGCGGAGGAGCTCATATTGAGCTTGATGGCCCACCCCACAAATTATTAAGGTTCATTGCGAACCACAAACGAAAATCTGCAACGTAACCCATCAAACTGGAGATCGCTCGGTCAGGTGGTCAGGTAACATTATTTAAAAAGCGAAAAAATACAAAATCCGATAACAATATAATATGAGCAAATGGCTGCATAATACTCTGCAAATTCTTTCCGTTTATATTTAAATATTTACTTCAGCTTAAAAAAAAATATTCTGGATTAAGAAAGTATCGTATAACATTGAGAAAGGAACTACTTATTCAGCGTTATTACATTGCATGCACATGTTAGGAGAAGTGGTGCACTCCTCCTGTAGCCAACGCAAACACTTAACACAACGTATCCAATCTTCTTTTCGTTTCGTAACTTTCCAGACAACCAACAATTTCGTTCTAATCAAAATCGTTTTCTTTTCATCGCTTTCCAGAACCACGTCAATATCCGATTCCGAACTCGAACTGACTTTCCTTGATTTCTGGAATGATTTTTTTTTGCAGCTTATTCTTTTGGGCTTGCGTTTTGTTAAAATTTTGCTTTTTAAGTGTCCTTTCCGCATTTCATTAATACTCTCGAATGATGTTAAAACTATTCCAAGATTCATATTCATAGTTTTGTAGACGACAACACCCCTGATTTCGTGTAACTCGTTCGATTCTATAGCTGATTCTCGTGCGAATGTTATAGCAGACAAACGAAGCCACATATTCAGTTCATTAAAGTATCACCTCACAAAAATACTCGATTGGGGCAGAGCGAATCGGGTCTTGTTTAATGCTTCCAAAACGCATTGTGGTTTATTATCACTTAAAGGTACTCTAACACCCGCTCAACCCCTTTTTCGTCGATAGAGAAGATATCTCGAACTCACCATCTCTTAAAATCTTAGACATTGAAATATCCAACAATCTTAGTTGGTCCGATCACATTTTTGGTATTGCCAAAAACGCGATGAAATGCCTGGGCTTCGTGGAAAGATGCAAGAAATATTTTACTCCATCAGACTTGGCGCAAATCTACAAGTCTCATATGAGGCCTTGATTAGAATATAACTCCCATATTTGGCCAGGGGCTGGCCCGCACTGCATTGTCCGCGTTAGACAAAGTCCAACTTCCGGTTTATTAGCGATGACATTTCAATAGCAACTATTCATTCCCTAGAGCATCGACGTAATGTCAGATGTCTGTCTCTCTTTTATCGCTACTTCTATGGTCATTGCTCTGAGGAAATTTCTAGTTTGATCCCTTATAGAATTCCTCTTATGCGTACCACTCGAGCTGTAACACGAGTTCATTCTCACACCCTTGAAGTCAAATTTGGCCGTGAATTTCCGTGAATCATTCGTAAGCAGAACAGTTTGCAATCCTCCCCCCCCCCCCCACGCAGCTATGACCCACAAACATAATGCGCACCGTCACAAACTTGTCTCAATCCTCAATTCCTTACCCCTTTTTCCTTTCCTGCCAATCTGAGAAATTTGTTGTAGGAGATTTCCTGGATTGACATCTGCCTTAGACACTTCCCTACAATCAAATTTATTTATGCATTTTGTGGATTCGGTGATGATGGGGACATTTGAGTTTTGAACTACTACATATAGCACTCGTAAAAGGTTAAGGTTGAGGCTCGAAAGAAGCCCGGTTATTTTGGTGTTGAAGCTTGCGAACTTTCCACAATTGCATGCGAAACTAAAAACGCAATGGTCGAGAATCGGATCAGAATTAAACGGGGAAAACTCCAGTTGCTTTAAATTTTGATACAACATTAGAGACCGTGCATGAATTTCCCCAACTTTGCGTGAACATTTGACCGAATTGAAGTAGGGTTAATTTTCTTCCAGCATAAGCACGAACCCAGTGTTGAGAGGCACTATAGAAATATGTATTCAAAGATTTAATCACTGTTCTATCTAGTGGTTGTAGGTAGTGAATCGTGTGGCTAGGAAGACACAGTAAGTAACCATCACTATCCCGAGATATTTCAAGTAGTTTCACAGAGCTAGTGTGCGATGCATGCCCATCCAAGATCAAGAGCACCTAACCCACAGGCTTTCTAGGAATAAAATGATCTCTTAACCATTCAATAAAAATTGTTGTTTTGACATAAACCGACTTTTGAGACATAAAGGAATGGATCCGGATGGCATACCATCTTGGTATTCTTCCTTTTGATATTTCCCTTGAAAATGCCTTCTGCATTGCAACAGTTGATGCACGATATTGTTTCATTCTTGTCATGGATACATTTTTGGAACCTTTTTCAACAACTACAACACCCGCTTTATTATTCAGTTGTAGGCCAGCATCATCAGTATTATAAATACAGCCTGGTTTTTTCACCAAATTATTTTCTTTAAGAGTTTTCTCTCTACTCTACTCTCTACTCTATTCATTGCTTCACTTCGTTCAATAGAGACACCTTCTACTTTTCTGAGGGATAGATCCGGATGTAGGTGTAAAAATGAGTTAAACTAGTTTGTATCCCGCTCTCTCCTTTTCTTTATTGAATCTGTTCGGTATTTTGAGTTGTTCTGCGGAAAAAACAGCTACTCTACGCACATTACTAATACTCAAAGAAAATGCGGAGCTTTGCATTCTTTTCAAATGATTTGCAGGACTTAGTTCGTTTTTTTTCTCCTAAAGCAACAACCATACGTTTAGAAGAATCAATTTTCTTAAGTCGTCTTTCTAATTTTTTTTTCTCAGTATTAGCATTAATCGAAGAGTCGTTTCTGACAGCCAGCATAGCACTATTTAAATCATCTTTAGTCCATGAGCCCCTACCTGATGTTGCTTTACTGTTATAGTCGGTCGACATTTTGACTAAATCAAAAAATTACATAATTGAAGGTTGCTCATCTGTACCGCAAATAGCTTGGCCATCTCTCCCAATTATACGGGGGAGACGACCACTACAGTATAAGTAATCAAAGTGATAGAAAAGCGATAAATTTGAGGCTATTTATGAATTTCAATTTTTAAATCACCTAATGTAAAACACCAAATCAAACGAAACATACAAAAAACCTGCAACGCAAATTATTCCCAGGCTGTGCGAAGTATGTATATTTCCCACTTCACAGAATGCCCGATATTCGTAACACCAAATAATATTTTACTCTTACCGTTGGTGCAGACATCATAGTAGAAAGTAGCATAAACATTGTTTATATATCACTCAAAAAGAAACTCACCACAGTTTCTCAGTTTTTTTTTATTAACAACCGCACATACAGTCATATCCCAAATATTTTGTGTGTGTTTTGTGACTTTTTTAGTATTTTTATTAAAAAAGCAATAAAAACGTTAATAATAAGAATTCAATAATTATAGTCGTCATATTTAATACTTCTATAAACAAAATTTTATATTATCAAGTGAGTAGTTATTTTGTTGTGACAAAATATTTGATGTTTACCAGGTGGGAAGTATACTTCCCTCTGCTCATACAATGTTTATCAAAGTGGCAGGAATATTTCCCGCTGCCTTTATAAGAACAGAAAATTAGTAGCTATATATTTCAAACTTTATGGATTTTGTAGATGGCGAAATGGAATTTAAACAATTCCAAACATGTGACAGAGATAATGAGCTATTTGTATTCGTTACCTGATGAAGACGAAATATCTAATATTGATGCTGATGAAGGTGCCTTAGCAGAAATTTCAAGGTTGGATAATTTGGAATGTGCCGATTCCAATGAAATACCT
This sequence comes from Dioctria linearis, assembly GCA_963930735.1. Lineage (NCBI taxonomy): Eukaryota > Metazoa > Arthropoda > Insecta > Diptera > Asilidae > Dioctria > Dioctria linearis. The sequence continues at coordinate 263,082,226 of OZ005740.1, read as the reverse complement.
CTTCTTTTGAACAAATTTTTTATGATGTGACAGGTGACAGTGATGACTTGGAATGGAGCACAAATACATCTTACTTCGATGAAATAAGTACATCATTTTCTGATGATATAATCCTAAATGTCGAACAAAGCTCAAAAGAAATTAATTTTTTTTTAAATATTTGATTCCAATACTATTTTAAAAATTGTGGAAGAAACAAATGCATACTCAATTCAAAACAAAACTAAAAATTGGGGAGGACATAAATTCACAGGAAATTTTGGCCTTTATAGGATGTCTAATTCTTATGGGCATACATTCAACTACCTGAAATAGAAAATTACTGGTCATCAGAGCCTATTTTAAGGGTAGAGTCTATTGCACAAGTTATGACCATTGAATAAATAACTAATAAGGAAGCGGGGTATCGTGCGAATACAGTGTACGTGTTTAAGCATTTCAATGACAGTGTGACCAATGGTCGGGGAGGAGAAATGACAAGAGGGCGTCGTTGATATTTTGTGTCAGTTCAATATTCTGACATTTCATAATTTTGAAAATAAGTTCAATGATTTGAATTCGCGATATTGTGAAAAATAAAGAATTAAACGTGTTTTTTACGTAATAGTAGTTTGAAATAAGTGCGGAATATTTCTTTTGTGAACAACATTTTATGTAATAGAGACTCCGGAGTCCTAGATTAGCACAATGAAGTGCGCTGTGCTGTGCTGCAGGAACAAACGGCGTTATTGTCGTGGAAAAGCATTCTTCAAGTAAGCTTAATAGCTTTACCAATTAATTATATTGTTTTTAAACAAAATAAAAGTGAAATATCTGTAAAAATAAAGAGCCATGGCAAAAGATTTAACATTTTTACCAATGCCGGTTTATTTGTTTACAATTGAATTGTCATTGGTAGATAAATTATTCCAGTCATACAAAGGCAACGCCAAGAAATATTGCCTGAAAATAAGGGGGAGCTAAAAATTTGTTCATTTTACATAGGAATTTGGATTATAAAAAATGTTCCCCTTCAAAATTGCACGATTCCACTACTGCCATGACGAAACGAATACAAACAGAGCACACTAATACATTTCGCCGAGATGCTTACGTTTTCACCCGATATGCCGTTTCCTTATTAGTTATTTATTCAATGGTTATGACTGCCAAGCGATTTAAAAAAATGATTGAAATATACACTGGAATGACAATAATAAAAATTTACCGCAAAGTGACATTAATCGTGTTAAATTACATAAAGTTTGACCCATATTAGATTTTCTAAATACTAACATTGTACAATCATATACACCATCATATCTGGCTGTAGATGAATCTATGTTCCCCTTCAAAGGAAGGTCAAGTTTGAAGCCATATATGCCAATGAAACCTGTAAAGCGGGGTTAGTGTGGTGTCTGGCTGACTCGAGAACTGGCGACATTTTGAATTTTTCTATTTACACTGGTAAAAATTTGGTGCCATTAAAAATGTCTCTTGGTAAAAGGGTAGTACTCTAGATCTTGCAACAGTTACTCGAAGAAATAAAAATGGTTCTAAAACAGAAGTTTCTTGTCCAACAGTTATCTCAATATATAATAAAATCAGTGGATAGGTTTTGACCAATTTCGAGAGAGGTATGCAATTGGTAGAAAGGGTCAATAAAATGGTGGCATCGAATATTATATTATCTTATTGATTTAGCTAGTGTAAATAGCTTCATAATGTGCAAGTATTCCAAAAGGGCTACAAATACAAGGTTTGACCAATTATCATTTCGATTACGACCAGACAGCTAATTGGTGGTTATAGTAGTCGAAAACGCCGAGGTCGTCCAGCCATTAATTATTTAACGCATATGCCTGATCCAGTTCCGGACGACGTGACGTAAGAATTGCAGAAGTTGGTAAGCACATCCCACTTCAAAATAAAAATTATCGGAGGTGCAGATTATGTAGTAAAAAAAAATGCAGAGAAAAGAACCCGATATACATGTACATTCTGCGATGTGCCATTATGCATAAATCCATGCTTTTTTACTAATAAATGAATTTGAAGTATTACAGTAAAAAATTGTCATATTTTTTAGTAAATTAATAAGGCCGTGGGATGTATTTATCCTACCTCAAGTATCTCTTGATCACAATATATTTGTTAATTTTTTTTTTGTACATAAAATTAGTCAATAATATTGAAAACAATACACAATAAAAATATATGTCATTTTCATATTGAAATTAATTCGCCTGGGAAAGGGTTAAATACTACGAATATGTGGTGACGTACAATTTCTACTTTGACAAGAAATTTCAATTATTTAAACAAAGTAAGCGTAGCTTTCCTTAAGTAAGTAAGCAAGTATTTATTCATCAAAGAAGTACAATAAGGCAGAAACCTTTTCGTTAGTACTACTAAAGTTCACAAATTCTAAAACCAACTGTAGCAATGAAAGAATCTATCGAGTATAAAACAAATATGCGTAATGGTAAGAAAAATTAATAGAGAAAATAAGCAATCATAATGATATCAATGTCAGAATTCATAATACTAATTCTATAACTCTAAAATAGAAATATAAAAATAATATTGAAAAATGAAAAGGAAAACCATATAATAACAAAAATAGAACTACGAACTATGAGAATAAAAATATCTATATAAGCAAATTAAGCAGCACGAATAATAAGAAAGAAGAAGAAAAGAAGAAAATCCAAATACATGAGCGGTCAACTAACTGTAATTAATTGGATATCATTATCCTAATAAAGTGTGCTGCCAGAGTGACTGTTTAAAGGAGGGTGGACGAGCTCGCGCGCTGGATCGAAACTGGAAGAGCATTCCAATTGCGAACTGCTCGAACATAGTAAGAAGCATTCAATACAGAATATTTAAAGCAAGGTAATAGCAAATCACCACATCTGTCACTAAGCAAAAAACTTAACTTAGATGTTTCGGGTTACGTGCGCTCAGTAAGTTATATTGAAAAAGTAACTCCTTGCTCGTATCTACGAAGACAGAAAGCGAACTTAATAGAATCATTGTAGGCTATTTCAAGCTAACGCTTAAAACTTGAGTCGAGTTTAGGGAAAATGATAGAACCATGTACTAGATGCGGCATTATCAGTGTCCTGACCAACCGTATGCGCAGGCCGGTGGAGAGTAAGTCAGCTTACAACTAAAGTCGACGAAGCGCCCCATAAATCTTACCTAGTTTCACTTTAACATGGTCACAACAACCTATTTGAGAGTTTAATATAATGCCTATGTTTTTAACTTTCTGTTCATATGGTATAGTAGATCGATTGAACTCTATCTGGGGAAAATAGGTAAGGTCATAACTTCCTCTGTAGATCGCGAGCGCTTGTGATTTTTTGGGTTTAAGTATCAGGCTATTATTAATTGACTATTTTAGAATATTGTAAAGATCTTAATTAATTCTGCTGACACAGTACTCTAAGCGACCAATTGGATGATAATAGGTATGTGCGTGCGTCTACAAATGAACAAAGCTATTTTTGATAACACTTGGCAAATTATTAATAAAAATACTGAAGAGCAAAGGTCCTAATATAGATCCTTGCGGTACACCGACAGTCAAAAAAAGCTTGGAGGAAATAACTTCGTCCACTTTCAATCGCTGCGAGCGATTCTCCAAAAAGATACTAATTAATCTCAGCGCAGCCGAACCGATTGTTAAGAAGCTTCACGTGATCGATGCTATCAAAAGCTTTCGTAAAGTCGAGAAGGACTAACAGCACAATGCGATCATCATCCAGAGCAGCTCTAATGTCTGTGGTGATTTTTAAAAGAGCTGTCTCACAGCTATACCCAACACGAAAACCTGATTGCCAACGGTACAAGGAGTCCGTAATACCTATGTGCACAGATATTTGCTTAGCCATGAGTTTTTCGAGAGCTGGGTGGAATACAACCAGGTCCAATAGCATCAGACTGTATAGCTAAGATAGCAGAGGCGGTCTCAATCTCATTGAAATGCAGAGCCGGAGTGAGCAATAGGAGCGTCCAGAGAGCATGGCGAAGTCCTAGTATTCCTTTTATTTCGAGTGTTTGGGGTGAAGAGCTCATTGAGCTCATCAGCATGTAGGTCAACTGTTGAGCCATCACCGCCATTAACGCATAAGTCGCGCAAGACACCCCAAGCTTCTTAGGTTGGCCCATTACAATCTAACTTGGATGCATCGTATAAGGCCTTTGCGTCCCTTACTTTTTTATTAACGAGATTTCACGACTTTTTAAATAAGACTGTTAGGAGATTTAAACCTTCTATACTGCTGGTATAAAGTCACGTTCAAAGATTAATTTCTTTATCGCTGTAGAGAACCAAGGACAGTCTTTTATTTTTACACGTTTAGACTGAAGGGGAGCATATTTATTGAGCAGGTATGATAGCACATCATAGAATGTGTGAGCCTGTAAATCAAGAGAATCAACGGGGAAGCAGTGTTCTGCTCCAATACTAGATTCCAGTTTATATTACTGCATTCTTCAAATAAACACTCACTATTTATAGATTTGAAATTGCTGAATTTAACAAGGCGAAAAGATGTTGATTGATATGGTATAAGCGGTGAGTAGAAGATCTAATTCGGAAGGAGACTCAAAATTGAAATATGTAGCGCGAAGAATCAACTACACTGAGATGCAATGATTGGATAAGAAATAGAAATACGTGTGATTGATTGTCATTAGAAGAATATTAACATTAATGTGAGAGTATCTACGAGACAGAGCAAACAGAAGATCACCAAAGGTGCATACACTGTCCAGATTAAATAATTTCGGCGGACAGTAGACTGAACAAAGAACGCATTTATCAAACCACGTATCAATCTCTACACAAAATGAATTCTAACAACACTATCGTGAGAGTTGAAAAATATCTTGGATTTATAACATTCCCGAATATATATTGCAGCGCCACCCCTAACCCTTCCCTCCCTGTCAAAACGGAAGAGCTTAAAAACCAGGTATTGAAATAAGAACTGAAGGTATGCCTGGTGTAAGCCATGACTCACTGATAAGAGTTGCGTGCAAATCCGTCCCCGAAAGCATCTTAACTCATCCATCTTCGGCCTGACACTCTCACATTCAAATAACAATCGTTGTGACTCACTAAATTTCCATTCCTTACTGCTCTAAAGTTCAGCTGCGACTATTTGTGTCAGTGCAATCCTTCATATACAGGTCACAGATTTATCGACGTTGGCAATCTCACCGGTATGGTCATCTTACCGGGACTTACCATATGTCTTTTCTAATTGTTTTTTTAGCTAATATTATGCATAATCCTACACATGTGAACTTATAATTAATCTGCCTAATTGTTGAGGAATATAAATTATTATACTTTTTATAATCTTGAACTTAATTTAGGGTAAGCTAAAATGGAGTGGCTATTTCAAGGAGTTTTTAGGCGCCATATGTTTTTTTTACATCTAGTCTATGTGCGTATTCATATGCAATTAATTTTTTGCTGCTATCATTGAATAAAATAACTAATAAGGAAACGGGGGTATCGTGCGAATATAGTGTACGTGTTTAAGCAATTCAATGACAGTGTGATCTAAGGTCGGGGGGGGGGGGGGGGGGAGAAATGACAATAGGGCATACTGCCTATTTTGCGTCAATTCAACATTTCTGACATTTCATATTATTTGAAAATAAGTTTCAAATTTGAGTTCGCGATATTGTGAAAAGTAATTAATTAAACGTGATTTTTATGAATAGTGGTGTGAAATAAGTGCGGAATATTTCTTTTGTAAACGACATTTTGTGTAATAGAGACTCCGGAGTCTTAAAAAACAGTAATGAAGTGCGCTGTGCTGTGCTGCAGGAACAAACGGCGTTATTGTCGTGGAAAAGCATTCTTCAAGTAAGCTTAATAGCTTTACAAATTAATTATTGTGTTTAAAATAAAATAAAAGTAAAATATTAATAAAAATAAACAGCCATGGCAAAAAATTTAACAATTTTTCCAATGCCGGTTTGTTTGTTTACAATTGATTTGTAATTGCTGCCTAAATTATGTCAGTCATACAAAGGCAACGAAATGGCAAACGCCAAGTGCATACAAACACAGCACACTAATACATTTCGCTGAGATGCTTACGTTTTCACCCGATATGCCGTTTCCTTATTAGTTTATTTATTCAATGGCTGCTATTTAAATAAAAAGATTACTCTTTTGGACTTTTTTACCGGGGTTAAACTTAATTTTGTTCAAGAAAGAATTTTGTGGGATTCTCCGGTATATAGCAAAAGCTAAAAAATGTTCTAATTTGTTATTTCATCACACAACTCATTAATTTTTGCTGACAATTTCAAGTCTTGGTTTGACTCATAAACAGGTCCCAAATAGCGAAATTGGAATTGGAATTGAAAAAAACACTCCTATACGAGCCCAGGAGGAAAAATAAATAAAAAGATTACTCTTTTGGACTTTTTACCGGGTTAAAATTAATTTTGTTTTTCCTCATATAATTCACACCCAGAATTTATTCTGAGTGTATATGAGAAGAGATCAGTTTGATCTATTTTCAAGCGTCTGCAGCTGGCAGAAAACCAAGCTGCACCGATGAGTGGAAGGTTTTTTGCTGACACGACACGCTTCTTCTTCTTCCTTTTTCTTCTTTATTTTTCAGCCCACTACGTGGCGTATACAGGTTCGATTCGCTTCGAATGAATCTGCTTCTTTAAAAAAATTTTTACATTTTTTTAATAAATAAAAAAATTGTTTTTTCTATTTTTCTCAAACTTTTCATTTCTTTCTTCTTTTTTTCATTTTTTCATTTGTTTTTCAAATCACCCAATTTCGCTATTTGGGGACCTGTTGATGAGTCAACCCAAGACTTGAAACTAATCACCAAAAATTAATGAGTTGTGTGATGAAATAACAAATTAGAACATTTTTTAGCTTTTGTTATATACCGGAGAATCCCAAAAAATTTTTCCTTGAGCTGCTATTAAGTAAAATAATCATTCATAAATTAAATAAGTGAAAAAGCTAGAATTGGTCTAAGACCAATACTTATGATACCCTATATGAATGCCCGTATGAAATTTCGTATGGGTACCCATTTGAGCAATTTTGATTTTTGCAGTGGTTTTTCGCATATATTTCTAGAACGGTTCGTCGGACAGAAAAAATGATTATAACGAATTTTATAGGATTTCATATTCTGAAGAAGTTTTTAGTACAATAAAAATGTCTTGGACTGGTCGTTTTCACAGTATACATAAAAAACCTAATTTTTTTATATGGCAACACCAAGAATGGGGTTTGCCCGATTTAGTCCATTTTTGAAATTTTATTTGCTAGTACAATGAAAACACCATGTACCAAATTTCAGCTCTCTACGGCTACTAGTTCTCAGGCAGTGTTCAAATATATAACGGAAAACGAAATTTTTGTATGGCAACCCCACGAAGGAGTTGCCCGATTTGTCTCATTTTCGAACTTAATTTTACTTTTTTTTTTAAAGTCCGTGTACAAAATTTCAGCTCTCTATGTGTACGCGCTCTCGAGTTATCGTGCGCACAGACGGACGGACGGACGGACGGACGGACGGACGGACGGGACGGACATGCAAAAATCAAAATAACTTTTAATATTATGCGTGGGTGTCCAATCCATTTTGCTCTACCATCATTATTTCGAGGTGTTACAAACGGAATGACAAACTTAGTATACCCCTTTAGATTTCATCTAGGGTATAAAAAGGGAAGCACCTGAATTTTTTTTTTATGGTTTTCTCAAATTATCTTGGTCTGAATTTCCTGCCTACTGATATTTCTCTTTTTTTTCTTTTTTTTTCCTAAATCGTTACTTATTAACTAAGTATTAAAAAAAATTGCTTTTTCCACCACGTTTTTTTTCTTTCTTTTTTCGGTTTTTTTACCACTTTTAATGTACGTCGCCTGCGAGATATTTGCTGCTTCCTCCACTATTTTGGAGATACATACAAATTTTCCTTTCAATATTTTATTATTCCTATTAATATTAAGTTGGGCATAGTTATTTTTAGAGAGTTTATTCCGTTCTTCAAAGCTCTCGAGAAGTTTGTCTGATCATTCCGATTATTTTTCTGTAAAACTTTTTGAAAGAGCTTCTTGTTGAAATATGTAGAGCTTCTTTCTCTTTATTATCAAAACTAAGCCCAAGTCGCCCAAAATCCAATATAGCTGAAAAGGTCTGAAATTATAACTTTGACCGATGCAAGAAAAATGCGCATTAATTTTAAAAATATGCAGAGTAGTCACTTTGTCCGTTGTAAAATTCATTCTGTCTAAATTAGTTTTGGTTCTCCAGGCCTCAAAACATATGCCGTTGCATTGCTTCAGTGTTGCCACTGAGCTTAATTATTTTGTATCCAAATTTTCGGAAATAATGTATATGATACAAAGGTTTGTACCATAAGTTTTGTAGTAGAGCACTAATAACAATAATTACGGTTTGCGTACGCTTAAACCATTTTGAAATCATTTTTTTCCATTCCTATTGAGGTATCTCAGAAACATGGGTTCTGAATGATTCAATCGCTTCTTTTGGCGTCGAAGATCGTTGTTCACGCATTTTGTTCTGTACAGATGAAACAAAAAGAAATCAGTAGGTGCCAAATCAAGACTATAAGGCAGATGACACATGAATTCGACGTTTTGAGTGCTCGAATATGCCGATGTGTGAGAGCTCGCATTGTCATGATGAAGAATGATTTCTCGCCTTGGGTTTTTTATTTTTCGTATCACACCAAAGACTTCTGGCAGACAAATACTTCTTAATAGCAACGGTAGTAATATACCTATTTATACCGAAGAAACAAGCCACAATGTGCTGAGATATGCTTCGTACACGAAAAACTTTTCGTTGAATTTAACTCATCTGGAAACACCTATACTGTCGACTGCTTTGTACTTTCGAGGTAATACGAATATATCCCAAATTGCCACGCCGTGTAGATGTTGTACAAGTATTTTGATGCACCGCGATCATGATCATATTTTTTAACATTTCATGCAACAATCGAAACGAGCCTTTTTTTGAACGATTGTCGAGTTATGTGGAATCCAACGCGAATAGCGCTTTCTCATAATACGGTGCCATGAAACATATTTTCCAAAGCTACCGCGCTAATTCCTAGGATCGCTTCTAACCCACGATAAGTCTCATGACGATCTAGCAGTATTTCCTTGCGAACGTCATCGATATTTTTTGTCACAACATTCGATTTTGGATAACCTTCACAGAAGTCATCCGCCAGCGAAATATAATTGAATTCATTAAATCAGCGATACACAGTGGTTTTATATGGGGTTTCATCACCAAACGCAGATTGAATTTTATCAACGTACTGTTGAAAAGTTTAGGCCATTTCGAGAATCATAAAATATCATTACACAAAAACGTTGACGAATTAATTCCATTTTTTGGCCGAGATGAATTTTCAAATCAACAAAAAGTAAAAAATTAGTATCCATTTGACAAATGTTCTGCTAAGAAATGTCAAACTTTACGATGAAAACGTCAGATCGCCTCAAATGACATTAATATTCCCCCATTTTAAAACTGATGGTACAACCTATACGTATATAACTGTATAAACCACAATTCATGTTTTTTTTAAATAAGATTTCGTAACGATTTCACATACTTCTTCACAAAAGTTTCTTTAATGATCCTTGTATAAGATACGCCCCTTTTTATACCCTAGATAAGGAAATCATAGAGTATACTATGTTTCCCATTCCATTTGGAACGTATAGAAATAATGATGGTAGAGCAAAATGGATTCGGACACCCACGCATAATACTAAAACACATTTCGATTTTTGCATGTCCGTTTATTCGTCCGTCCTGTCGATAACTCCTTAACGAGTTCACTTAGAGAGCTGAAATTTTTAGCACGGCTTTCGACCACGGTCAAGTCGCGTAACTCCTTCGTATGGTGTCCATACAAAAATGTCGTTCTTCACCACATATTTGGACACTGGCTGAGAACGCGTCGACGTCGAGAGATGAAATTATGTACACAGAATCATCATAAAAACAGTAAATACAGTTTCAAAAATGAACCCGTTCTTGGTTTTGCCATACAAATCTTTGATTTTTTAATTTATTTAAGTATGATTTTCATGTAGGGTACTAGTCTAATATTATTGGTCTTACACCAATTATAACTTTTTTTTTCTCTTGGTTTTGCCATACAAATCTTTGATTTTTTAATTTATTTAAGTATGATTTTCATGTAGGGTACTAGTCTAATATTATTGGTCTTACACCAATTATAACTTTTTTTTTTCTCTTGTTGAAATGCTCAGTTCATTCTTACTGCAGCTTTGCAACTTTATGTGGTCATACAAGGATAAAATTTAAACGAAAAATATCATATAACGCATAATTGCTTCGATGACAAAAAATAAGAAATAAAACCATATGCCAAAAACAGGTGTGTATGTAAATTTTTCTGTTATAAACCCAAAGAAACATTTGACAATGCAATGAGGCTGAAAAATATTGTAATATACCCATACAGAATCTCAACGACGCCGTCCTGTGTAAATTTATTCCGTATAATATCCTTCGGATAAAAGCATGTGCTAAGCTTTCGTCCTTTTGCTTCGTGGCGTGAACTGATAATATCTCAATTATTATGTTTAATGGTGTGTAATAAGAACCGTCTGCGGACAATGCTAAAGACATTCTATTTTATGAACTATACTTTGGAGATGAGGAAAAAAAACTCCAATGAAAGCAACCCTTAAAAAAATTCAGGACTCTGTAACAAGCGACAAAATTGAAAGTTCTTTTGGGTGCTAATCGAAACAGCTTGAAAATATCAAAGTTTTGTAATTTTCGATGTAAAGATGGGTACCGGGGTGACGTGATGTTCCCGAATGCATAAATCATTGACAGTGAAAAGGCGAGAATTTTCCCAATAGCGGAAGTAGATAAATGGATAAAGCTTGGAAAAACGTGAATGCATTATCAGCAAAACCTAACAACAGCACTTACTTTCTATCTATGCTCTCCTGACAAATTTTCTGCTACTGTTTAAAATGGTTCGCGGGAGAAGAGAAGAATTATGGTAACAGATCCACTTGACTGTTATTAATGATTCGATTACTCACCATTCAAATTTGCATAATGGGAAATCTTTCAATGTAGCACGTCCAAGTTATTTGATTGAACTAATTGGAAGGATTAATCTGCAGGCCTACATCGTTTTGTGACTGGGACTAGTCTAGTTATTTATGCTGAATACTGTAGCTTAGGGATAGGTACATAAATGTACATTTTCTATTTTATGTATGTACACATATACTTACATCTACTGAGTTAAAATATAGACTGTATGTCGTAGTAGTTGATAAATGGATATACTGGTGTATTACATTTTCTCAAGCAAAACACATTCATCATATAAGTAACCAGACATACTCTCAGTTCTCTATCTACTTAATTGAAACTCAATATCAGACTACCTGCAATTTCATGGCATAAGGTAATACATAAAGCCATAAAGGGTTGTCTAAATGTATTATTTCTTGATTAAAGGTAAATTCTCGTAGTAAATTTTACTTATTTACATATGAGACAGTATGATCATAGCTCGTTTCCTTTTGCCGATTGTGATCCTACCATTCAATTAAAATCTACAACGTTTCGGTTTGAGAAAACATAGAGACAAAATCTATTTAAATCTGTTTTTTTTTTGTAGAGAATTCCTTAATTTTTGTGTTATTTAGGAAATACTGTATGATGCAAAGCTAAACAACCAAGTTCATTAGGGGGACATGACAAAAGTAACATAGTTGATTTTTATGCTATTTTGGAACTTTCGCATAGGTTATAAAATGTTCGTTTAATTTGGAAGATTTTTCGGGATACGGTATTGCATTCAAAGAGGAAACGATAAAGGATATTCAGTCTGGAAGATTGTGCTCCAGACAATCAATATGAGATGTTAAAGCTCCTTGGATAATTTGCTTGAAAGCTCTCCTTTGGAAATTTTCTAATACAAGTGTCGTAACACTACCTGCAAATATAGAAATTAAGAATTTCCATCGTAAAAGATTTTGAAAAAATGCATAAAAGGGTTTTTGAATAAAAAAAATTGTTTTGGAACTTACTTTAATTCCTTGTTTTTAATACATAAATAACTAAAATTTATGAAAATATTCATACGGTTTTTATTTTGATAGCTTGATAGACGAAGCGAATACAAATGATCTAATAATTGCAATAAAATAATCTTCAATAAAAATACAAGGAATGCATAAAATTTTTAAGGAAAAATGGTTTGATGCGGCGTGTCTTAAATCAAGGAAAAAATCCTTCAAATAACTGAACTTATTTCGGAAGCATAATAGCGAGTTCTAAGAACGCATGTACCTATCGGAAAATAAAAAATTTAAAGATCTCTGCAGAAAAAAAAGGATTATTTCAAAGAAATTTCTCTTAAATTAGGAACGGCGCATGACACCAAACTCTTCTGGTAGTTTTATACAAAAGGGAGCGAAATCACAACAGAAGACTTCAAAAGCTACTTTGAGAAGCTTCTAAATCCACCGATGCCATCTAATGCCATTTTATATGCAACCCCTTACATAGATGATATCATCTTAGATAGTGGAATTACATTAGACGAGCTTCTTACTACTCTGCAGAAGGTTACAGATAACAAAGCACCTGGGCCAGATCGAGTGCCTTACGAATTCTTTAAACATGCCCCTCCAGCTTTTTACATAAGCTTGTGAAAATATTTAATGACATATACGGAAGCGGAAATAGCCCAGATAGTTGTTCGAAGTCGATCATATTTCCTATATATAAAAAGGGAGATCCAAACCTTCCAGAAAATTTCAGAAGCATCACATTTATGGACGCGATTGCGAAACTATGAACAGGTATTGCAAACAACAGGCTAGCTTTATGGGAGCAAGAAAGGGGCGTTTTAAATTAGTGTCAATCTGGGTTTCGGCCTGACTATTCTACAATCGACAACATTTTTAATTTACTTACTATATTTAAGATCAAGCTACATAAAAATGGGGAAACGTTTATGCGTTCTTTGTAGATTTTAGGGCCGCATTTGACACTATTGGTAGATCTGCTCTCCCTTATAAACTGTATAAACTTGGAGTATCAACAAAATTTATTAGGTTCCTTCAAGGTATCTATAGAAATACCAGCGCAGAAGTAATGGTGAGAAACTATCTAGAAATTTTATACAAGCTCTAGGCTTAGGCAGGGATGCTCATTAAGCCCTTTACTGTTTTCACAATTTATTAATGACATTGGGGTTGATATGGGAGGAGGGGTGAGTATTGATGGACTTGTCATTAAAGCACTCTTATATGCAGATGACTTCGTTTAATTGTCTGAAGACCGGATAGAGTTGCAAGAAATTATATCGAATCTACAGGAATACTGGCGATGCTGGAACCTTGTGGTTAATTTAGATAAGTCCAAAATAATGATCTTCCAAAAGAGGGGGTGGTAGAAGAGTGAATAGGGAGAGATGGAAATTTGAAGGAAAAATATCGAAATAGTCAAGACATTTAAATATCTTGGGATCAAGTTAACGCCAAAGCTCTCATGTAAGGACCACACTAGTGATCACTTAAACTCAGCCAAAGGGGTCTTGAACAGCGCTTGGAATAACTTTATAAGAAAAATAAGTCATTCAGCTAAGTATAGGATTTACTCTGCTACCTCAAGGGCAGTATTATGTTATGCTGCTCAAGTATGGGGTTTTAAGTATTATGAAGAAGTTGAAAAACTGCAGCGATTCTTTATAAATAAAGTCTTTTCGGTGTCTAGACAAACGCCCAATTACGTTCTAACTCTAAAGGCAAGATTACCTAATTTAATATATATTTAGCATCAAATGCCATTTTGAATATATGCAGAGAGTTTTGAGCTTATATACAGAAACAGACTACCACGAATATTGGCTTTAAAGGCGGTTGATAACAAGATCTACTGGTTTGAGGAATGGTTAAATCTAGCAGAAAAGCACGACGTACAGCTTTTTACTGCATGGACAACAATTCTATAATGAATACATAGCTAATTTTGATGTACAAGAGTGGTATGTTACAGCTAAACGCAAGTTCAAACTCTCATCTTCCTCACAAGGTCGTTCATCATATCGCGTACAATAGATATTTGAAGTTTTTCTTAAAAGCCTTTCCTCATTCTTTTTTTTAGTTCCACTGTATTTTGAGCACAATTATAATATTTCCTTAAACTTTGTTTGTTTTGAGACCACTCTGTGGATTTTTTTGTCACTAAGGCGATATTATTCCTTTGCTACTTACTATCCGATTGTACTTTTCACATAAAGTGCCGGTGGAAGATCAGGACAAAAAATCATAAGAGCGTTATGCTTTGTTGGTTATAACTTGGCTTTCCATTCCTCACCAGAAACTGTACAGGCTAAATAATGTATCCTTTAATGCTATTCCTTCCAATTCCAGTTGCAGAGATTATGAAAATGTATTAAACCTAATACAAAAGAGAAGAAGTTTTTTTCGAGCAACAGAGTTTTATCCATATAATCCGCAAGTTGTTCTACGAAAACTTTCTTCTGACGCAAAAAAATCTGGAAGAACTCTAGACTAGAGTTTGCTCGAATTTTAGAGAGTTTAGAGAGACGAGAGAAGATACAATACAGACAGAGTACGTGACAGACGAGGAAAGAAAGTTGTTTCTAAAGACAAATATTTGAGATATTGAGATAGATCGAAGTTCAGAAGACAACATTTCATAAATTGATCTACGTACGGAACAAAATTTTTATTCCTGCATCTGTGATCTTCGACACTATATCATGAAAAAAGACTGGATTTTTTGAATAGCTTGTCAGAAGCGAGCTTACGAGATATGCGATAAGAGATCAGTAAATCCCTTTTAGGAGTCCTAGAATTATAAGTATTCTGAGTGATTTTTTATTATTATCATTTGAATGATTTTGAAGTTCCGTAAAGTAATCAAAGTGTCTATAATTTTAAAGGAAGTAATTTTATAATGTTTTGTTTTCGTTTATTTATTTTATTTCACCTTAACTTCTGAGGGGCGAGGGGTACAGGGTTGGTCCAGCAATAGTTTGAAAGGCCATGAAGTTCTGCATACAATGAGCTCTGTAAGTGACCGTACACCTTAACTTTTCAAGATACAGGATATTTTGTGAAAGGCTTGCATATTTTCTTAATCGCCCTTAAACTTCAAAACGGTTGAGGTGCAGCTTCCACCTTGTCGTAGAATTTTTTGTTTGACTAGATGACTACTATCACCATCTGTCCTATGGACCACACTGGATGAAGCGACCTGTATAAGGGATACTATACGTATACACTTTTTTGGAAGAATGTTCACGTTTCTGCTACTGTACTCGTTACACCTCAGACTTACAAAAAAAGGGTTTATACAAAAAATTAGGGAATTTAGTCTTCTTCAAATTTGTATAAGCCATTTTTGTATCTTCAACCCATGATGGTAAACCGGGTGGACCCCATTCAAGGGTGGAAAACTTAGACATTTCTTCGGGGCCCGGAACTAAGTAATATATATAAAAATTATAACTATCCAACCATTTGTATGGGAAAAAACCCCTTCTGACTGGACTAGTAGACCAATCCTAGCTTTTTTACTTGTCTTCTTATACTTTCAAAATACGGGATACTTGATCTATAATATTCTAATATTCATAGAAGAGGATAATACTGAAAGATATTTTTCATGAGAAAAAAAATCGGTTGCAAACTTCCTCGTTCGCTCTTGAAATTATAAGCAGTGGATTCGATTTGCCGAATTTCCATACCCAAGCTTTACTTTGCAACTGGACATATCATCTCAACTCATTGCAAGTATTTTTGAAAATAATGTTAAATGTTGACCACGCGAAAAAACAATTCTCCATAGATAGAATCTACAGTAATTAAATATTTATGTTCTGTTTCAAGTGATTAGGTAGTTTTATGTCTTAAATGCATGTTAAAACTCAGCCCCATATAGGTATTTCGGTAGTATCATTACTAAATAATCTGATGGAAATCTTTAAACACCTGCACATGATTAAAATTACGTGGGAGTAGGAGGTGAAGGTATGGTTTGCGGGCGTCTTCTGTGAGCAGCCTCATTTGGAACTTGCCATACACTTGAAAAGCCATGTTACGGTATTCCAGGCGGATGTCAAAACCCATTCTTGAAGCTGGAACGACCAGAATTCCATCTGCTCGGACATCTAAGCGGCCAATAAAACCCTGTCAAAAACCCTCCATAACCTCCAAACTAGTACTGGAATGTAAGACTACCCTGAATACCCTCTTTCAGTCAGTGTAACAGGGTACTCGTTCTTTGAGTGGCTGGGTACAGGAACGAACTTGCGCGTCGTGGGGTGGCCTCGGAGGCACCTCCCTCTACAATTGGAATCGAACCGGAATATCTCGTCTATACAGTTGCGACCTTGGGTCGATTGCCAACACAGTTGTCTTTGGTTAGACTACCTTTTGGGTACATCTACAAAGGAACTGTGGGGTAAACCTAACCCAAGTTTAACAAAAAAGTTGCTAGTACTGAGCAAACCTACCGTGCGAATTCTGGTGTCAATTCTTACTGCACACTGTTCTCTCAGGGGTCACCTACATAGGATAGGACTGGTTGATATCTTGATAACTCTATATATAATGCGGAGAGGAATCAGAAACGGTTACTCACTTTCTTTGGCACTGTCTCTCCGGAAGACGTTATAGATTCCTTGGTTCATATCTCCTGGATGAATTGCATGAAGCAGGTAAGGACAACTAACGATTAGGAGATTAATAGACCTGTGGAGTGACCAATATTATTTCCACTTTAACAGCAAATTTTACATTTAGAGTGATGGTTTGGCTATGGGTTCGGCTCTTTTACCTTTTCTATCCGAATTCTTTATGTGCAATCTAGAAAATGAACGTTTTAGTACTGGTCTTCCTGTTATAAAAAAATATATATTTTATTTTGGACAAGATATGTAGACCATATTCTATGCATCTGGATGGGAGCCGAATGACAACTGGAAAATTTTATGAGTAAAACTCTAAATAAATTAGACATTAACATTTTCTTTACTGTACAACTAGGCAATAATAAAATCAATTTGTTAGATGTAACGCTTAAAATAGACAATAACAAATTACGTTACAATATTTTTAGAAAACCAATATTTTCTGATACTGTAATTCCAAGTAAATCTTGTCACCATTGGTATACAAAAATGGCATCTTTGTAAATTCAAAACTACATTGAAAAAACCATAATATAATACCAGTCTTTTCTAATATATATACTCTAAAAAATTTGCTATCCAGCAACAAGATAAACCTAAAATTGATACAGTGGATAAAAGTGGAGTCAATAAGCTTAACTGTAACGATTGCCAAGCTGTTTATATAGGGAAGACTAAAAGATCTCTTAAGACAAGATTTTGTGAACACAAAAAAATCTAGTAAATCCAATAACCCGAGCTCTGGCTGTGCAAAACATCTACGCGATAATATACTTTCAGCTAATTTAAACGACCTGGAACTGGTGCATTGCTTAAAAGGTGGAAAAATATTTGACAAGTATGAAATCTATGAAATCAGAAAGCAACAGAAGAATGGTACTTTCCTAGTTAATGACCAAATTGATTTCAGAAGCCCTCTGCTAGATCCTGTAATAGTTAAAATTACCTCTCGGAGCATCTAGTCAGCACAATCACAATCGATAATTAGTAGTCGTTTAGCCTTGATAATGTTCTAATCGAACGAAGCCGGTCGGCTTTATTTTTTGTTTTTTAATAATATGAAAAAATCTATTTATAAGGTGTAACATAAATTGCCAAGTGTTTATTTTTTTCCAAATTCTTTAAATTTGTTTAAAATTTATAGTACTTTACATCATGCGTAATATGTTTGAACAACTGCCCACACAAGATACAATCAATATGATTATACGATTAGGAATTCATGTAAATTATTTTCTTATTTGGTTAATTCATACCTTAGTGTCTTAAAATTTTCCTTCCTGCGACTTTAGTTTTTAACCGATGTCTTTTTTATGCTCGTGTATAATATTGACACGCGTTCACGGATTTCGATAATTGTTTTTTTGTTGGAGTACATTTTGGTTTACGGGTTGTAACCCGCCACGGGGTGGAAGTTGTAATATTGAATGTTTGAGAGTACTGTCGATTGGTGTACAACTTTTTTTGGATATGATAAACTTATAGATATTTAGGGTTTATGCCACTTAATTTTTCTGATTACTTTTCAACATTTACATTTATTTTCATGATTCAAAATGTCCAAGTTGTGACAATTCATATTGCCTTATTTCATTTATTTGATTGAATGGTAAAATGATTTTCATTTATATATTATATTTGTAAATTTGAAAAGAAACTCATACGTCAATCAAATGTATGCTCAATAATATACTTTTCCCAAGACTCAATTCTTTCTAAAATGAAAAACAGGTGAACGGTAAGAAAACATGCGTTTAGCATTAAATTGGTATAAAACCATGATCGCGTAATAATGTGCATATTACTAATGCACACATTTCCACACCACCTTCGAGGTAGAGTGCAAGTTGTAAGCTCTCGATATTTCTTGCAAAATATCTAGAAGTTGATTTTATTTTATTTAAGTTTAAATAATGAATGAATTTATCTTGTATTTCATCAATTTCTATAGATGATATTGGCCATGTGACTTGAAAATGTGGTTGAATCCGGTGTAGAAGGAACAGAAATGTTGATGCAAATGTTGATGAATAAAACGAAACCTTGTGAACTGAATGAAATTTTATATTCATTGACTTTAATTTACTCTAGGTACTGTAATTACATTGATTCATTTTAAAAGTGGACTGTACCTAGATGACTATGAACTTGTTAAACGAACTGTAAAATTGTGATACGAACTGAGTGACTGTAGATTAGTAAGTAAAGTGAAAATTAATAGCTTTAAAGGCAATTTTATCCAGAGAGAGAGAGAGATTATGTTGTATGTCTGAATAGAATAGACCACGGAAATGAATTGCTACTGTAGAGATCAAATAGGTAAATTATAAGAATATAGCTAGAATATTTAGAATGTTTTCTAATTCAATATATACAGCGTGTCCCAAAAAATAGTGATAATCGAAAGCCTGGAGGTAGAGTACAAATTTTCGAGATTTTTCGCTAATTACGTGTTGTTAGGTAATTTTGGTCATAGCGGTCGAAGAAAGTGCGATAGGCACTTATTTTTTTTTTCGAAATAGATTAACAGTGCATCTGTTGTATTTAAAAACATTTATTTCAATACACTTAATCATTGTCTCAAAAAGTATTGATGATTTTTTTCCTTTACCAAAACAAAAACTAACTTGAAAGTTCTATGGCAATTTTAAGAAAAAAGTTCCATATTTTTTTAGAAACTAGTTCAAAAACTTCACCGACTTTACACGCCGCAAATTTTTATCAAGTTATTTCCAACGGCATCATACTTAAATTTCGATTCAGATTGTACTAAGTGTAAAAATTAACAATTTTAATTGGGAAGTAAAAAAAGTAAAACTGAAAATTAAATAAAAATAATTATTTTATTGTGAAAAATTACAAAAAGTTTTCAAAATGTCTACCATCCTTTTCGACACATAACCGACAATACGGTGGAAAAAATTCTCTTTCAGTCGATTGAGTGCTTGTCTGTTTCTTTTGAAATTTTCTTCCGCCGCTCTTAATCTACTCGACAAATCTCCCAAATTTCTGCATTCCTTACAATAAAGCAGCTCCTTGTAGTATCCCGTATTTTCTTAATGGAAACTTCCCAACTGCCATTATGTTCAATAGATGGAAAAACATGGTGTAATACCTACAAAATATTGACTAATTATTATATAATTCTAAGGGTAACCGCAGATATTTCCTTTAGCTAGGTGTGACGCTAATTATAACCTTATAGATAGCTTACGATGGAGCCAAAACGACAATAAAACTTTAGGAGAAATCCCAGTTGGAAACCGTTTATTTTACAACTGAGTAAGAAAACAATAAAAACTGATTTCATGTGTCCGCAAAATAATTTAAAATTTCTGGCGAATTTTTACTACAAGATAGCGTGTGCTATGAAATAATATATGTAATATAGGTATGTACATTGCCATCCTAAAAACGTGGACAAAACAATCAGAGCAGTCATACTACCGCATAACTATCTGAGAATAGTCGAAATTTCATACTACCTACCACACCCCATATACTGACCACTTGATTAATGAGGAAATTGTTTCTAGTTTATAGCCATCCGAAAATGTAATGAATCAACACTAGTCATGCATGCAAGAGTAAAAAACGCTACCCAAGAATATTTTTCTCTCACGGCCACAAACTTGCAAAATATTTATTTGGAAGGAATATAGGTACTCATGAGATATTTTCATTATCTATTGTAGATTTTATGACATATTTAATATTTCGATTTGTTTTGTGTCAAATTATTCTCACTACTTTTCAGTATTCCGAAAAAAGTGTGAAAGATCATTTAACTAGGACAGTTTTAAAGTTTTAAACCTAAAATCTACACCTTACCTGGACCAAAGATACAAATGTACCTCATTGTTAATGATAACAAAATTTATTGAATAGGCCACGAAAAGAAGAATGTTATGATTATTTTACTATCGAGATCCTGGCCACTTACACTTTCCCTCTCTCTCTATGCTGTATTATGCTACATAAATATTTCGCAACATTTATTACCTATAGCTTTCTTTCGTTGAATGTTTTCTTTCGTTGAATGTAATGTTAAATTCAACTTTGAGTTTTTGAATTGAATAAATTTAGAAAAATGAAACTTCACTGTTTTTATTTCTAGATAGCCCCTTACTATTCAAAGCTCAAACCACAAATAAAATAACAGCATTAGGAATGAAAGTGCAAAAGGCGTTTCGTATTCTTGCTTGCCGAATACGCCTGGACGCCTGGAAAAAGGCTAAGTTGACCTCAGATATAAGCACTTATTTTGTTTCGTCCCGCTTAGGGCTAAACTGCCGTACTGAAGAGTATTAAGTTCTTACTGATACGAAACGCCTTTTGCACTTTCATCAGTTGCAGTTTTAGCAACAAATTTTTCTGTTATCAATTTTTTAAATTGATAACACTTTTTTACGGAGGATTACGGGGATTTTTGCCCCCAGTTGTAGGTAAATGAGCCCATTTGTGAAAAATCTACCTACCTCTAAGCGGCTATATAAAGCAATAGGGAACTAGGAAATAAAAACAAGTAAAACATTTTGAACCCTCATAATATTGTCAGGAAATGATTTGTACATCTCGATCGATTTCAAACCATAGTCTGAAAACAAAAATATTTATGAGGATTCAAGAGCATTTTTGTTGCTTAGTTCCCTATTCTGTTATAAAGTCGACGTATGTATGAATAATGCCTCGGTTCCAATAATAAGGCTATTGAATATACGTATGTACATTCGTACGTTTTTTATACATACATATTTCGTAATGCAAGTATGGCAATGTATGTAGACATGATAAAAATACAAACATCTTTCTGTTTTTAACGTTAAAACCTTGTAAAAGATATATTTGAAGCTATCCTGGAAATTTAACTTGCTGCGACAAATATTTTACTTTTAAATTGCAATCTCAGCAAAGTTACATTTGTACCTTGGTTTGGTGTAGATTCTAGGGTTAAAGGGGATCGACTACAGCAATAACAGACATTTAGTGAGTTCCCTATATTTTCTATGAAATATTGCGCATTTACAGTAATCGAACCTAATATGTATGTACCTGATCATTTTGCTAATTATTGCCTTGCTTTATAAGCGTATCTTACAAAAAACGGGAAGTCATAACGTTTCCGCAAGTATATTTTGGCATTCTGTCTCAGTTCCCCTGACATCTACTTTCTGAAAATTAATATATTGCAAAGTGTTTTCATTTTACTCATATTAAATTTTCATTAAAAGTCATTCGTTTTCAACTTTCAGTTAATTTCCCTCTAGTTATTTAATTTTGAAAAATTCGTATTACATTATGAATTTTTTGTTTTATTTTTATTTACATAAACAGGTGAATCTTTTTCTATACCATTTCCATAAATTTTTCTTTAAACGAATAAAAGCTTGGGTATACAAAAGGCAAGATATGCAACTTATAACGGCGAGATAATATGGACAAATTTTTTAATCGACTGTAACAAAGAAAAACTAAAATTTTTCACCAGTAGTGATGGCACAAAAAACGAAAATAGGGTTGATGCTATTGGAATAATGTGCCTATTCAGATAATGAAATCATAGGGTATACTAAGTATGTCATTACGTTTGTAACCCATAAAAATAATCATGGTTGAGCAAAATGGATTGATTAGGTGTCCAAAATAATATGTACTAAAATTATTGTCATTTTTGCATGTCTATCCGTCAGTCCGTCCATTCCGTCGGTCCGCTCTCAAAAAATTTGATACACGGCCACAATGTCTGAGAACGCATCGACGTAAAGCGCTGAACTTGGTATTCTCATGAAAATAGTAAATAAAACATCTAAAACAAACTAAATCGGGATGTTGCCATACAGAAATTTAGTTTTTTATGTATAGTGTGAAAATGATCAGTTCTAGACGTTTTTATTGTACACTATAAAGTTCTTCAGAATATGAAATCCTATGAAATTTTGGTAATAATCATTTGTACTGTCCGACGAACCGCTCTAGAAATATATGTGAAGATCTCCTTTATCAATCAAAGTTTCACAGAGAGGTGACGGTGGCCATGCCAAATTACATACGACTACTCATCTAAACAATCGTAACAGTTTGTCTTAAAGAACATCTAACTTCTTTTCTTGTTCTTTCATGGAAAGTAAAATCGCGGAAATGGGAGATGCGCAGATTATATGAAACTTTTAATCCAGAGGAAGAACCAGACTAATATTCAAAGAAGCGGGAAGTAGGTGGTAATCGAGTTTCGGTGGGATGGCTGCAAATAGCTCGTCGGACCAGGGTTTCTTAAAAATGAAACTCCTTCAATAACAATAAAATAAAAGATAATTCTTTCTTCCAAATGAAATAGCCCCTACATTTACACAGCTAATTTAATCTAATTCTATTTATAGCCTAACTATACTGGAAACTGGGTAGTGGTAAGGGAAACTTCATGCGGCTTACCACTATGATAACAACTCTGGACTCAATACTAAATAGCTTAGCATTTATAGTATTTTCAACGCGACTCAAGGAAAAATTATGAGGAAGGAAAAATAAATAACAATAGCACTGTGAGGACTGTTACAATACAAGATATTTATTTAATTTCCTCTGTTTTTTCACAAATATTTCTTGTACAAAAATAGAGCGAAAATTTCCGCGACGGAACCTCAGTGAAAACCAACTACTTTTTAAAAAGTTTGTTAATATCTTGAAGAAGCGTAAAATTATCTGCCGGGGCTGGGAAAGTGCTGACGGAACGTTTATGTGAGTTGAATTCAAATATGATAAAGTAAGTTTCATGTGGGAAGAATATTTGCGGGAAGTTATTATTACTATATATTACCTACGTTGGAATTTGAATAGTTAGCAGGTTTTATATTAAGGTAAGGGATTTATGGGAAATTATAATTGAGGGAACTCACACGATAGGGTTACTAGCCGTGTTATTGAGGAAACTCATATGATACGGTTACTTGCTGTAACTATTACCGTATATGAATATAGTGACACGTGGTTTTTATATGTATACTAGAGGAAGCCCGTCGGCGTTGCCTGGCGGTAATATAGATACGTAGGTGGGTGCGGTTGGAGGGGGGGGGGGTTAAAAATGATGCATAATATCTAAGCTATGATCTGACTTGATCGCGCAGTTCCATACTCTAAAGCCCCCCATTCACTTACAGATTATCTACAGATCCGAACTGTAGATATATTTGAATTCCGTCATCCATTAACAGTTCAAATCGTACGATTTGATCTGCAGTCTAGGTAATTTGCTTGTGTATGTTGAAAATTTGTACGATTTGATTGTCAACCAGATCGGCAGTTCATGAACTGCAGACTGTAGATCTGTAGATAAATACACCACACACATGCAGTTCATCGTCAGATAACAGGACTGCAGATTTTTAAACTGAATACAAAGTGTACAATTTCATCGTCAATTATTATTTTCAGATCAGTTTGATATTTTCGTCAGATAATTGTAGTTTCTCATCATTCCCAACATGGATAGAAATACAATATTTAATGAATTCTGAAGTATACAGGAAATATAGAAAGTGAAATATGATTCATATTCGGACAGAAAAAAAACGAAAAACTTTATCAGGAATAAATAGAATGGTTTAAAGCTACTACTGATTCTGAGAGGAAAAAATTTAATATGTGAGATGCTTTGTGAAGCAACCAATCTTTCACCCAGAAACGTTGTTTACTCTTCACTGGTACTTCTGATAAAAGAATTATTAATGCCAGAGCAGCAATTATCTTCTTTGACAAAATCATTTTAAAAATTCAACCGAATTGCATGAGAATTATAAACAAACTAATTACGATATGGACTACCCAAGTGTAGGTGTGTGCTTAATCGTCAGTTTATCTTAAGTTTCCTATCTGTCAAAGTTCAAACTTACGATCTGATCTGATACTAGTGGGTGGACGAAAACAGATTTGGACTGACAGATGTCATCTATAGTCTGAATCGGCAGATAATCTGTGAATGTGGACCTGGCTTCACTCTGTGTCTTCGTGTGCGTGCATGAGTGTGCGTACAACATTCATATGTGTGGAAGAGTGTAGCTCCTACGTCGAAGCGTTCTCAGGCAGTGCCGAAATATATAGTAAAACACGAAATTTTTATATGGAAACCCTTCGAAGGAGTTGCCCGATGGGTCCCACTTTTGAACTTAATTTACATTTTTTTTAAAAAAAGGCCCGTATACAAAATTTCAGCTCTACATGTCGACGCGTGAGGCAGTATCCACATGTGTATATAGTGAAAACCTAAAGCTTTGAATGACAACACCAAAAATGGCATGAAAACACCACGTTGGAAATATTTTGTATGGCAACCTTAAATTCAAATTCAAATTGCATTTATTCATAAACTCTACACTTGTAAGATAAATCTTATATTAAGGTGTAGGTGAACAAAGTATAGAAAAAAAAGAGGAAAAATTAGACATAAACAAATAAATAAAAAAAAAATTTATAAAACTAAAATAATAGTAACAAAAATTATAATTAAGAAATTAAGAAAATTGGTAATAAAATAAAGCAAATAAGTCCAATACTATTATAAATTACGCAAAAGTAAAAACAAAAAAAAAAGAGAAAAATAGGGTACAAAATTAATTACATATACATTAAGAGAAAAATAGGGTACAAAATTAATTACATATACATTAACTATGAAAAATTCACTAACAAATTTATACGAAAGATGCGATTGCTGCTAATCCTTCTGAGCTCAGATGGAAGAGAATTCCAGAGTCTAATGGACTGGACGAAAAATTGGCGCTCCCTTCTGCTAGATTGGGAGAATATGAGATTACAGTACAAGTAGTATGGTTCCTTGCTTATCATAAGGTTCCTTAAAAAAATTAATATACGAAATTTAATATAATTGTCAAAAGTACATCCCAAAATCGACTTTGAATACACTGTAATATGATCATATCTTCGCAAAGAAAACACATAACGTACTGCAGAATTGAAAGCAAGATTGAGTTTACGTGATGAAACAGAGTCTAATTTACAAAATACTTCGCACCCGTACAATAACAAAGGAATAATAAGTGTTTTTACAAGCATGATGCGAGTTTGCAGGGGTGTGAAGGGTGCGGATAAAGACAGTTTACGTATAGTACCATACACTTTGCCAACAAGATTATTAACATGATGAGACCAATTTAAAGTCGTATTAAATATCAAGCCCAGGTTTTTTATAGAATCTTTAAAAGGTATGACGATATGATCAAGCATCACGTTTGGAAAAGAGGACGTATCTAATTCAGTTCTATAGATAATAATAGCAATACTCTTGGATGCGTTTAAAAGGAGGCCATTAACTTGAGCCCATTTAGATAAGAGACCAAGATCTTCATTCATACGGCAGACAGCATCTTCAATAAGTCCGAGGGGTCTACAAATATAAAGTTGGACATCGTCTGCATATAGATGATAGTTACAATTTCGCAGAACTAATGGAAGATCATTTATGAATATGGCAAAAAGTAATGGGCCAAGAATGGATCCTTGTGGAACTCCACTGTGTACAGGAAGGAAATCAGATGTAGTTTGATAACAAACAACCCCCTGAAACCGACCATTCAAGTACGACCAGATCAATCTACATGCGGAACTAGAAAATGAAAAAAATGCACGAAGTTTTTAGATTAATAAGCCGTGGTTGACTCGATCGAAAGCCTTTGAAAAGTCCAAAAGGGTTAATACCATTAAATTATCATTATCTATAGAGATTCTAATGTCGTCTGTTATTTTCAATAGTGCAGTACCTTACGAAGGAGCTGCCCGATTGGTCCCACTTTAGAACTTAATTTGCATTTTTTTTTAAAAAGGCCCATGTATACAAAATTTCAGCTCTCTATGTCAACGTGTGAGACAGGACCCAAATATATAGTGAAAAACTAAAGATTTGTGTGGCAACATCAAGAAGGAGTTGCCCGATTCAGACCATAACTGTAGTGTTGTTTACTATTCCTATAAATAATAAATATAGGCAGTTTCCAAATATATAATGAAAAGCTTAAGCTTTGTATGGGAACAACAAAAAGGTTCGCTCGATTTGGTCCATTTTTGAATTGTATTTGCAATTTTTATGAAAACGCCTCGTACAAAAATTCAGCTTTCTACGACGACGCGTTTTCGGGTAGCTTTTTCTATACAGTGTCCAAAATATCCTATCCTATCTTTCAAGCTGGAACTAACCAAACTCATCCACAAAATGTCATTGAAATCGGTTGGGCGGCTTCGAAGATTAGCAGGTACACAGTTACACGTGATTTTTCTATATTAAGATTATTTTGTCAAAATTCCATGGAATTTAGTAAAATATTTTGTTTTTGTAGGTACTTCTGACCCTTCTGCTAAAATTGTAGATTACATTAGATTTGTGGAGGGGTGAGCAGGTATTAGTCGCGATTTCACTGCGACCTGAAAGATCTATTGTGAGTCCACGTTCAAATTATGTCCTTTCTAGGTTTAGAAGTTAAGAACCATTCTGGGATTGATAAAATGTTGAAGTTGATTTAAAGTTTAACCATTAAAACTTAATTCGTCAAAAAGATTTTTTATTCAAAAATGTATTGCTAAGAAATCAATCCAGTATTGTCATTGGATCAGAACCGATGAAAGCTCACTAGCATAGCTCTATTGAATGTGTATTTAGCAGGAATTGCAATTCAATGTAAAGGAGTTGAAAGTGGGTATAGATGAAAAAGTATGAAAAATTTTACCACCATACAAAAAGCCATCTTTGCACTTTTACATATAGTATGTATATATCTAATCCTTTTCATCGTAACATCATTATATTTTTGAATGCAGATAAACTTATACACGCTATAATTCTGCGGTTTCAAGCAAAACAGTAAATCCTAGAAAAACCTACTTACTTACTTTACTTGCTATAATTATCACTTTTCATTTCATATTTCTCGCATGCTTCAAAAGCATTAAAATAATTTCTGTCAAGAGCACAGACTTTAGGATGATGATGTTAACCGACGATTAAGGCTCTTATATAAATCCTGGATAAATATATTTTTTACGATAATTATTGATATTGCTATAAAAAAAAACAGAGGGATCAATGTGTTACCTCTTAGTACCTTGTACATAAAAACTACTAATTAATTTTAACGCCCCTATTTAAATTTAATTAAAAGTACGCGGTAATAAATGCATTAAGAAAAATTATTATCCTAAATGTGGATGGGACCAAAGTCCTAATTGGAAAACATCCCATTCAGTCCCGTTTGCTCGCTGTGTGATTTAGTTTTATCTTCTGCACGTCCCCACTTGGCCTGATTATATTTATGGGTAAACATAATTGAAAGAATTTTAATTTAAAATTCTTCTCATTCAGGCCTGATAATTATTTTCTCGTACTTCCGTAATGAGATTAAACCTCCATTCCAGCGTAAGGTCACTGTGCATTTTTAACCAGTGCACATAAATACTGGAGCTATACATTACTGTATTTCTATATATCCTCTTGTATACGTTTTTAGGGGACCTTTGAGTATGCAATGCATATTATGAAAATGGTACTCATACGGTATCATGTTACGCCAAGGGCAGCGCCAGGCACCACATTGCGATATTTATCCCAATTTTTGCATGGTGCACTGCGTACAGAGTTTTAAATAATTCGCAAGCCAAAAAGGTTTTTTGGCTGTAGGTAGGGTAATTTGTCAGGTACAGCCGCTGGGGTAAATATGTAGTGGGAGCGAACATTAATTAGGATGCTGTTTTTAGTAGGTTTGTTTGTAAAATTACCTAGCATTAGTGGAATTGTAAGTTTTTTTAGAGATGTACAACATATTCGAGCCGTGTGTTTTGTAATTTCGTCATATATTCGGATCATATTATGCTAATTTCAACCTAAATACGTTCTGATAATATATCTATAACCATTCACTAATTTATTAGTCATTTTTGAAGGTAGCATATAGTACGACCTATCGTCGTCATTTATCCCCGAGAACAAATTATTATGAACACACGGCTGAAGAAAAGATAAATTTACCTGATCATGACCAGTACTTACTGTGCATTGTGTAATTCTATAAATCTAACTAAAGCAGTTAAAAACAAGTAAAAAAGCTAGAATTAGTCTAACAAGGAGAGGGTCCCTACTCGTCAGCACCGATTTCAACCAAATTCACAGTATAAGTACGGCTTGACTAAAAATGAAAGTAACGCAAGTGGGAGCTCCAGATGACCAAGCGAAATCGAAATAATGCATAATATAGGGGAGCCCGGATTTTTGTAGGCTTTATTCCCTTGGAAAATGCTCAAATTTGCAAATTTTCGCGGGAGTTGTCGTGGTTAAATTTTAACAAAATCGGAAAAAAAACCGCCAAATTCAACCACAGAGGAGGTATGTAGATTGCGGATTCTGATAGCGCCATATCCGTACGTTTTCAAAGATCGCCGGTAGATGGCAAAAAGCGGGTATTCCAAAATGACATACGATCTTCCTAAAAGCGCATCCATAAAAAAAACCAAAAATTGGAGTAATCGATAAGTTGTAGAAAAACATTTCGAAATAAATTTTTCAGGCAGAATTTTGGCCTTGGAAAATATAATTTCGCAACTTAATCAGAAGGGAAGGGAAAATGTGCTAAAAAAATCAGAAAAGAAATTACAAAAAAAAACTAACGAAAGGAATTTTGCAAATTGGATAATATATACCCCACCTTCCTCAGAATGCCCGGATTCAGAAAATGAGAAACTTTTTCCCATTGGTATATATGAATGACCTTTTGACATTGAATTTATCATCCGATTTCGATGAGGTTTTGTGAAAATATGCTACATAGAAGGGAAAATATAAAATAAATACCCCTACCCCCGGAAAAGTAATTTTAATTTTTTTTTTATATAATAATATATGGTGGTGGGTTACTACTCTATAACCCGCTGCCGTAAAAATCTCGTATAGTTTAAAAAGATCATAAACATTTCACAATTAATTCAACAAAAATAATTATGAAAATCGGGTGGAATTTGGCTGCGAGGTAAATTGGATGGTAGCTTTACTGTATATGCAGCTAAATAATATAAGTTGAAAGAAATTAAGCAAACCTCGCAATCTTATATTAGAAAATGCTCCTAAACTAATTGGAGTAATTATTTCTGGTTTTCTGTATATGAAATATAACAGATTATACACAACTAAATTAAAGTGGCTTAAATATTATTTCGGTTTCGCTTGGCCATCTGGAGTTCAGAGTTGCGTCATTTTAATTATTAGTCAAGCCCAATATATAGTGTGAATTTGGATGAAATTGGTGGTGATTACGAGGAGCGACCCTCCCCTTGTAAGACCAATTCTTACGATACCCTAGATGAATACCCATCTGTGCAGGTTTGATTTTGAAGAAGTTTTTCACATATATTTCTATAACAGTTCGTCGGACGGAAAAAATCATTATAACTATTTTAATAGGATTTCACATTCTGATGATTTTCAGCACCTTAAAACCGTATAGGACTGATCGTTTTCACAGTATACGTAAAAATTCTAAATTTTTATATGGCAACACCAAGAAACTTTTGAAATTTCATTTACTATTTTTATGGAACTACTTCACACAAATATGTAATGAAAAATGAAACTTTTGTATTACAACCCTACGATTTGTCCAATTTTCAAACTTCATATAACATTTTAAAAGCCCATGTGCAAAATTTCAGCTCTCTAAATACACGCTTGCTCCAGTTATCATGAGGATGGACAGACGGACATGCAAAAATCGAAATAACTTTTAATATTATGCGTGGGTGTCCAATCAATTTTGCTCTACCATCATTATATCTAGGTATGATTCCATCGGGGGTATAAAAATAGAACGGAAATTTATTAATAAAAGTTGGTGTGAGTCAAAGACAAGCAGGTTTCACGTAAAACTGTAGCCAGTAATGTGTAAAATCAAAGTGACGAAAAAGCACTGGTTGCCCGAATACATCGAAAACAAAATAAATACGATCAAAAGTAATTGCCGATGGAAAAATTACAAAGAAAAAACAATGTCAGTTAGTCTAACGAAAGTCATTATAAACTAAGTGCTCAGCAATTACAGAGGACAGCTAATTTCAGTAAAACACCACTCAGTGTGAAATTGAAATTTAAAGCCCTTTCGGTACCATGGGATCATATATCCGCTCACAGCTTGTTGAACATAAACGCATATATAATTTAAATAAAATAACGGAATTGGCTCAAATAAATTTTATACGATAAAACGGAATGCTAAATAGCAGCTGTATGAAATTTTAAATAAAATGTGGAAGAGTTCATAGAATTCTTTATTGAACTATCAGGAAAATTAAAGAATTGGTTTAAAGAGAATAATATTTTCATTTGCGAACAACACAAATTTATAAAATGGTTTAGTAATAATAAACATATCCAAAATTTGCAATTTAGAAAAGGTGGAACTTACCAGATATTTTGCCAGAAAAGTAATGCTACTTATACAGAATAGACGAAATGAATAATATAAACGAGATTAAAAGAGCATCTAAAATCAAGACAATTAAATGTAAGACAACATACTCGCGAAAAATAGTTCTAAACATAAAATTAACATAGACCTTATATCGACGTTGGATCATTCCGATATTTTAATCATTAATTTTAAGAATATAAGATCATCTACCATCCTACTGAATTTCAAAGTCTTTTTTTTTTTTAATGTACGCGACTTTTCCGATAAATATGATGTGGAAATACGTCTACCCCATTTAGTCGTCAGCCAATGTGATATAGAAAATCCCCAAATAAATTATCCACGAGAGTACTATCGAGTTACTTTGATTATAAAATTGTTTGGCGTAAGAAATATTTACTTCACACCGCAATCTATTCACAAAATTTTCGAATTAAATGACAATCAATTGAAAAATTGAGCAACCTGAGTAACAGCCGTGATCACATGTTGCATTTTATAATAAAGGTGGTATTCTTATAGGAAAAGCAATCACGCAAGAAGAGTTTGAATTGTGGCATCAGGCATTAAAATCAGATTCGAAAAAAAGATGATACTCCCTTGTCAGTGCTATAGAAGGTTTAATAAGATTTGCTCTCTTTTCCCAAATATTTGTCGATTGTTAGAATTACACGAAACATTGCCGGTATCAACAAAAGCAAACGGGAGATCCTATTCTGTGAAGGGACCTATTAAATATTTGTTGATTTTAAGATTGCATTCAATAAATGCATGCATCAAAATCGCTTTAGTTGACTGGCAAACTGATGGTTCCTCGACAGCTTACAAAGAATTCTAGATAATCTAGTGAGGCAGAAGAACAGGTTCGTTGAAATATTATAGTAAATTTGTATGCCACTTATTGTTTTCTACATCTTATATTACGCATATGTGCTTATATAAATTAAAAGGGGTGGCAGTTCGTGGTATTCAGAAGAAGGGAAGCAATTCATTATGTGCAAATTATAGTTCCGCTTTTCAGACTGTAGTAGCATACAAACAATTACACAAGTATGAAAGCCAATGATGTTAATAATACTCAATGTAAATATTCATCATTTGCTTGCTATTGAAATAGAAAGAAGCCTTTGTCATCCTTAAATAAGTCAGGTTTCCGAGCCAGCTTTCCAAATCCAGCAGTATGGTTTTTTTTATGGAGGAAGGTCTCTAGATCTTAGCGGAACTCCTTCAGGATGGCTTTGTAGAGATTGCTCAGATCACAAAATCCTGAACTCGCTCATACATTGCTTTCAGAGGAAAGCAATAAACAATAGAGTTTATGAATGAATTTGCAACCGCTCAGCCATTCATTTTCATCGTACAATTTATTTGGAAATTGTCTAGTAAAAATTTGTGCTGTTGACTGCTGACTAAAAGAAATTTGTTTTCAAAAGGTCTTGACGCAAAATATTGTCTTAGAAACTCATCTGTAATACACACACAGTTGTTTTCGTTTGTCATAGTTAAATTTGAGAAAAATAAAATATAAAATAAAAACAAGCGAAAATAAACAGTAAAATTGTTTATTGCGACAGAATTGCAGAAGCGTTATAAATATCCAAAAATGGTACAATGTAATTGTAAGCGTCCTACTACATACTTTCACTTTTACATCAAAACTAAAAAAAAAAGACGCTCTTTCTTTCACATGACATATTCAATTTGCGAGCGTCTTTTCACTACTTCTACTATAAAAATGAAATTAAAAGATATTTAATTTGGAAATATGCACATGCAAAACGCTCTTTAGAAGCGTCTTGTGATTACTTTCACTTTTAAAATTGAAAGTATAAAAGACTGATATTCACACGCACAATACGAACCTTACGAGCCTCTTGTAACTACTGTTTTACTTTCAATACGAGCACATGCAATACAATCCTGGCATAATTAGGTAAACACAAGAAAATCGCTGAATACCTACTTCCACAGCATAAGAAACGTATGTAAAAAATCTAATCATCTAATTCATTCTTATACTAATTTCCATGTATATTCAAAATATATTACCTAGGTATACGCCACTCAGACTCCGGAATCCTTAAATGAAAACAAGTAAAAAAGCTAGAATTGGTCTAAGACCAATTCTTATGGTACCCTATCTATGCAAGATTGATTTCTGAAGTGGTTTTCCGCATATATTTGTAAAACGATTCGTCGAACAGAAAAAATGAATATAACCAATTTTATAGGATTTCGTATTCTGAACAAGTCATTAGTACAATAAAAATGTCTATGATTGATCGTTTTCACAGTATTGGTAAAACCCAAAATTTGTATATGGCAATACCAAGAAGGGGTTGAACGATTAAGCCTAATTATGATTTTTTTTTTGCTATTACTATAAAACACCATGTACTAAATTTCAGTTCTCTATGTTGTCGCGTTCTCAGGCAGTGTCCAAATATATGGTATAGTGGAAAACGACAAAAACGAAGAAGTTGCCCGATTTGTTTCATTTCGAACTTAATTTTACTTTTTATCGAAAAGTACCAATAATTGACTTTATATATGCTATAGAGCCTAAACTACTATCCATATAGGAAAAGCAAGATCGGCATACTCTCCCTATAACCTAAAGATCGGCATACTCTGCCACAGCATAGATAAATTGGCACACCCAGCCATAAAAGTGATTAGCATACACGGAGGAATTAAATAAACCACAGCGGCTCTTTAGCCATATAAAACCGTAAGCTTGGCAGCTCTCTGCCGGTATAATATAATTCTTCTGATCTCTCATAAATAAATACATCATAACAGCACTCAGGAATACCGTATGTTCGAACCAAATCGATTCGAATAAATTTTTTAACAGATACCTTCTGAAAAGAAAAAATCCTGAAAACAAAGCATCAAAACTTTTAGGAAAATTAAATCTAATTTGATTACTCTTAATCAAAAATCAGGTACATAACCCAACAAAGCCATGTATTTGTCATGAACCGTTACATTCATGCTAAAAAAACAATTCCTGAAATATGTACTATGCTAAAATTGAGTTCTGAAAAGAAAAGGAATTCAATCTCATTACAATTTTCCCAAAAATAGTTACAACATCTAACAAAAGTTGTCATGTAGCATTCAATGCACGGCGCAAATACAATCAGAGCAAGCAGATAAATTTGAAACTCTAGCATTATTACAAGTACCATCGAACGGGAATTTCTTCTTTACGTGATAGAGATAGCATGTGTTGCAAATATAATTTAACTTAACACAGCAGCATGGGTTGCTCTAGAAATTCTTGTTGCTATGCATTTTGGTTCGTTGCTATGCATATTGTGCAGCTAGTACCGTAAGATCACCGCTGCACTGCCAATTCTTGCTATCATGCTTTTCTGCTACTCCATCAGTGGTGTCGTGTGCAAGCAAGGACTATAAAAACCACAAGCTAACTGATCTCGATCTCTGTTTTTGCACTTGTCGGCGCTTGGGATAGGTTGGCTAGGTAGGGACTAACATTTTATATCGGGTATCGACTGATATAGAACTTTTATTAACAAATCATTTTATTTTGGGCATTGACCGAACTTACTAACATATACCTTATTTCGGGTTTTTGACTGAAATAAAGAATCTTACTTCGGGTCTTGACTGAAGTCAAGATAACACTTTAAGTCGGGTATTGACTGATTTAAAGAGCATTATTTCGGGGATTGACTGAAGTAATCATTTACTAATATACACTTTATTTCGTATCTTGACTGAAATAAAGAATCTTACTTCGGGTTTTGACTGAAGTTAAGACAAGACTTAAATTTGGGTCTTGACTGAGATCAAAATAACTAACAAAGGGTCTTAACATTAGCTTAAATCCAACCACCTCAAGTGCCAAGTTTAGATCGGTGAGTACCAGCCACTTGTAACATTTTATTATTTATTTATATATCTATTTTATAATAAATATACTCCTATATATATACATATATATATATATATATCTACATACTATATACTTCGTGTGTATATTTATCAAATATAACAATTCAACTCACTCTATATCTGTTATATAAATATATTGCTTCCTTAGGGATCTTATATTGCAATCTTGGTCAATAAGTGTTTTCTCTGACCCAAAACTTATATATATTTGAGTTTTGTCCCAATACAACTATTCTTGGAAATCGTGCATTACAAATCTGTATTAATAAGTGTGTTTTTTAGTGTGTGTGGTTCTCTGACCTAATTCCTTATATACATAATCTGATCTGAATACAAGTAGTGAGAAAATCTAAGAAAGAAGTGCCAGTTCGTAAAACGTTAAAAGAAGTGGACAGTGTTTTTAGTTATGAGTGGATAGACCACTGATCTTAATCCATAATTACCAGTGCATTCATTGCAGTCTTCAGTAAATACAAATTTTCGTGTACGTTCTAACTACGGGCAGTACACCGAAAACAAAGCATATTACAGGGCATTCATCTAGGGTATCATAAGAATTGCTCTTAGACCAATGCTAGCTTTTTTACTTGTTTTCAATAATTTTATTAGGAAAGGTATGCACATTTTTTTTCGATTCGGAAGATATGAAAGGAAGCCTAATTTATCAGAACACCATTTTTCTATATGAATAGTACTTTAGGGCGGAGGAGATATTCAAATTAAACTATTGTCCGCTTTACATAAGATATATATATATATTCTCGAGGGTTTTGAAGACCCTCGAAAATGCTTCAGAAGCCATGAAACAAACACCCTCAGTACCACATGAGAGCCCCAATGGAGTCCTACCATTCTAAAATATTTGCAGTGATCTTATGTAAAACGGACAATAGTTTGATTTGAATAGCTCCTCCGCCCTAAACTACTTATTCATACAGAAAAATGGTGTTCTGATAATCTTAAGCTTGCTTTCTTATCTTCCGATCCAAAATAAATTTTTTATGCCTTTCCTAACAAAATTATTTAAAAAAATGTATCTTAACCAAATGACTACGATTCCTTAAACATAAACTCTCAGCTGAGTAATCATTGTAATGTCGCTGTACCGTCATGGGATGCCGTGGATTGTAGAAATCGAATGTAGCTGCCTACAGATTCTGACTCCGGCTGCACATACCCATGTGCAATTATTACTAAATTGAGAGTCAGTGAGCGTAAAATGGTAACGTTACTTTGTAATCAAAACTATTTTATTATTTTGATAAGTAAGGTATATAGGAAGTGTAGCCTTTGGAAAGGTAAGGAACCAAGCTTTAAATTCCTAGAAGACTATTTTCCTTTATGGATA
This sequence comes from Dioctria linearis, assembly GCA_963930735.1. Taxonomy (NCBI): domain Eukaryota; kingdom Metazoa; phylum Arthropoda; class Insecta; order Diptera; family Asilidae; genus Dioctria; species Dioctria linearis. The sequence continues at coordinate 263,045,735 of OZ005740.1, read as the reverse complement.
GTAGTTTAGGCTCTATAGCATATATAAAGTCAATGTTTGGCAATTTTCCACAAGTGTCAGTAAAGAACAAATTATAGCACGCACTCCCAACGCACACATATAGATTTCTGTTTCATGGATTGGGATGTATTCTCGGAGGTTTAACGTATGCAAACTCTTGAGTGTATATGAGCTAAATGTATTTAACTTTTACATAGACTTTGTTGTTGCAAAGACGCTATAGGGGTTTCAGCGTCACCGCGATGTCAGTGCCTACTGTTAAGGCCAAAACACAGTGAGAGCGACACAACAATGTTGGCAACTTAGTTGGCATCAATATCGCATTTAAAACACAGTGGACGCGACTCGACAAATTTTTTGACAGCAGTCACTGTTTTATTTATTGTAAAAGAAATGGAAACAAGGAAAGAACTAAGAAAAATCTTTAGTATAGCTTATTGGGCTTTCTTGAAATCGTAAAAGCATAAAGAAAAAGCTAAAAAAAAGAAGATGAGATTGCCATACAAGAGATGACGTTTATCGTACAGCATAACTTTTTCCCCATTTTTCTCTATAAATTCCTCATCAAAACTCATAATTTCTCAAACTAATTAAACAAATTAATTTTATTAAAGTTTTTAATAACTAGTTTATTTATTACAATCTTTTAATTTGCTATTCTTTATAAAAATAACCAAATCCACATAACATGAATGTCAATTATTCACTGTCCACACAGAAATGTCTGTTATGTTGGCGACTAATTTAGAGATTTTCCCGAACTTTTTGTTGGCAACTTGTCGAGTCGCTCTCATTGTGTTAAGTATATAGGACTTCCATATATTCGAATCCTTGACAGCAACCAATTTACGGCGACTTTGTTGTGTCGCTCTCACTGTGTTTTGGCCTTAAATTTGTTTCTAATGCCATTCCATCCATACCACTCGAATATTTCGTGGGTTGCTTGACAAGCCGATTCGCGGTAGTTCTGGTGTTGGACGGTACGACACGGTGGGTGCGGCATTCGCTACATTTTGGTCAGTACTCCATACAAAAGGTTAGAAGCTATATAATCACATTGGGTTGGGTGGTATGGGCTTAGGGTAATTGGGCGGTAATTATAAAATATTTCAGGTTGTATCTAGTAAAGCCAGGGGAGTAAAATTGTTTGAATTTTATAAATATTTTTTTTTAATATTCTGAGAATATTTTAATGCAAAAGAATTTGTCTTTTATGTTCAGATTTTTTCATTTTGTCAAGCAGCGCTTCCTTTGATTCCTATTAGGAGCCGCTTTATTGTTATAATTATTAAATACACGCATTCTCCTCCTGTCATGCTGTGCTTTGCATTATAGGCTATAGAGTATCCCCTGAACTTAACTTAATTATATAAAAAACACCCAGGCCCCATTGAGATGTTATTACTAAGCATGCCATTAGAAATGTGTTTGTTTTTATAGCTTCATTAGGTGAAGGCCAGTGAGATGAAGAAAGTCAATAAGAAAAATTGTGATACGTATCTAAACTAGGATCGAGAATTCCTTATCACAAGCCTCAATGCAAGAAAATTTTGATTAGACCAACCTGGCATTGGAAATTGTCAAGTAAAGTGTAATTGAGGAGAGAATTATGTAAGGGTAAGTGCATAACGAGGCGAGCCTATATCAAGAGTTTAAGAAATAAAATGATTGCACGCTGTACTATGAGAGTGTTCAGAACAACGATGTGGCAGCGCGCGAAGTCGCGAGACAACTCGGGGTATCTCGCTGGAGAATGAAACTTTTAATTTTTCCCGAGGTGCATGAGGCTAATTTTGATAACCGGCATATTCATATAGGGTCTTTCTTCGATATAACTTAAGATTTCTTTACCCATTCTCATATACTGGTAGAATATATGAAGAGCAGTAGGTAAATCTCATATTTTTAGACGATGAAATTAATTCCCTAAATTCTAATCGCTTCTTATTTATGAGGTCATAAGCAAAACTGCGAAATATACACTTTTTTGATAAGTGCCATGTATTTACACTACTTGTCTTCGTCTCGTCTCGCCAAGCTGTTCACGTACCCGAAGGTAAACGTTTTGTAAAGAAATGCGCGCCGCCCCCTTAATATTTCAAACAATACTTTATCGCAAACTAGTTTTGACATAACTGCAAAGTTCTGAGTGGAAGGCATTTAAATCACTCAGCTGTTCAGGCATTGTTTCAGTATTTCTTATAATTTTCATCGATTTAAATACTAAAGAAGGTTGTATGCAGTATTCTCTCAAACCATGCACATGAACCTCAGTATAACGAAACTGAAAATACGGAAGTTGTGACATCATCCTAAGCATATCTAGAAAGCCAAACTAATGCTAAAATATCACATCAGTCTGATTAAAATTGTCATATCACCCACACAACACAATCCAAATTAATTTGTTCTTGTACATTGCAAGGGAGACGTAAGCTTGGGTACTTCGTTGTTCCAAATCTCTTTAGACACACCCTGCAACTGTCTCCCCATGTCAAGCATCATGCAATTTACCTTGACTCGAAGTTAACGCGGCGATGTAGGGGAAAAAGTTAATACGGCTATGAATTATGCCCTGAGAGAAGTGCCTGATCGAGCCATCCCCGATCCGCTCCAAAAATGTACACCGACGATTCCCTCACTGATGAGGGAGCTGGTACGGGTGTCGACCTTCTTGAACCAGACATTGGGTTGGAGAACTCGCTTAAAAGGTACACGACTGCCCTCCAGGCTGAATACTTCGCTATTGCATTGCCAGCGAACATAGACCTTAATCATGGGTCAAGGGTAAGGACATTGCTATTTTTTATGACAGTTAGGCAGCCTTGATGCTTCTGAGTAGCCCTCGGATAACGTCTAAGTTACTGGAGGACTGCGGGTCGTCCATAGATAAGCTGTGTATCTACAATAAGGTGTCCTTTAATGGGTTCCTGATCACATGGAGATCATGGGGACTGAGAGGGTTGACCTTTTTTTTAGCCAGGTCTGGCTCTTGTTCTCCGTTCCGTAGACTGGAACCCACCGTAGGCGTTGGCATGTCCGTTATCGGCTCCCTCATCAAAGCGGACGTTTGTACGAAGCATCAGCAGATATGGGCGAACCTGAGAACTTGCAGGAGCACAAAACTTTTTCTTGGTGGGCCCAACAGGAATTTGTCTGATTTTCTCTTGGAGCTCGGAAGGAAACAATGTAGAACTGTGGTTGGCATCATCACCGGCCAGATGGGAGTTGTTGACAGCCCTGAGTGTCTGTCCTGCCTGAGACAACCGAACACTTTCTGTCTATGCTTTGCCGACTTGTGCCCGGAGTAGTCTGGACACGCTTGGGTCTGCCCTCCTAATTGTGGATGAGGTGCAGAATTTATCTCACCAAAAATCTGATGCGCTTCATTAAGAGGACAGAAAGGTTTTGGTAATTTAGTCTCTAGCAGGTGTGAACAATGAGTCGCCCTGGCCTCCATGCTCTCGTCCCCCTGCAAAAAAAAAACAATGTTGCCCAATCCTTTTAATATTTTAACATTATTCGTTGACACTTACAACTATTACCGCTGCTGTCACTCTATTATCAGAATAAAACCTTCAAATAAGAGATACATGTTGTCACTGCAGTATTTACATATCAGCATTTAATAATGGTAGATTAATGCAGCTAGTTTGACAGTTTAACGTCGATCTTGTCTTCGACTGAAAAATTTCCGAATTGTATATTCTGAAAAGTATACGAATCCATTTCCGAAGAAATTTACAGAATAATAAAAACAAAAACTATATTCGGAACTAAAACTAATCGGAGATTTTACTAAGGTTCATTTATAATCTGTCAACAATAATTTACCAATCCCACATTAATGATTTTCGAAGCATAAACATCGGCAATGATTCTTGTTAATATAAACGCGGAATATTTCTTAAAATTTGCATAGTTTTTTTTCCATATTTTATAAGTTATATTCGATTTCATATAATCAATTTGAATAGCTACTGGTATTTGTTTCTTTTCACAGTAAATTTTTACAAAGTGTGAAAACACGTTTCCAATGTTATTGAAAATATAATCCACAAAAATCTACAATTTTTTGTACAAATATTACTTCCGAAAACTCTACATAAACTGTACATTTTTGAAAACCTCATACATATATAAACATGCTTACAACCATACGTACATATAGGCAGAATATTGTAGCGGAGTTTTTAGATTAGCTTGAAAATGCATTGGCACTAAAGGCGACATGGTATTGTTGGTACACAAAAATGATAGACATTTCCCATTTAGGAAGTTTTTTACCCAACTTTCATGGAATATAAAGCTTTTTATCTGAGTTTTTTATGGAAAGGGTTGCAATATGTCCAGCACAGATGCTACAGGACATTCCGCACACCTGTTCATACATACCTACATACACAGTTACAAAATCATACAATTCATCTATACATACATATGAATGAAACTAAACTTTGCTGGTCTACCGTTGATTTTGTTTTCGAACTGATCAATTTCTTTTACCCCATAGGAATGATTTTTGAATTTCGAGGGATTGATACGTGCTTGCCATGCGGATGGTTTAAAGGATATAGATTTTTTTTTAATTCAACCAATTTAATCAATGTGAATAAACTCATCCCGTACATAGTATTGAGCTTTCATTTTACACATTTCAATTTACCCAGCCCACCCGGTCTTTAAAACACAAACTTTCAACTTTCATGAGAAATATGTAGATGCGATTTTCATGCCGATAAACCTGAACGAATAAATCACTTTGAAAGACAACAACATGCATTCTTTCTCAAATTTTCCGACCTGAATCTTTTCTGTTTTCATAATCTCAAAAACTTGTAAGAGCATGATAAAAACGGAAGAAATTTCTTCTTTATCCTTTTAAGCGCTTCGACAATGTGTACAGGAAAAAAATTATTCTGTTCGGCAGACCGTAATCAAAAGAAGAAAAAGGAAAACAAGCTTTTCCTCTGAGGACACTTTATTATCACTTCTGCCAGAAAACATAAATTTCACTGGTAGTGACATGGTCCCACTTTGACTTGTCTGTCCTTTCGTGTCCCTAAAGAAAAGATTTTCATTTTATGAATTGCCTTGGATGTACTAAATCAGTCAAAGGTTATCGTATTGAGCGCAAAGCGTCAACAAAAGTTTTTCAAGAGTATAAGTTCCGCGGAAGATGAATCTGACATAAGGTGGTTAATAGGTATACAACGGTAACTTTATGAGCACAATATATAACATCAGAGCAAAATCCTATCCGACTGTTCGGCTTCTGGAAAACAAATGACCAACATTATTTAAAACATTGCCGTGAAATTATTGACAATATAAAGGAACTTTGATGCTTTCTCTGTGACTGAAATATGTAGTACACTTAAATTGTTCTGTATAAGGATGAGTCCTGGAAAGTGGAGAAATGAATACGCTTTAACTTTTAAGCAACCACAATTTGAGCTCTAATTTGAGAAATCGACGTTTTGATCTGACACAATTGTAATTTATGATACGAATCAAAAACAATAATGCTCTGGTAACCCTAATTTGTTTGATAATCAATTTTTAAGACAATGACTTAAGCAGATGTCACATTAACCGGAATTTCAGTATATACTGAATTTAAGAAAACCGAAATAGACGCAATCAAATCAGCCATGTCACAGTTCTCTGAAATTCAGTTTGGCTGAAAAAATTCAGAGATCCTTTCCGATTTTTCAGCTTTCAGACTTATGAATCCTGTCACATTTTCCGATTTTTAAGATTTTGCTGAATTGTCAGTGTTGTAGATAGCTTTGCGAGTACAAGTTCAGAAGATTTTGTAAAAATGTTCGTTTATTGCGGGTATTGAGAAGAGTGAATGTTTGTGGAATACAAGGTGTCAAAGTGTTACGAAGTTGGTAAAGAAATGATTAAGTCATGCAGTGACTTAAGTTCCCAGGAGAAAAAAAAAACAAAGTTATAAAGAGCAATAATTCTTGAGAGTGTAAAATACATTTACGGCAAAAAGTTATCGCAGTAAAGATTTCACAAATTTTCAGTTGTTTTTACAATGGTACAATAACGGTAAATTGGTATTGAATTACGTTTTTGGATCATGTATAGATCAAATATTTTTCTGTTAGTGAAAATAAATATAGCAGCTGCTTATATTCAATATAGACAGGAAATGTGATAAAAGTGTTTCAAGAAAACTTATTTTCAGGCCAATGGTATATACAAGTGCTTAATGTTCGTACTGATCTTGCCATTTAATTTTACCCTATATTTCACATATAAGAGTGTCTCGAAAATTGTATCCATCTCTGGAGCGTACAAAGTTGTGAAGTACACATTCCAAGAAACAATTTACTTTTTTTATAGTAGTAATCGTAAGGTTACCATTACCAAATTGTATAACTAGTACTCGAAACCTCTTTGTAACCACTATAAACCCCTTATAGAGCTTAAATGTAGAATTATATAAAGGTTACCGTGACTTGATTTAGGTAACAATATATAACTAAAAGTTTTATAAACTGAGTAACAAAAATATTCTGGTTACCTTAATATAACCCTTTTATAACCCAGGGTGGTCTCGATTAATTTATTTTGATCATAGTAGTGGTTAGAATAATGTTTCGGTTACCTTTATAAATTTTGTTTATAATGGTGATGGTAACGTTTCCACAACCCTTGGAATTTTCTCGGACTGATTACTTTTAGTGATTGAAATAGTAGGGAAATTACTTTTCGTTTCCTTTATAAAACAATATAATGCAAATATTTACGCAACCTCTCTTGACATAAAATTTCGATATTTTTATAATGTAATAATATCTTTTAATATTTTTAGATTTTAGAATTACAATTTTTCAGCATGTACGTGGTGACATTCAGCTGCAATTAAAATTTTACTGTGAGTATCATCATAGATACTTCTGAAAAATGCAGACCCCGCCAAAAATAAGCAATATATAATAATTTTAATTAAATAATGCAAAATGTAAAATTTTCACTTAGGTGACATTAGTTCGTAAAAGTAACTTTACATAAATTAGGAATGTTATATACCTAAAAATATGTATTTTCTTCATATATACAAATAAAACGGAAGCCATATATCTGCAATTTAAAAAATTGGCTTAACCGATGAAAAAATAGCGTCTTGAACATAAATGAACAAACTACCATTATAAAACTTCAAGTACTTTTATATAACTCTGGCTCTATTATATAAACTGAATGACCCTTATAAAACTTCTAGAAATATTATATAATCTAAAGGAACTAACATGCCTCGAAAATGGTCCTTAGATATCCTTAAGTCATACTTAATATGTAAAATGTAAATTTTATAAGTCACGTTCGTTACTAAAGCCCCATAAATAAATGAAAACAGCTTTATAATGGCTCCATTCGACACAAAAAGTAATTTAATGGCTCCATTCGACACTAAAAGTAATTTGTTTTTATAACGATCACCGTAGTTACTGAATGGCCACCAAACAATTTTACGAAATTTTATAGTGTATAACCGAAAGCTCCCAAGTTTTATTAAAGTCACCTAAATTACTAAATGTTGTCGAGTTATATAAGTGTAACCACGGATATCGCAATAAACACTTATTACCAATTAGTTATATTACGTGGTGATGAAAACAATTATAAAACTTTCTCATATACGTTTTAGTAATGGTTACTCTAAGTTATATAAACTGGTGATTGAAACATTTCCATCACCAACTTATAAAACCTTTATTAACTTAACTACGTCACCAATTGGTATTATTATAAAACTCTTATATAACCAGTCAAATTCTTATATAACCGAGTATAACCATTATATATCCCTTAAAAAACCACCCATCACCTTCAGTCACCAAAAATTGGAAAAATTCTTACTTGCGATGCAGCTTTGGTAATTCTAACAGCGAAATTTGAATTCACTAATATGGATGAGTGGAAAACACGCCAAATAGGTATTGCTTAGATTTCCGAATGCGCATTCTACAAATCTTCGTGGTCTACTTAGCCGATAGTTAAAACTTCTTCTGGAATTATCCAAATTTGCTCGAAGATAAGGTCTTAATAAATTGTCATGTCTTAATAAATTTTAATTCCCAATAGGAAGTCTAATACGAGGTGCATTTGATAAAGCTTGGACTCAGGAATATTGATGCGCTTTGTATAACTATAATAACTGTCCGAAAGCACTTTCTCGAATCACTTTAATGACGTCTTCTCTGTCGTATGATCCTTCGTCTATTGAGATGAACCGACAGTTGCTATCGACAACTGTCATCAGAACAATAGAGTTAGCCACTTAAATGAGGACATTGTACCCGGATGTGCTTTCCGTCAAGCAATGTGTTTTGAAACCCCTCATAAATTTGATGCCATTACTCTTCTGTAGATAAGAAGAAGAAGAACAAGTGACAGTTATTCCGTGATTATTTAGAACTTTTACGTATTTTTATTCGTTATATCGGTCTATTCTTGGATACAAGTTATTATTCGACTTACTAGCTACTGCAGGTAATTGAAGTCTTTTGCCCATACGCTGTTTATCATTATTGTAAGAATTGTCGTCAAACAAATCCCATCTGGCGACGATTCCTGAGAAAGGCACATAATTAAAGGCGACGACAATATATGACATTCTATGACCTTCTCAATCGTACGGGCAATAGACCGACAGGATTAGCACAGATGTATGTAGCTAAGTTAAGAGAACTATGGATTCGCAGGCCATTAGCTAGGAATATCTGTTAGGAGGTAATAAGGATTTAGGTAATTAGGCTGCTATATCTTAAGTACGTGTAGTGCAGGCATCGAAATACAGATGCAGGGTTAGCTATCCTAGACTTAAGATAAAAAAACCAGCATCAGGTATGAAACAGGGAAACCCAGAGAAGATACGCAAGTCAGTTCGTTCCTCGTGGTCGAATAGAGTATAACAGACGGTAATTTGTCAACGGGCGTGCGGTTGAGTTGGTCAATATTCAAATTAATATTAAAAATAGAACAGTACTACATTATCAATAGTGAGAAAACAGATTCTGCATATCGGACTTGTAGTGCCACTTCGGATTTTCTGCCTGCTGCGTTTGCGTGCGCATGAATTTTCTGGTTTCCCCATCTCCAATACGTATTACATCTTTCTTTTGGTTTCTGTTTTTTATTGCGTTAATACGGATTCCTTATACTTTAATCAACAAAGATTTCTGATATATTGTGCACGAAGTCATCAATGTTGCATAACCTCAAATTAATGCTGCATTACCATCGCTGGATTGTGAGGTGATTTGTTTCAACTTCTCAGATTCGCTGATGTTGGAGCCATACTGGTACTTTGTGTGCTCGTCAATTACTTTGTGTGCTCGTCTATTACTGGGTTTACTGGTTACTGTCTGCAATATATTCTCTTGTATATTGGTAAAGATTCATGGTGTACTTGTGTGAATTTATTGGACCACTGGACCTCTCAAAATATATTTCTAAAAATGGTTTCCCCATGTAAAGCATGCCAGACAAAAATCAACCGTACTCGCCCTAGCTTGATATGCGTTCCTTGTAATGCTAACTATCACGCAACTGTGCTAAAGTTTCTTCTGATTTATTTGAGAATATTTTGAGTGGACGGGCTCTTATCAAGTGCTCAGCCTGTATTGCAAACACACCTACTCCAAACTCTTATTCAGAATCGGAAGGCAATACATCTGTTTCTGCTCTTATGAAAATAATTGATCAAATGTATCTTGACATCGATACGCTGAAGACAAAACAAGTTGAATTTAATAAATCTATTAAATCTAAAGTCTCGAGCTTTACAAAATTCAAGAGTATTGTTAAAACGTTGAATGATCATAGTACGCGTATGAGAAAACTTGAAGACGAAAACAGCAGCTTGCATCGCAAAATTGACAGATTGCACGAGCGACTTAATCACGTAGAAGAGATGAACTTGACCTGCTTCCTCGAGATTGTTAATGTACCTACAACTCCCTCCAAAAATATTTTGGATATCGTCAAGAAAATTCATGGCTCTTTGAAAGTTCCCGTTGAAGATACTCATATAATTAAAACCTACCGAATCCGGCGAGGAAATCGCAATGCAGAACCGTAGTTAAGTATACCAATTAATGTATTAAAGATAGGGTTCTAGCAGCGTTCAAGATCAGTAGGAATTTAGCTTTAGTTAAAATAGGCATGCAGGGAGAAGGGAGGATTTTAATTAATGAATTTTTATTAGATATTAAAAGAAAATTATTTTTTGATTCTAAAATGTTTAGGGATGAATTCAAATTTAAGATTGTTTGGGTAAAGAATGGGAGAATTCATTTAAAGCGCACTGATGACTCCAATATCTTCCACGTAAGAAACAATAAATCACTCGAACTCATTCGCCAAAAAATAAACTATGAATGAATATCTACTATCAAAACGTCCGAGGGTTGCGTTCTAAAACCAAAAGTTTAAAGCTGTCTGTTTTGTCCAACAATTATCATATTGCTTTACTGAGACCTTCCTAGTTGATTCTGTTAATAGTGCCGAGATGTTTGATGGGCGATATGAGGTCTTTCGTCGAGATAGGAATCATCAGGCCATGGAGACTTGTGATGGTGGAGGTGTTCTCCTTGCTATCGATCGCTCTCTGCAGGCAACTCGTTTTAGTCAAGTTGAGTCTGTGCATGAGGACTTATGGGTGTTGATTAAATCTAATAACTTGAACTTATACACCTGTTGCTTATATATTCATTCGCACATGCTCTTCCCATGAAGTTTATGACGAAATCTTCACTAATATCCCTAATATTTCCCAAAATGCTGAAAGCAATGCTATATTTCTGATCCTTGGTGACTTCAACCTTCCCAGTATATCCTGGAATTTTGTTGATGCAGGGAATGCAATGCAAATAAATGATTTAAATACTCGAACAACGTTCTCTCTGTCGATTCTCATGTCATTTTGCCAACTCGAACAATTAAACGGTATTTAAAATACCAATCAGAGGTATCTGGATCTAATATTATCCAATGCAGATTCGGGTAATATTATTGTAACTCAACCTTTCCATCCCTTGTCTCGTATTAACTGTCACCATCCTCCTCTCCTCGTCCAATTGAAAATAAAGAAAGCTCCTCGGCTTGCCGAAAAAAACCAAAAAGCGATTGTTTAAGCGGGCTGACTATGATACAATTAACAACTTTCTCTCCAACATAGATTTTCCATACGTTTTATACTCATCTAAACAGAGTAATTGGAAACTTTATTCCTTTGATAACGAAGATTCGGAGCAGATATCCTGTATGGTTTTCTCGTGACTTAATTCACGCTATTAAACTTTAAAAAAATATATATACGGAAATACTTAAAATCCAAGCATCCTGAAGACTATACAGCTTTTAGTTATTTGCGCAATAATGTTAAGGGCAAAATTAGAGAGTGCTATGATAAATATGTTTCTGACACCAAAGGCTGCATATCCTCCAACCCTAAGGCTGTTTGGTCTTATGCTAAAAGCATGAAACTCTCTGGCTTCTTTCCTAAGGAAATGCATTATGATGGCGTGTTAGCTGATAAACCTGAAAGTATCTGCAACTTGTTTGCAGCTTACTTTCAAACTGCATTCAATGCTCCTCTGAGCTCAACAATGTCTCCTACACCTGAGGAAATCTATCATAACTGCTCTGCACATATCCCCCTGATTCTACAAAGTGATTTTGGAAACATTCTCGCATTGCTGGACGAAAATAAAAATGCGGGTCCAACATATTCTATAAATATTGCTCTCCCGTCCTGTCGCATCTTATAGCCGTGTTAATAAATTTATCTATTTCCAACCATACAGCTCCCGATGTTCTTAAGTATCATTTCGTTTATCCTGCTTTCAAAACAGGGGATAAAAACCTTGTGAAAAATTAGCGCCCCATAGCTGCTTCCAATGCCCTAGCCCTAATTCTTGAAAAAATTATTTACAATAATCTAATACCGCAACTAAAGCCCTACATCAGTCCTCTGCAATACGGGTTCCTACCTGGCCGATCTAAGTTAATCTTCCGATATTCACCGAATCTATTGGTCTAGCCCTTGATAAAGCTAAACAGGTCGATGTTTTTTATGCGGACATATCCAAGGCCTTTGACAGAATAAACCACAAAGTAGTCATAAATAAGCTAAAGAGATTGGGCTTTGAGTCTAATAATACCCTCTGGTTTGAGTCATATCTCTTGAATCATCATCTAACGGTCGTAGATAACGCATATTCGTCTAATTCATACAAGCAAACTTCGGGTGTACCTCAAGGCTGGCTCCTCTTCTAATTATATACCAATGATCTTCCTAAAGAATTATCCTCTGCTTCCTTAATATGCCGACGACACCAAAATTTATCGAATTATAAATGACCTATCTGATTGCCAATCCCTGCAAAATGACGTCCAGAAGCTGCTCTCCTGGTGCTATAAAAATCAATCATCCTTAAACGTTGACAAATGCAAGAGCATGGACTTTTCAAGAAGGCAAACCACATTCTATTGGGATTATAAGTTGGGCACCGTCTCTGCCATGCGTGTATCCGAAATCAATGATCTAGGAGTGCAATTTGATAGCAAACATCTCTTTGACTCTCATATTAATGATATCACCAACAAAGCGTTTAAGACGTTGGGATTTGTCTTAAGGTGTGCTAGGCCATTTAAGCAGCTCCTCGCACATAACTATGTATAACACCTTGGTTAGTACGCTTTCCCAATTTGGAACCCTTTCTATACGACACGTACAGAAACAAAGTTGAGAGTGTTCAACGCAGATTCACTCGGAACTTGCTCTTTAGACTTACTGGTTCATACGTGGATTACGAAGCCCGATTGTCCAAATATTCTATGATATCCTTAGAAGCGCGTCGCTCCTATTCGGTGATAGTTTTTCGCGTTTTAAACGCAACCTCTTCATTGTAATAAATCGATTGAACAATTTTGCAATTTTAAATTAAAGTGATTTATCTCACTCTTATTCTTTCTGCTTCCTTTCTCCTATTTCTTACATATTCAACTTGCGTCACCCTCATGCCCATTTGTTATTCTTTGTTATTTTTTTCCCCCTTTTTACTTTTTTCTTTTCTTACTTAAGTTCACTTTCTCATTAACAAATAGACTTACTTCTCCTTGAATTCCATGGACTTCTTCTTATGACTTCAGTCTACTATTATATCGTTTTAAGTTTGTTTCATTCCTATTATGCTTTTTGAAATTTGTCTTTGTATTTACCTGCATATTAGCTTTAACTTTTCCTATGCATTTGTAAATCTTCCTTTTCCTTTCTTTTTTCTTTTTTATTTACTTTTCAACTTTAGTTGCTTAGCGGTGGTAGGTAAGGGGATGGATCTGTTTGTTATCGCATTAATTTTTCAAATAAATAAATAAATCTAGGTTGGTTATAAAACATCCTGTAAAATTTCGTAGCTCTCCTTAATTATTTCAGAAATTTTTGTTCTTCCCACTGATATTGTAAAGCGTTGAAACTTATGCCTGTGTCTAGATACCTAAAGTTAAAAATAAGTAGTTTCAGATGTAAAGAAAAAATCGAATAATATTAGGAACTACTACAAGCTAGAAAAACAAGGAGAAAATAAAGTTAAAAGTGTGTCTCCTTTAATAAAAGGAAAAAGTACATCTTTTTAGATTTACTAAGGTTTCTTGATCCCGTTTTAGAAAGAAGGAGGTAACAAAACTACAACTATACCAATTATTATCAATGGGTGCATTCACTGACCTCAGCCGATCTAAGTATCTAAATGAGAAGTGGAATTTCCTATGTCCTCTTCTCAAAATTTAGCCCAAGGGAGAGCATTTCTTTCACGATGCGAAGGCTCAGATAGGCGTAGTGACTGTAACGAATATCATAAATAAAATAGACGGAACACATGGCCCTCATAACGTAGATGATCGATGATTTGATTTGTTTAATAACTAAAATTAATTTTTTTTAACTTTTCATATGATTACGAACGATCCGCATAAACTGCAAAACATATATTTCTGTTGAAAAATGTTGTTAACTAGAAATAAATTCGGCTTCTTGGTACACATGGCTTTGGACGAAAGAAATATATATAATAAAAGCAAATAAAGCCTCGAAAGATATCACTGAAACATTGTTAACTACACGTATTTTTTTTTTGCTTGGCGTATGCGTTTATGAACTCGTCCTCCATATTCTAGGGTATGTAGCCTTGGCCTATTTGAATAACTTAAAAACGAAAAATGCAACATATTTTTGAAATCTCTAATTTTTTCGCCCACTATCCAATAGTTTTTTTCCTTGTGATTGCTTTCTCTCAAATTTTTTCGCCCACTATCCAATTGCTTTCTCTGGTGCGAGTTTTCATTTTTAATTTATCTGAATTGTATGCTATGTATACTATATACCTAAGAATAAATAAATACCACTGACATATATGACGGCGACTGCGTAATATTTAATAATTCAATACTACTACTCCTATGTCATATAGTATCATTGCATATCATTACCCTAGTGTATGCGAGATATACCAACGTTGTTGTTATAATTCTGTTGGCCCAAGCTATGCAAGTTCATTGCAGTGCTACGTAAGTGACAGTTTGCCTATACTTAGCTTCTCGCGAACATGATACAGACAAAAAATATTCATTTATTTCCACATACGTTCAACATTAATTATTGAATACACTCACTGGAGAGAACAAATTGTTCTGTTGATTGAAGCGAACTATGTGTACTGCTCGTTTCATTTAAATTTTCTATGGAAATGTATGAGGCGTTCTTTTGTGTATCTTTTGTTCTGCTCTGTTCTACAGACAAAAAAGAGCACAGCAAACATTTCAGTGAATACTTTTAAGATTTTTTTCAGAACTGAAAGAAACTACGATATTAGTTGCGATGTGACCTACAATGAAGAAAATACGAAAGAGGAAAGTATCGAAACTAATATTGGAAAGGAAAATGCAAACAAAACTACAGATTCTCCTTACAAATCGTCTCCATCTACATCAATAATGTATCCTTCATCCATTGATTCTTCAACGCATACACAACTAAAAGCATAGCATAAACAAATTATTCTTTAAGATGTTGTGCTATTTAGTATGGAACAAACCTCAATGATATCTTCCCAACCCTCAACTACAAAAGGTCTATCCTCTCATGTAATTGAATTTTCTGAATTTATCTCAATAAATAAATGAAAAAATCACAACAACAACGTTTAAAAATTGCACTTTTATTTACATACCTTAGTGTTATTGTGAGACTGTCTTCTACACTGATGGCTTCTCTTGTAAAATTTTCTTTATTTACTTTGCATTTAATCCTACCAACCAAATCATTAAAACTAGAAGCGACATTCTACAATAATAGCAAAATTTCTCTTGATGATTTTTTTAATTTAGCGTTAAGTTTGTGAAATTCTCCTTCTACATTTCGATTTATAGGTTAAATGGAAGTATCCAATATGTTCAATTTCTATACTTAATATTATCGCCAACTAACACTGCGATACACGCTAGCTCTTCATCTTAATCTTTAATGAGTCCATTTTTGCTAACAACACCAATACATTTTACGAGTAATAATACTGGATAGGCCTTTACACAATGAAAATCTCTACGCCACTGGACAATCTAAAATTCAGTTTCGAGATTAAGTAAAACTGTGTAATGTCATACTGAAACTGAATTTCAGTTTAAACTGAAATTACGGAAAATGTGACATCAGCCTTAGTTTCATTTTCAATGTTGGAGTTGTAACAGTTTAAAGTCTGTTCAATAGATCTAACTGTATCACAGTAGGTACTGCACCGTGAAGAGAAAAATCCTTGCGTATTTCTATTAGAATAACTTACGTTCTTGTGCTTAGAAGCTTTATTCTCATTGGTTGATTCAGCTTTGTGCAGACGGTTTTTAATTAGGAAAAAATGGATTTTAAGTAAATTAAGATATCTGAAAGAATTGTTTCTTTTATTAAGTTCGCGACTTCTGTGCAATTCTAAGGGAGGAGACCGCACACTACCAACTCAATTGATAGTCCACTCAGCAACTGATCTGTAACCTTATCACCGACTGATTGATTTTAAAACCCGAAACCTATTGCGAGCCAGTGCTGTTTTTTGTACTCCGAAACCAAATAGCGTACTCCGGTATTACTCCGTTTTTGGTATTAAGGAGTCCTTTTTATTTTGAAAACTTCGCTTTTTGTTAGCAAACCAAGTTTATAAAAAAGATTTTATTCATCAACAGGGTAAAAAATAAATGATAAATGAGTCAAATGACAAATGCGTAGCTGAGTCAATGAAATATGCGTGAATTTCATTAGTTTTCAAAAGTTATTTTAAGTATATCCGAAAGAGTTAAAAGCAAACAACGCCTATTTGAGTCAAAATAACTCACGTCTTTATCATAATAACCTAAAAAATGGGTTAAACGCGGGGTTGCCAGAAAATTTTCAAAAATATCGCCCAATTCCTGAAAAAAGGTAGCCCTAAATAGCAAACTGCAGCAAACTGTAGCCCAATTTAGCGCAAGACAACATATTCTTAGATTCAAATGTTTTATTTATAAAAAATATATACATACTAAACACATGTCGATAAACATTAAGTTTCATTATCAATGGCTTCGAAATCATCAATATTAAGTTCATCTTCAACTGATTGAATTTGATTTTTATAATTTAAGGTGCTCATTTTCCTCGCTAAAGCATCTGACACCTCAAAATTATTACAGCACAATTTTTTGAATGTAAATGAAAACGAATCCTCATTAAAGCGTCAAGAGCATCCAATTGTAATCTGTTTTTAATTTTAGTTTTAATTATATGCATGTAACTAAAGCTTCTTTCTCCAAATGCATTTGTTGCTGGAAGAGTTAAAATACAAAATACCATCGCACAATATTTTTAAAAAGCAAATCTCCAACTGCTGATTTTGCAGTATACAGTTTGAGCCAAAATTCTGTTATATTTTCTGGAATGCCATTCGGAAAAATTGGTACCAGGTCCATTGATAATAAGTTATTATATTCAATTTCAATATTAATGTGATTTTCTTTTTTTACGAAGTGTATAGGTAATTCTTGAAATTGTGGCCTTGATTCTATTAATTGATTCAAAATTTTGGACTTAGAATATAGGCTTTTCTAAATATATTTATATGTGAAGGCATGCGCCTTATAAGTTCTTTTAGAAGAATACAATAAAACTGCCTACAGTTTAATCTTATCGTTTGCTTTTCTGAATCTGAAATATTACTTTCAAACATTTCTTGTGAAAATTCTGCACCAAAGTCTATCTCATTTAAGTCAAGAAAACAGTTTTCATTTAAATCCAAAGCAATTCTTTCTAGGTTATTTTTATCAATAGTTGCGATAATTTCAGGCTTTAACAATTTGTTCACCAAGATAAAAATAAACGTTAAGACTTCTGAGTATGCTTTGTACAAATCTACCTCATAACCTTGGAAATAAAGATTCAAAGAATACACGTTTTTTAATACAGGTATTAGAAACTTGAGGTATAAAAAATTTGAGCAATTTTTGTACATATCGCTTAATATTTTTGCCGAGTGGCATTTTTCATTTAAAGCAGCCATAGAAAATATTGTTTCTAATTCTAAATATTGGTTCATAATTTTTACGACAGCATTGCACCTGGAAAGCCAACGAGTATTGCTTAGTCGAATTAATTTACTGGGATTATCGTTCTCGCAATTTATTAACTGATATATTTCTTTATATTTTTCTCTTCTTAAATTTCTATTAGAGAACCAATTACAGGATTCGTTAATTAGGAACTCTACATCATTCGGTTAACACTCAGCTGCTTTTGATGCACACAAGTGCATTTCACCAAAACCATATCAGGACAAAGTTTCTTTAAAAGGGTATAAAGCGAATTTTTATTTCCACACATATTGCTTGCACCGTCTTTGTTGCAATACCAATTAAATATTTTACGTTAAATTTGACTTCTTTTAAATAATTACAAATTGCTTCAAAAAGAGCCACTGAAGTGGTTTGAATAACTTTAACTAATCATATATATAAAAAATATATAAAATATTGCACACAAATGCAAAGATATTTTCAGTTCCAACACCAGTGCTTTCATCAACAATTATTGAAAATTTAGAATATCCAATGTCGTTAACAAGTTCTTCTAAAAAATATGGTGCAATAACATTTTTTATAACGGCTATGCACTTGATTCGATATAATAGAATTTTGTTATATGATGATGATGAAGATGAAGTTTCTGCTCCCTCATGGAGTAGTTTATGGAAAGTATCCCCAAGATGATCGGCACTCCTGATTGCGGAGTGCATTGCCACATGTAGTGATATCTTAATTTCCTTTTTTGCATTATCTTGCTTTTTAATAATAATACCTACGGAAATAATTACTAAAACACTTTTCTTTGTAAAATTAGTTATTCATTACCAAAATTTGTTAAAGGTGCACTAGTCGTAGTTTGAATTTTCACAGAATTTAACCTATGTTTATTTGTGGTACTGTGCTTGGCAATATCAGCCTTATGTGCTCTAATTTCCGCCTTGCAAGAGGTACGAAAAGCCATATCAGAATTACTTTTACTTTGTGACAACCATCCTTTAAATTCAGGCATTATTTCCCAGCCTTTATTATATCTTTTTCCGTACCTACACCACTTTCCCATTTTAATTTTGAACCTTAAGCTTTTACACAATGCGGGACAATAGAACTTCAAATCAAAACGATTGGGAATTCCCCCTACACGCACACAATAGTCCAAGGTATATAGAATACAAGATATTCCGATTACGAACCATGTTCCACCATTAGGTGACGTAACATCTGCCTATCCTACAAAAATGTATATACATTAGTCACAGAATTACGTTACATGCAATGTGTCTAAATTGTAATGGGAATAACTTTTAATTATGAATTGAAAAAGGAATAGATCTGCAGTTTTTGTAGTAGCTGATTTGCTAAAACTATCGCTTCGCAAATGAAATTATGGATGTCGCCAAAACCGCCCAAAATTACTTTCAATGTAAGTGTTAAAACATTTGTAGCAAGAGAAGAGATCTAGTGAATAACGTCAAGAAAAATTTAAAAAAATGTATTGGAATGGATATACTTCCTCGGAAACTTGTAAAAATGGTGAAGATTGAAGGTTTTTAAATCAAATTCCTGTTAATAGGTATTCTCAAAGCCGGAAGTTAAAATAACGCTTAGATTGGCTAAAAACAACTCACTTAAAGGGTCGATATAACGAAATATGAATACCCACTAGAACTACATTTTTTGTGTTAAAAAACTGCATTTTTTGGTTACTTAATTTATCACAAATTTCACAGTCATTTATGATTTTTACCCATTACTTAAAATAACTTTCAAAATATAGTGGATCTATATAGTGGACCCTATAAAATGCGTTAATTCAACTGGACATTTTTTACTGTGCAGGTGGGAGGACTGAGTTGAGTAACTACGCATGGTACATAGTACAGGTTGGACTTGAAAGAATAGTTTGGTAGTCGTACTATGTTGTAATATACCAAGTTTAATAATATCAGAACAATTCTCTTATTAAAAAGAAGGATAGAATAAAGTAATTTCAAGTGCGAAATGTCATTTGCGTTTCGCTGGGATTTTGTAATATTTTGCTATTGTGTTCGTTGTCGCTGCAGCGAAATAGCTGTGCAAATGTAAACGCTCTCTCGATGAACATATAATTGTAGAATATAAAATTAAGTTTGCCTTAAGATTTCGTTCTAATTCAAATCCGCTAAACATTTTTCATTGGAGTGGAGGAATTAATTCATAAAAAACTACTTCAAGAACAAGAGTTACAAGTAATAACATAACAATGCCGTGATTTTTATATTATCTAACGGAAATATAATATTAAAATAATATTAAATCGTATAAATTTTGAGGACCTTGTACTAAAAGCACATGAATTTGTACGAAAGTAACTGTTATTTGAAGAATACTGAATATTTAATTTAAAAATGATCTAGTTGAAAAAATATTTCCCAATTTGATTTTACCACTCCAGAGCGGGGATGTTTAATAAAAAAACTATTTCATCAAAAATAAAAATGTGCAACATCTGTAAAAAGCAATCTGGATGAAATCAGTAAAACACTAGCATAACCCCAATATAAGGAACAAGAAAAATTCTATTCAATTTTGCAGAAAGTTTATTTTATGTGGAGAATTTATCTGGCTATACAAAAGATATTTCACAGAGCTGCAGCAAGAAGCTGAGTAGTGAGGAAACCCCAGATAAATATTCTTCAAATATTACTTACGGAAGAAATGTAAAAAACATTCCAGACGAAGGCACTTCTTTGAATATTATGTCTGTTGGCAAGAATCTCTACATGACTGCATTCATACATATACCTTGTATGTATGTACATATATAAAAATTACTAATCCTATGAATTTGTGCTACGTTTATGTACCTGGTGCATTCTAACCGGATATACTACAAAGAAAGCATTCGATCTGAAGTAAGTCCAAAGAACTTTTGATATCTTGCAATGCGCAACAATTTATGGATATTGAACTTTGTTTCCCCATAGACGGATGGAGCCTTGCTATTCAAGCAGAATTCATGGATGTTCAGGAATCGTTTGTACTCCGGTATTTTACAAAACTTCCTCTCAAAAGGAACATCAAATATGCAGTTCTATCTGCATATCCGAAATCAAATATCATTTGGAATTTAATACGCGCTATACAGATTCTTATAACGTATATAGCACACATGTATATGGCTGAAGGAAAATTTCTTAATGGAATTCATCAATCACTCATCAATTACTTCCAAGCTATAGCTTCATGAAATTTCTCTATGTATGAGGAGCAGATGTCTAAAAATACGCTCTACTAATCATGTAAGTTGCAAAAAACTAATAGCTACTTACCCGCTATACTTTATACATACATTTGTGTTCTCGGTAATATGATGTGGAAATATGTGTGATTGTAAAGAAACAAGAACAAAACGTTTCAAAACTACAAGTAATAGAACATATAACAACTACATAGTAGAACTCGCATCTATAAAGTATAAAATGTGTCGCAACAATTTTCCTCACTGTGGTTCTGATGTCACAACCGAATTACACATGTCGCAAATACATACAGCTCTGAGAATATTACGCATTATTGCTTGCCAATAAGCTGAAAATTTTTTCGTCTTTATTAGACTGAAATTCATTAAAACCATTTTTTCAGTGAATTTGCAAAATACATTGAGATGCACCAAAAATACCGCACTTTTCGACTCACCAATCAGATTTCATCAGTGCGGTTATCTCTGATCGCCGATATTATTGGGTATTCAACCCTGATAGACTGTAATTTTCACTATCGTTCTCCGAGTTCCTACTAATCAACCAAGAAATAATTTTCCTTTTTCGTTGTGTAGATGCAGGTGAAGTAATAGGGGCTTTCCAAGTATCTCCGCGCTTCATTAAACTGTTCTGTCTTTCATTAATAAACATTTATAGCTTCATCTCACCGTTTTAAGCTCTACGCCGCGTTTTCCGGAGACTGTTACTACCAAAATAAATGTATCCGAAAGATATGAATGATCTGCTGCCAATTAGCACTTTCTTTGATTTGCCTGATTTAATTCATTTTTAATAACTTTCTATGAACTTACAGACCCCTGACTCAGAAAGTTTGTGTCTGAGCGCCAATAGTTTTAGGGTAGTAAACGTAGATTGATTTACATAGGGTTTTGTGATTTAGAATGGGTTAATGGGCAGCTTTCTGATGAGATAAATTGTTCTTACGTGTTGAGGGTTTTAGGGTTGGGGTCAGCGGCGGATCCAGCCAGGGGGGGGGCGTGCCCCTCCCTGAAGTCCACAAAAACATTGCAGTAGATCTTCTGAATTCTTCTACTGCACTTTTTGCAAAAGACATAAAAATTTCTGGAAACGTTCAATTTTAAGCAGAACTTATTCGGGTAAAAGCGATGGGAGATTTGTTTTAATTGATAACACAACGGCAAACAAATCATTGTATATTGATGTAGTGAGTTATTACATTTAAAGCAAGACATTTATTTAGGAAAAACTGTTTTATTATTTCGTAAAATGCAATAGTAGAATATTTAGCTAAAACCTTTTCGCGCGAATCATTTGCATTCATGTCTAGAATTGAAACAAGTCTACAAGACTTCCCAGAACATCTAGAAGTCCATTATCGGGAGAGAAAAATTTCCTTTTGACCGGACGAGAATAGCAAAGGCTTGTGGTCTCCAGTGAAGACCATCAAGAACAAGTTCAGCAATTCCTCTATATCTTCACTACTTAATATCGGTGAAGTGGTTGATGACACCCTTGATCAAGCTAGTATCTTCACTGGTAGATTCGCTTCAAATTCTCTATAAAACAGCCAATACACATCCGTAAGAGGAATGTGTTCAAGGTCCTTAAGGGGATCAACGTCTCCAAAGCCGTAGGTCCTGATGGTTTCTCACCCCTGTTAATTAAAAGCTGTGCCTTATCTTTGGCTAAACCTTTGCTCAAACTATTCTACTTGTCTTATTCGACAGGAAAATTTCCAAATGGTTGGAAAATAGCTCACGTTCAGCCTATTCCCAAGAAAGGTGAGGGTAGCGACGCGACGCCTCAAATTATAGACCAATTGCAATGAGTTCGATTCTTTCAAAGCTTTTTGAATCTATGATTAACTCCAAATTAATGAAGTATCTAGAAACCAAACAACTCATCACTGATCGACATTATATGGTTTCCGAACTGGACCCTCATCTGGAGACTTGCTGACTTTTCTTACGGAACACTCGAACCGTGCACAATGGTGTTTTGTAGTCACAAAATCGTTACTCTAGATATTTAAATGGTCTTTGATAGAGTCTGGTATCCAGCCGTTTTAGTTAAACTTAAAGCACTTGGTGTATCCCATCATCTTTTATTATACATTGAAAGTGTTTTACCTGATCGCATAATACTGGTTGTACTATATGGGGTTTGACCAGAACCTCACCCTATAAATGCTGGGACGTCCCAGAGCTCTGTTATCTCTTTTCTTAATTTTCATAAATGTACTTTTAATCCCATCCATTGTTTTGCCTATGACGGTAGCCTTGAATTCGGTTACTCTTTTGACATTCTTGGGCACTCCACACAGAATGCCACATCTGTCAAACGAGATGACTTGATTAGATCAATGAATAACGACCTTGATCATATTCTCGCTTGGAGTAAAGTGATTCGCATCGAATTCAAGCCATCTAAATGCCAAAGCTGTCTCATATATTTTCAGCAAGATCAAAGGCGTGCAGACGCATGGATGGATGGACGGACAGACAAACATGACTTAATTTAATTTTTAATTTTATCTGTGAGTGTCCAATCCATTTCCTTCTATCATAATTATTTTAATGTATTACAAACTGAATGAGAAACTTTTAGTATACCCTATACAGTTCATCTACGGTATAGAAATAATGTTGTTTAACATGTCGTACTACAAGGTGACGGATCTGTCCTTTTCCAGCTCCATTAATAAAAAAATTATAATCTCACGATTATACTAATATTACAATTTTTATTCTATTTATATCACATCACACTTAGAATACAGTCATAACACCTCTTTAGCTTTGTTGTTCAATTTCGTTCAAAATAGCACCCATGGAGTCTCACAGGTGCAAGTGTCTCAGGACGAACTATAATAAAAAGTAATAGATTTTAATTTAAACGAAATATGAGTAATTCATAATATAATCAGCATAAAACCAAAAACAACAAGCAAGTTTACATACCAGTATCCAAGCAAAGAACAACAACACATGCATACGCATCAAAATACACTACAAAACACAACTAATTATATTTCATAACTTAAGACACACATATGCCGATCAAAACAAATGGCTCTTTTACAATAGATAAGTCGATTCCTTAGGTAAACATGTAAAAAAGCTAGAATTGGTCTTAGACAAATTCTAATGATACCCTAGATGAATGCGCGTATGAAATCTCGTATGGTGACCCAAATGTACATTTATGATTTTTGAAGTCGTTTTTCGCATATATTTCTAGAACGGTTCGTCGGACAGAAAAATGATTATAACTCATTTTATAGGGTTTCATATTCTGAAGAAGTTATTAGTGCAATAAAAATGTGTAGAACTGATCGTTTTCACAATATACGTAAAAAACCTAAATTTTTCTATGGCAGCACCAAGAATGGGTTGCCCGATTTAATCCATTTTTGATTTTTTCTTTTTGCTATTACCATAAAAACACCATGCACCAAATTTCAGCTCTCTGTCGCGTTCTCAGGCAGTGTCCAAATATATAGTGGAAAACGAAATTTTTGTATGGCAACCCCACGAAAGAGTTGCCTGATTTGTCTAATTTTCGAACTTAATTTTACTTTTTTTTTAAAGTCCGTGCACAAAATTTCAGATTTTTAAATTAACGCCTTCTCGAGTTACCGTGCGCACAGGCGGACGGACAGACGGACGGACCTGCAAAACAATCCATTTTGTTCTACCATCATTATTTCGAGGTGTTACAAATGAAATGACAAACTTAGTATACTCTTTAGATTTCATCTAGGGTATACAACAAATCAAATTCACCTTTCAGGTATCCAGGAATCTTAAAAAAAGGGGATTCCTCTATTTATTTCTATTAAATAATAAATAAAATTTATACAAACAAAGAGGCATGCCAATTTGAGACCCGACACCTCCAGGCATGAGAGGTGTCTTAAACGATGCATAATGATACTCTGAACATTTTTTATTAACAATATTTATTTCTATCTAGCGGGTGAAACCTGTGGGGAAAGGGTCAAAGTTTGATCTATAATTTTGGAAAATTTAGTACAGAAACGAATTTCTCAGGTCCGGTGAAGAAGTTTGACTACCCACACTCCTAAATAGCCTAAATAGCAATTTATAGCCATCCAAATGCTCAGATCTTAGCCTTTCCTTCTTTTTTATTCCACCAACTTAATAATGAATGGCGTGAGTTAAAAAACATAAATTTTGAACGATTCAATTTGTGGAACAAAATAGATCTCTGTGTAATTGAAATTGACATATTTTTAAAAACTATTTCCAACTTACGATGCTCCGAATAGTTTTCATTTTTAGTAAGTAAATTCGTTTTTTATTTTAAATATTGTCTCTTCCAAACCTTTCATCTAATGTAGAAAAACATTTTTTAGACAGAAAAATGTCATAAAGATTGACAATTCATTCGAAATGATTTTCAATGTGCATAGTATATATTTCCCAAATTTTTTTGAATGCGATAGATGAATTAATTGAGTTCTTTTTGGAGTAGTCGTTTGTATAGCTCATTCCCTAATCGTTTTTGGCAGAAACTCATTTATTGCAAGACACCTAACTACTCATATAAGACATAATAAAAGATGTACATGTGTACGAATCAATTGATTTATGCAAGTTTGATGCTTCTATCACTACATGGTTAACCCTTGGGCAGACACTTATTGAAGAACTTGTAACAGACACAATAAACCTACATATATAGAACTACTCATACCTGCTTAACGGTAAGATGGGTATTGGTAGCCCCTTTCTCATAGCACATGCTGTGAGCAAGTTCGTTCAAACCTCTCGAAATAACCAAAAGTAACCACAAATATTTTTCCATTCGAAGTAATCAATTTTTCCTGCAGATTGTATTAAAAAATATATAGGTCTGGTAATAACAGACCTTTCCGTCTGTTACACGAGTAAAGCCACGTCTGGCCGCTTCCAGCTGGAAATTTCAAAAGAATTTCAAAAATTCGACTTAATTTGCATTCTGTGGAGATAATCGTGAAGTTTTTGTTTTTTTTAACAAAGAGGTCGCCACAGACCTTTTCGTCTGTCAGACGAGCTACACCGATTCGGGCTAATCCTACCTACCTATACTATCACATTTGTGAATATCAAAATTTCTACTTGTTTTCATTGTAGACAATTTATTTGAGCTTATCATGGTTTCAGCTCGCTACGTTTATTCTTTCTTAGTTTATTTGTTGCTTGTTTTATGTTTGAAAAACGTAAAGGTCTGCATAGACCTTTGAATTCATTTAGTAGTTGGTAGCCCTCGGACTATAACCAAATAAAATTGTATGAAACTAAACAAACGCCATAAAAAATGCTAATTCATTTGAAAAATGTATTAGTTATATGAAAAAGAAAATCGAATTCTTAGTTTCATCAGTTCGAGAGAATCGTAGAAATATATTTAAATAATTTAATATTTTGCATACACGACTCGAATGTGTTGAACCTGCGATTTTTTTCACACCTGAAGATAAAGAATTTGAGCAAAATAAAATCTAAAAACCAATTAAAATATTTAAAAAATGTTTTGTTTGTCTATGGTAAAATTCCCCTCGAATGATTAAGTTACTATAATTGAAATTACGTTTAGTATTAAATTTGAAGTGTATGACATCTTACTGAAATATTGAATGAAACAATTCATTCATGAAAAAAAAAACCGATTTTAATTAAATTCCCACAATGCGTAATTTCTGTTCTTTTTATTCGTAGTTCTTCAAAGAGAACGAGGAAGTCCGCTTCCATTTTTAACCCCTAAAATAAATTATTGAACATTTATCTAACCGCTTTGTTGTAGGAATGGGTAACCTACATTTTCCAAAGATTTTCCGCGTTTAAGTTTAATTTTATTTCGCATCGCATTGAAAATTTCCAACATAAGTATATAAAGAAGAAATACAGGGAAGTGCGTTTGAAGAGGGTATCGCTGAATATAAAACACCAGCTGGCGTAACAAGGAACCTCAGTGTTAAGCTCAACAAAGGAGGCAGGAAGCTCTTTTGTTGTTCCAGTTAATATAAATGATTTAAAAGGAAGAGAATTCATCACATCCCTCACTCCGTTATCATTAATCTTCAAGGATAATATGAAATAAGATTTTACTATCAGACGTGCCTTAAGAAACTTTTCCATCTGCCCACATCATTCGTGATCTCTTGTGTAGTAGGTACATACATACATATTACATATATATAAACAAGCACTTTGTTATAGCTTAAAAGATATCATACATCCACACTTCTGTCTATTATTAAGTCAACAGGAACACCTTAAATGACATTGTTTAACCTTTTACGAGTTCGTGCACAATTTGGCAGCTTTCCGCCTGTCAGTTCCTTTTAATTTTATTACACCTGCAATTTAATTTGAAACTCTCACCTTAAAAAATAGGCTCTTCTAAGCGCGGCGAGTCCTTCTACCGTAGTCGGGGAACAGAAGGCATGCCATACTATATCGAAAAGTTTTCCAGTTTTCCTGAATGCTTGACGACGAAATAGTCCCTGCGATATAAAATGGGAATGGGAGACAAAAGCTAAGGGAAAATTTTCCATGGAGATTCTCTGCTCCGTGAAATTAAGAACAGAAAAGGAAACAAGCACTTACTCTTGTTAACTGCCCCGTTGTGCCGGAATCATACTGTATTAACTTAGAGATGTTAATTTATTTTACTTGTGCCCTTGTGACCTTCTTTTCACTTAGCTGCGAATGGCTACATATGTATACATACATCCTTCCTGATTTTTTAAGCAGAAACAATTATTGTTCAGCACTGTGCGACAATTTAATTTCTCTCTACCTTTTTTTTTTCTTTTAGAATTGAAAGCGAACATCTTGGGACCATCGGATCTGTATGTGAAATCTGGAAGTGACATCAATCTGACGTGCAAGGTTTCACAAGGGCCCCATGATTTAGGAAATATATTCTGGTATAAAGGTAAGATTCTATAGAGACAAACATGTACTGCATAAATATATGTACATACATTTCTTATACACATACATACAGACGATATAATATAATGTATATAAAATGTTTTTGTGTATACTTAGGTAACGAGATCATAGATACGACGACAAATCAAAATGAAATTGACACGTCACATAGGATAACACTCGACAATGATTGGGACGGTGGGCTCACTTCAAGGTAATAAATACACTTTTAATTAGGCAATTTTGTTCTTAAATTACTCGAAGTTCGTATTTGCTTAGGCTAAAAATACGAAGAGCGTCACCGAGTGACACAGGGAACTACACATGTGTTCCAACAATAGCCAAGTCATCTAGTGTTTATGTTCACGTCATTATAGGTAAGTGCAAAAAAAATATAGTATCATAAAATTTGTTTACCCTAAGGATCCTTAAAAGTGTTCCTTTAAAGAACATTGTTAATATAATGGTAGTCATCAACTATTATAGCCTTTTCAGTGGCCTTAAAATATTTTCTGAAAGCAAGCACGCTATAAGTAGATACTCCAATAGAGTGCGTGCGCGTATAAGAAATCCGGAACATATACGACTTTTCATTACAGAAAATGAATACATTGGTACTTATATTTATCATATACGTGCTCTCCTTTGTTGTAATCATCACCTACTATATCCAATTCATTACTAAATATTACCGTAATGACTGCGTTTAGCACACTGAGTGCTGATGTTGAACAAAATCGTTTAGAATGTGCTCATAATGATATTGTCGGAAGGGTAAGTAACCTTTGTCGGTAGCGAAACGGTTAAAATTTTTATTATGCCATCAAACGGATTTTATGTTAGTGTGAACACCTTTTTGTGTTTCCTTTCATTTCTTATTATCCACCTTAACACCGTTCCCATTACGATAATGAAACTAAATGTTTCACAACAATACATTAATCTCTTTTTATATATATGACCCCTGGTATGGTTAAGGAAACTTGAGAGCATCCAATCCATTCTGGGAATATATTTATATTATATGTACACATGTATGTTTATGAATTCCCACATATTTTTGGACTAGTTTGTTTAAGGGTTTTATTATATATAATATACCTAAATTATACAGTTCGTAGAAAATTGCGTTGTATCATGATAAGAACACAAAAATGATTTAAATTTTTCTTTCGTCAATATTGTTACGAGCGTGGCTTTAGTTCGTTTTTTAAAACACACTATCTCAGATATCATTAACAAGTTCTTCTTTTATTTTACTTCACTGTTCACTTTTATAACATTTACAAACAAGTATCAAATCAACTCTTTAATTATCTCTAGTA
This sequence comes from Dioctria linearis, assembly GCA_963930735.1. Lineage (NCBI taxonomy): Eukaryota > Metazoa > Arthropoda > Insecta > Diptera > Asilidae > Dioctria > Dioctria linearis. The sequence goes on along the minus strand of OZ005740.1, from coordinate 263,016,617 downwards.
CTGTAGGTCTAATTATCACAATCTAAATAGTTTACTTCATTCACTTTACTGTCTTAAATAAGACGCGCCTCCTGGATGTGAGAAACGCCGTATTTATACACTACAAATTATACTAGAACCTTCCTGAATATTCCGTTCTCCGAACCCAACGGTTAGTAGGATGTCACTAACCTAAAGTTGTTTCCATTTCCAATAGATGTCGCTTGTATCACTTTGTGGCGCGTAACAATATTTCCACCTTGTTCTTTACAGTTCATTTTAACTTTAATAATAAAATGAGTTTACTTTTATTAATTTATTATTTTTATTATTTATTTATTTGCTCTACATAATTAATCCCAATGGTCTTATAACTATATGTAGCATAGATGTAAAAACTGTTTAAACAAAAATAGCTTAATCTAACTTAGATATACTCTGCAGCTAATAGTAGATATAATATAAAAACAATAAGTAAAATTATAAAGAGAAAATAAAAAATTCATTTAAAGTTAACTAAGCAACGACATATATGGATAATTTAAAAAGAAAAGAAAGAAAAGAAAAGTTATATTTAAGAGCAAACGAAATAACAAATATAAGAAGAAAAAATAAAAACAATTAGCTAGTACGAAAATGTTCATTCAAACAATACACTCTCTTCGCAACATCTCAGTGACCGAGAAGTTAGCACCAAATCTTTAAACAGAAGATGTGATTGAAGGGGAAATCCAAGGATAGAATTAGTCAGAAATATTATCGAAACGCCTTAAATTATAAATATACCGAGCAACGGAGTTAAATGCAATATTTAACTTACGTAAGAAAACAAAATCACACTTGTACCAAATTTCGCTGGCATAAGTAAAAAGTATATTATTAGTGACTTAGCTAGAATCATCCTGGTCGAAAGTGGAGTATAGGAGGCAAATACTGAGAGCTTACGCAGAGATCCATACACCTTAGGGATAGCATTAGACACCTGATTGGACTAAGAAAGTGTGATGTTGATAATGATTCTAAGATTCAATAGCTTTTCGCGATAAGGTAGGATGATACTATTGAGTACAATACGACGCACTGACGAACTATCCAGTCTATACCTGCAGATTAAAATTGCATTAGATTATTATTACTAATCCCGAAAAGTAGGTACGGTATGTATATCTTCTTAATAAAAATTTTCATATGGATTTTATTTATCCTCATTCATATGGATGTTGGAGTGGGAACGATAATGAGCCTGGCTATGGTTCTTTAGCGTTTAGGTTATAGAAGAATTACCCATACTCTGCATAATATGCAACGCTATGGTAAAAGGACTGAGCATCGGTCTTAAGTTTGCAGTCAATGTTTCGAGCGATGTGTTTATTCCCTGATATCTTTTCACTGATAAAGGGTCCGATACCATGTTTTTTTTATTTGAGTTTACCATTGAGATGATGTAGTCACTTGAAACACATGCATACCATTCTTATTATATGCTAATATTATTCAAGATTCGTAAAAATACTCTTTTCAAACATTCTCCTTGAAAATCACTCCAAGATGGCAAATACTTTTGATTAGCTATAAGCCGGGGTGTACACAGCATTCCCTGAAATGCAGGAATCTTATCGCCTGCTGGGAACTGGGTTCTAACCCCAAGGTTACTCTCTGCTGGGTGCCTGGTCATAGTGACATACTTGGTAACGAGGCAGCTGATGCTCTGGCCAGAAAGGGTTCCGTTATTACTACCTGCTTAGCGGAGGAGCGTGCACCACGTGCTGTGTGAATTCCCTAACCTTGCCAGGCGTAGAAAGAATGCGCTCGGCAGCTACTTCTTCGACTAATTGAGGGAGCTGGCAAACAAGGACCTGGGGTACCTGGTAAGGTTCAATCACAGTCGTGTCTGGTTTCAGCGCACCACCTAAATCTGAGGTATTTTTCCCAGGTAGGTTCGCATTAAGGCGGTATCACAATGCACCACAAATGGTCTATGTGAGGCTGATCGCAGGGGTTCGTGTTAATTCCTCCACTACAACTTAACCTAGCCTAACCTAACCTATATGTTGCTCCTTTAGCTACTGAGTTTCCGAAGAATTTTTTTGGACGAAACATTAAATATACAAAATTCTATAAAGACATTCCAATTGATTACACCAATTTTGAGAGCATGTATGCTCCCCGAGGTCATATCTAAAAACCTTTTATTCCGTGTTCAAGAGCTACCGTGTTTTGCGGTAGAAGAAAGAATTTTGAGATGGGTGTTCACTAATACTTTTTGCTGCTGTAGTACATCTATCAATAGCTTCCATGCTGCTGAATAATTACTTTCATTAACGAAGACATCCTACAATTAGTTGTCTGCTTCACATCCTCAATGCAACCTTCTGGACCTAAGTTTTTGAACAAGTCGTGGAAAGCCGGCTATTTTCTGTAATCACAATAAAAATTTTCAATCGATATTTTTTTGGCAAATTGAAGGAGTCTGGTTCATTAATCCTCAGACCTCTTACTATAAGAAGATAAAATTAAGAGAAAATATACTTTTTCATATACTTTTAATGTAGTACCTTTGCCGGCGTTTACTTGGTCCGTGCTTATTGTAACCTGTATAATAACCGATTTTTTGCGCAATTCATTCTCAATTAACGTTTCCATATTATTTCAAATAGGAAATCGAATACATACAAGAAAAAGAAATAAGTGGACATACCGACCTCCTTAACAATCCGAATCTGATTAGAAAACCCAAACTTTCGAAATTCTGATAATGACGTTTTGCAATATGTTCACAAAATCACTACGATGTCCCGTTTGATTCCTATGATCGCCTTTGCAGTTTTCTTACTTTTACTTTTAAATCAATTGTTGACTTATCGACTTACTTAGATCCTGTCTTTGAAAGAGTCCGGCTCGAAGGACCATCCTTTATGGGGTGCAGGTTGTACAATAGGAAAAGAATGGCGTTTGAAGGCACGAGGGTAATAATAGTGTTCTAAATTACAATGGAAGAAAATCCAACAGTTTTTTTTTGCACTTTATCTTATTAAACTGTAATTTATTTACATAATACTAACCACAAACGAATAGGTATTACCTGAAAGTCTTCATATAAGGTATGCTGATGGTGTCCTAAATAAACTTCATAAAGGCCATAAAAAATATAATTGCACTTCATCTATTTTCATATACTACATATACTACATACTACTACATATATATATACATATACTAAGCCTACTTACTAGTGGAAGCATTTAACACAATAGGCAAACAATAGGGAGTACGTCACTTTATATTCTCCTATATATGACTGCTTCAGACAACAACGACGTCAACACCCTTTCCCAGATACCAGCAGAAATGCTATCTATGAAAATGCTTTCCAAGGGAATTATAAAATAATTTTCCTACATTCCAAGCACACATACATACATAAATATGTATGTAACGTACATAAATATGTATGTAACGTACATATACATATATATAGGTAGAGAAATTTATTCAATTCTGATTTAATCTGCCCTCTTTACTTTCGGTATTAATAACGGTCTGCATATGTCAGAGAACCTTCAGATAAATATATTCACTAGATAACTTAAAATCTCCGCATATTTCTTGTCGCTGTAACCCTTTTCTTTCCTTGGAACTTCTTTTTCTTTTCACTTCAGATAAAATTTATAGAGCCGAAGTACAATGCTATCAAATTTTATTACGAAATGTGACAGAATGTTAACAAGGGTTTACTCCTGCTCTCGTATAGTGTTCGAAGAATATTATGCAAAATAATTTTCCTGTGTTGCCGGAGTAATCATCTCACTTAAATTCAAAGTTTTCATGCTAGAAATAAGTGTGAAACTTTTAAATCCGTTGCTACTTTCCCTTCAATATCAATGCAAATTAAATTTACGTAAATGACTTAACCCAAAATACACAATTTCCCTGGAATCAGTTGCTACCAATTTGCTTGTACGTTTTGGTTTCAGAAGAAATAAACAAACAAAATTTGGGGAATTCAGGTTTAATGTCAAAAAGTAGCAAATCAAGCGATTCCAAAACAAAATAAAGCTTTCTGATACTTACAGGCCTTAAGAAAATATTTTTTGTTTATCTTCACTTTAGAAGTAAGATTTACTTCGTCGTAATACCTTGAGTATTTGAAATATGGTGAAGACTTTTCATGATGACATTCTTGTAGCAGTAAGTAGGCATACATGTCCGTGTATTTTAATTTCGGGTGTAGATTTGCACTATACACTTAGACCTTTTTACATATTCATAGCCAAATGCATTTAAATATTTTTATTTAGACATAGACTCGGCATTTTGTGCATGTGATGCCATGAGAATTGAATCCTTATAAAATCATTCCCAAGAAAATCGACAAATATTTTGTAAATTTGTACATCGACCATCTCCGATTTTGATGAAGTGTCACAAGGTTGGTTTTATTGGTAATATTATTTTGCTGAAATATATTTTGTTTTCGTCCATTTTTGACGGAGATAGGATACTATGAAATTTGAAAAAGTGACAAATTTTGCTTGGTAGATGTAATTTCAAAAACTTATATCTCAAACGCTTTTTATTTAAGGGAGCTCTGCTGTATCTGGAAAAAATATTTGAGGTCCTTTTTCTGTAAATTTGTTTTCAATGATAAATGGATATGTCCATTATTCTTGCATATCTCAAAAAGCCCACTCTCCATTTTTGTTATTTGAATCCTTAATGAGTTTTGAGAAAGCTATAGAAATGATAAAATGGAAATCCTTGAAGTTAGGCGGGAGCTATTTTTTAAATATATGTGTAGTTCAGGATACTTTGAACGAAAATTGATGACGTGTGTGTGTCAGATTATTTGCAGTGTATACGATAAGTAAGAAGAATTTCGTATGTCAGTATATTCTTTGAAGTGTCCTGATCATATTTTTGTTCAGATCTCACTCCCGAAAATGAATCGTTTCCTCTCAAATTTTCGTTTGAAAATTCTTTCGTTTGTCGAGCGAAAACCAGTCACTTAAATGCTCAGAAGTTCTTTCACGGATATGGCCGGATCAAAGTTGGACACTGATTGCACAGAGGACCTTTCACCCCTTATTACAATAGTCAACGTGTTACGATTTATGGTCAAATGTCTCAGTTATCCTTGATTCTGTAAGCGTTTTACACCAAGAACATATTTTTTCCCTTCTTAAATATGACTCATTGTAGTCCTTTTCAATAAGGATAGAATTACCTTAAAATATGCTTCGGTTCAAAATTTATTAAAATTTTTGTGTTACGCAAAAAGCAAAAAGATATAACACTTGTTCTGTTCTGGAAATTAAACTTGTTCACATTTCGCATAACGTACAAATATTTATGAATGAAAGCAAATATTGAGGTAATTCTTTTTATGTTTTAGAGGACTATTAACCGATCATATTTGAGAAAGGAAAAAATTATGTACTTGATGTAAAAACTTTACAGGATTAAGGATTTGTATGACATTTTTTTTTTTCAAGAATTCAAATTAAGGCTCGATAACTGAGGCATTTCCATTTATCATTTTTTGTACACTCTACAAAGAGGACTCAGGCTTTCTATGAACTTGTTAGAATGAAGTTTTCACAACTTGGTGGGTGTAAAATTAAAATAACTTTCTTTTTATAAGTATGTTTTATTTATGAAAGTATAATTTTTTAATGTCAGTGGCGTACGAAATTATTTTCGACATAATACAAATAGGACATAAATTTCATTATTTATTTTATTCAAAAAATTTATAAAAATTACTACGTCCGACATCCATGTTCTAGTAGAAAAGCTATTTATTTTCTGAAATCTGTAACACGTTCGAAGGGGGAACGAAAAGGTAAAATTTGTTGAGGAGATATAACGGCGCCCGTGACATACATGGGCGCACGTAAAATTGCCAGTAAGTAGCGCCCGTGACAGTTACGGGTATATACATGAAATGGTTAAAGAGCTCTATGGGCCAAGAAAGACTGTCCAGCTTAAGTCTTATTTTAGTTGAAAAACATCTCCTTAAAGAATTAAAGCAAAAGAAACATTCTACGAGAAAATCACACACACAAAGCCACAAAATTTAGGTATATTTTGATAAAATGTAGGGAATATTCCCTAAGTTTTAAGGGAAAAAATCTACATTTCAGAGAAAATTACCTAAGCTTTGTGGCAACAATTTGTGCATTTTTTACAGTGCAGGCCTTTTGTAAGAAAAGTAGTCGTATGGAATTTATTTATAAATGAATTATGATTAAAGTAATGTTTGAAATGTTCACAAAATTTTATTTATCCGTTCTTTAGTAGTATCTAACATAAGCTGCTGTATGTAATTTAAAATTATTCCCTCTTAAGAGATCCGACAAATATTGTGTTTTAAAAATACGAGCGTACTACACTTTTATGTTATTTTTAGTTATTTATTATTATTTTCTTAATATTGTTCGATCCTGAATACTCGGCTTAGGGTACGTATATGAAAAATGCAATATAGTAGCATTACGTGACAAAACACAAAATTTCTTCTGAATATGACGACATAATTCATGCTCTCACTTCGTGATTTACCAAGAAACTGAACGCATTGTTGTAAACAGTACAGCTCGAGATGGATCTTCACCATTGGCGTAACAAGGTAGGAGGTAGGGTAAGACCCCCCCCCCCCCCCGATGTGTACTTAGCCTCTAGAAATTATAAAATTCCTAAAAAACATTCATCAATTCGTACAATCATAGGCCTAATGAAATTAAATCCGTTCGAATCGGAATCGAAAAGGCTTTAAAAAGCTCTTTTTTATTAAGAAAATCTTTTGATATCTTTTTACAAATTTTAAAAGCTGTTCTGAGACTGCACTAATTCTACTGAATTTTGACAAAGGAGTGTGAAGATGTATTCCGTAGGAGAAATCATGCGGAACTATTTTGACAGTTTGCTCGGAAATTCTAATGGATATGTTTTGATATGAAGTTTTGAAATTTTCGTAAAACTTTGTTTAATTTTCCGGAAAAGTTTTTTTTTTTTAGGCTTTGTTGTATATTGCTCTGAGCACTTAGGGAGACCGCAATTGAAGATTAAGTAACTGGCAACAATAAAAGAAAAACTAAAGTATGAAATCAAAGCCCAGTCAAGGATTCAGTTTTAATTGTGTAAAAAAAAGAAGAAACTGCGAAATACAAAATTAAGTGATAACACAAGTTCGTAGAGCTCGTCCTGCAACGCAACTGGTTTTCACTCAAGGACATTTCACTTCGTCATTACATCTGTCAACTAATTATTTGACGTTATCTGTTTGGCGGAAGCCTGGCTCTATGACAAAATCATCGGCATCAAACTCTTAACATTAAACCATAGTCACAAGACACCTGTGTTTCACCAATGTTATATTCTTTTTTAACATATGTTTTATAGCTTCCCACATTAGCAATAACATTGGTAAACTCTTAGCGCTATTCTAACAATTGTGGCGAAGATTTTCGAAGTTTTCGCCACAGCATATTCACTATATCGACCCGTAAGACCATAACGAAGCCAGAAATACTATACTACTAGCTATCTACGGGTTATACCAACGATATAAGCTTTCTACAGAAACCCGATGGTAGATAAACTAATAGCGGAAAGAAATATTAAGGTGGTGCCACAAACTCATTGTCCTGAAAATGATGAAGACCATTAAGAATTAAGACTTCAATGCAGGCCTTGAAAACAGTGTGAGAAACCTCTCTGGCGAATTCTTCACCCCAGGGAAGGTTAAATGTGTTAACACTAATTGAATCTATTTAAATCGCTTAGAGCTGATAGCATTTTACTAGCCTTGCTTCAACAAAGGCTAGAAGAATGATTGCTGAATCTAATCAAAATAATCAGACACAGCTATAACTCTGGATTATTTATCAAGGAATAGAAAAGGCATTTGAAGATAAAGATATACCTCTAAGGGCATTGCTAGATATCAAAGAAGCATTTGACGTGCATCCTTTGAATCCATAGGAAATGCAGGCAAAATGGATAAAAGCAATGCTTAATAGCCAGAGAATTAGACCTTAAATGGAAAGGAAATCTATAACAATGGTAGTCGTCAAGGGATGACACCTGTGCTACGGTTTCTAGTTGTGGATGATTTCTTATCAGAGCTGATCAAATTTGACTATTATAATAAAGAATATGCTGACAATCTGATGAGCAAACATGATCGAGTAATCTCTGATCTATGACAGAATGCCATTAATATAGTCCAAAAATGGTGGCAGATGAAGGTAGCGATGGTGGCAGACGAAGGGAGCGATGCTGGCAAAACAGTAACCGTTCCATTTACGAGAAAAAGGAAGCTTTATTTATAAGCACTATCTTTTGATGAAACAGTATAATAGAATGCAAGTAGAGTAGGTCATATTTCTAGGCATTAGCCTGGACAGCAGACTAACTTGGAATTCTCTTTTAAAAAGAGCTACGGTAGCAACATCGACATGTCATAGATTTTTTTTTCTTTTTTTCAGAAATCGAGACCAAAATTAACCCTGTTTATATCCATTGTAAGACCTATGATCACATATGCTTCACTCTTTTCGTGGCCAGAAACTAAACAAAAGACAGCTCGATCTAGTTCCTAAAAAGAACGATTCACTCGTTTTGTGACCAAAAAGTAAACAATATTCAGCTCTAACTAATTCTAACAATTTAAACTGGCATTCATATCATATCGTCTGGAATATCACAGACATTCATATGAGTAACTAACGCCAAAGATACTTGCCGGACTGCAGCCTTGCATGTTAAGAAGAAGAACTTCCTCATCGCAATACGACTGCAGAGGGCAAATCTCCTTAGCACAGACAATCTGGGCGGCCACCTGAAAATCCCCTTGAAGAATTTCAAAGGAATCCGATGATTAACCCCATCTCAGATGTTATAACGAAACGCTATAACTTTAAATCATCATTCAAAGTGATCTTAGCGGATCGTCATTAGTGGATGGATCCAAAATGAAAGGCAACTACCATTTGCCATGTCATAAAACTCTTAGCTTACGAAATTATAATATATTAATTATACATATCAACAGCCAAAAAAATTACTACAACAATATGAAAGTATGTATATGTGTAGGTAATAGGTATGTAATTTAATTTTTTTGATCAGTATGCAAGCGATCTCCTCAGGGGAAAATGACATTATCAATCTAGCCTAAAAATTAACTCTTGTAGCTGGTGCTCCTCGAAAAGTATTGGTAGTCACGCACAAATTAATTCTCCAATGGTACATTGCAACACTATAGCCAAATCGGGCAGGATATCAGGGGCTTACAGCAACAAGCAAATATGTAAAAGAATATGAATTTTTAAAATTTTAATTCAGAATATTTTAAAGTAAATACCTGCATTTAAATCATTAAAAGCATTGTACTGAATGTAATATTTCTACCAAAACTGGAAGCGTAAAAATTTCCCATTTTATGACAGAAACAGACCTCACCGAGTTATTTTCATTTTTAATTTCATAGCGCCAGGCAATTTTCCAACATACATATTACATAGATAGGTGGTAGGTATAGATGTATATGTACATATTTACCAGCCCTTACCTACATACATACATACTTTAGAGATCTCATTCTACACCGAAGCCATTTCAATTGCATTTTTCCTGGATTATTTTTTTAACCGCTGTGCTCCACTTTGTGGCATTGATGTTAATCCTATACCACTTACCTTGAGTAGAACTGTTGAACAAAAATCAAAAAAAAATTGCACGTTTCACTGAAATCAGAATTTTTTCCTCTCACATCTCCACTCATTGTTGGTATGCTATCCACGAATTCTTTGACGCGCAAATGTAAAACTGTACGCGCGAAAAAATCTCACAAATTTAGTTAGATAATTCGCATCAGATGCACATCAATATTTTAAGAGTTTATGGAGAAGTATGTGAGAGGGCCAGTGTATCCTGGCCAAACATTGCTCTATCCTATAAGTTCCTATAATTGCACCTACTACTGCAAATATGCAACAATGCTGCTGGCTTCAGTTTGAGCATTGCCGACTGCAATAAAATAAGCGCAACACATGTTTACATTATACATCATACATACCATTTACGACATATGCAGAAGACTAGCAGCCTTAAAAACTTTGAAAAGTTATATCAATATCTCGTAAAAGAAGAGCGCAGAGATAACACGGTCCCGCATGTTTCTGGAAACTATATCCAAACTGGGTCGACAAAAATACGTCAAGTTTATCCAAAGTTTTGAAGTGGTGTTGATTTTATCGTTTAAAACTCTTCCAGCAACAAATCAACTAAGACATGAAGACATAGCAATCCTGCAGAATGGCAAGAGCGTAATTTTTCAAAAGTTTTTATTTGAGTTGCCGCCATCTCAATACTTTTCTTAGATTTTTTTCTCGTTCTAGCTTGGCGAAGTTCGTATCAATCCTTGAAGTTTTATGCAACTCTCTCAGCCTATATGCGATAGAGGCAATCATGTCCTGCAGGAAAAAAATTTCATAAGACTGCAACATTTATCTCTGCCCAGAAGTAGCAAAAAAAATGAAAAAAAGAAGAAAAGAAAAGCAAATAAATGATCAAGAAAATGTAGAAGCTGTCTTCATATTTACCAATTTATTGCAACGGTCCTTAGTAATCCAAGTCCTTGCTTTATTCACGGAAGTCATTAGATAAGATGCCTTCGAGCAGAGCTGAGTACAGAAAGTTTCAAAAGAGCTGTTTACATCTTACGCAACAAATAAAGTTTTAAACGAAGAAAATTTCTATTCAGATTTTTTTGTTTTTTTATCAAAAGACAGGCACTTAGAAAATGTCTTGTCCCCTTTCGGTACGATTCTTATTTGAGATGATAACAGATAGCAGTAAAAAAGTAAAACTACATTTTCTTAAAATTATAATAAAACGCTCTGCTAATATATGTATGTATGTCATGAAAAATCTCAAAAGAGAAAAATTATTTTCTTTATTGTTTAGATATTTTATTTAAAAAGTTTCCGAGGGCAATATATTTAAAGCTTTGCAGAATATCTTGAGTCTTCATTTATAATCACAACGTCACTTAAAAAAATCATAACCTTGGATCATCTCCTCACACCAATTTAGCTATACTGACATTAGCATATAGAAAATGGTCTTCCAAAATGTTTCTTGGCTGATATTTGCAGAACGCCAAATTTTTCCTTAAACTAAAAACTTATGAGAGCTAAAATATACACTCTAATGAAGAGAAGGGATTCTTTCAAAGGTTTTTCAATCTATCATTAACTAAATTAATGAAGTATCTGGAAACTAATCATCTCATCAACGATCGCCAATATGGCTTCCAAACTGGACACTCATCTGAAAACTTCCTGACTTTTCTTACGGAACGTTGAAACCGTATTCTGCACAATTTTGGTGAGCTCAAAATCGTTGCCCTAGATATTTCAAAGGCCTTTGATAGATGATTGAATTTCTTGATGGCACTTGTTTAAATTTCTTCATTTTTAATTGAAAACACTTGTTAACTTTTTAACTATTTATTTAAGAAAAGGTCTTTTATAAGAGTGCGATGCGTTTCTCCCTATCGAGGTATCATCTGGCTATCGACTGATTATTCACGCCGGTTACAAAATTTTTTGAATTTAAAAGCGGACTATCGTTCATAAAATCCAGAACCATGCGGTAAAACAATCAGAAGTAACTCCGTCCAATATAACTTGAATTGAACTGCGGGAAAGAAAGCTTTCAATCAATTTTAAGAAAAGAGGGTCTAGACCTAATACCTGAAGTTTAGCTAAAAGACAAGATGCCAGACTCTATCGAAGGCCGTCGAGGTAGCTAATGCGATGATCTCAGATTCACCAAAATTATGGAATGTTAGTAAATCTCCAGTAGTTTCAAAAATCTTTGAAAGAATCGAAATTAGGGCAATTGGCCTATAATTTGAGAGATCGCTTGCCTCTCTTTTTTGGGTATTGGCTGAGCATGTGCAAGCTTCCATGCCGAAGAAAAATCTTCAGTCGAACAGGACAGGGGGAATAGTTTGCGTAGAGGTTTAGCTAAAGAATATGCGCCGGACTTGCGTACCACAAGCAAAATACCAACTGAGCCAGTAGCCTTAGACACACTGAGACCTGCGAGCACTTCGAAGACCTCCGTCGTGGGGAAATGTAACGGTTTTTGCCTGTAATTGCATGTTGGTGGACAAGGAGGACTTTTCGAAGAAACTACCGAGAAAGAATTCGCAGCAAATTTACCTGCAAACAAATTAGCTTTCTACAATGATTCCGTGTACAAATCTCCGTTGTGAATTAGGAGCGTAACGAAGAGCTGGTGAAGTTGTTCTTGACTGTTTTAACAAGAGATCAGATACTCTTGCTACCCTTTCGACTATGTAGTATAAATTTTCTGTCTAATATTTTGGTCGAATTGGAGCCTAGCTCGCTGTAATGGATTTGCAGGTGTTACGTGCTCCTCTATAGATCTGTCTCAATACCGCTAAATGGCACTGTTTATATGCCTGAAATGCAGCTTCCTTGGTTTTAATAGCTGTATAACGGTCATTGTTAAACTAAGATGAATTGTTAGGTTTAATATTCTATCTGTGCGGAATGCAGCTACACATCCCAAACCATAAGTGATAATGGATTCAGAGCAGCACACAACATCTCTCGAGGAAAACACTCAGACCAGTCTAACTCTCTAATGAATTTGTTATGAAGCTTGCGAATATAGTGCCACACCAGTCGCTTTTTACAAAGGTGACTGGCGGGTTTCATGATGATATGGATAGTTGCGCCGAAACGAAACAATGACCCGAGCTGCCAAGAGGAGCTGACACGGACGTGGAGTACTTGTCAGGATGAGATGTTATGTAGAAGCAGATCTAATAGGTTTGCGCTATGTACAATTATATCAGGCAAACGAGTTGGGCTATCAACTAAATGTTGCAAGTTAAAAGACTCGCTAAATATAGTTCAACATGTCTCCCCGCTGGACTTATGGTGAAGAACGTCTGAGCCACTGCATGTTGCGGATATTGAAATCGCCAGCAGTAACAATTTCGCAACTAGGAGATTTGATTAAAATATTTTCTATATTGGAGGATAGAGAATCAAACGAGCATACAGTGTCAGCGTCAGACATATTGGGACTGCGATATAAAAAACAAAAATAAATGATTTGTTGATGAAGTTTAAATCTAATCCAAGCGTAATTAAACTCTGGATTAGTTGAAGTAAATTCAGGGAGAATGGAGGAATGCACATCATTACGAATGAACAGAGCGATTCCCCTCTGAAGTGAGAATAGTGGCACTGAGTGATAACACGGTAAGCGAAACTGATTGATATCAGCATCAGAAGTAACCTTGGTTTCACTTAGGACCAAAATAGCCGGTTTAAAAGAAGACAAGTGGCAATATACCGAGAAATAATTACTTCGTACGCCACGAATGTTGCAAAAATCAAAGCAAAATTCTTGCACTGTCCCAAATGAGCAAAAGCGCACAAAATTACTATTAAATACACGCAGTAACGGAACTGAGCATGACAACGAGACCCAACTACCAGCCAAACCGCTTGCTGAGTACAAGTGTACAAGGCAGCAGTAGTGCTGGTCTATATTACCTCCAATTAAGTTAATTTAGCCAACACCGTAAACAAGACCTCCCCACTCGATTTCCATGTCCAAGAGCGTCCATCAGGTCGGTGCCATACATATTGATTTTTGCCGTCGGCTGGCCATTTGACATCTTTCCAATGAAAGTGTAACTAAGTATTACTTATATTTCTTGACGAACGACAATCTTGCCTTAACGTTTTTCCTAGAAATCGCAAGTTCTTGTTTCTTTCTATGGCATCTACATACATCTTATGAAGAATTCGATTGCTTACCATTTGGTTATGCGTTTCCCTGTAGACTTTTCTAATTCCTAAATTAAATTAATCCAGATAAATATTTTGTTTACAATATACTACAACTAAGTATCCCTAAGAAATAAAACTTTTCCAAAGATCACTTTAATAACTGTAAGCCACGAGTAAAATGACACCACATATAATTGCAGCCGCTTTAACGTAATGTTGGTGCGAAACTCAGTCACCACAAAGAGTACAATTTCTTGCAAACCAGTGCGCTTAACTTAAATAACAGTTTTCATTAATTACATACAATATTATGAATTACGTATGTATGTGCTTATAAAATAAAATGTATTTTCCGGCATTGGTTCAGTTTTGCACCTTCAGCTTGGAGACTTTTCAAAAAAACCTACTAGAACTTACTAATAGAAAATATATTCGAATTTAAAGTAACTATAAAAAGGATTAGATTAGCAGAAGATTAATTATTCTCAATTCGCCTTCAGATCAAATTAAATTGCACAAAACTAACCCAGTTTAGAGGCAAATAAAGTCTTGTTTCGATCCAAGTTGGAAACGTGGTAGAATACCTACCAGAAAAACTTAACGAAAGTTCCAAACATAAAATACCGCTGAAACACAGTGCACAACACAGCAAAGCATAAAAGTTAGATTTACAGTTCTAATACGGAAAGACCCGGAGGAAATTTTGTCTTTATGGTTTTACTTTTGTGTTTGCACGAAGATTGTTCGCTGATGCAAATGTTGCAAATGTTAAACTCAGACAAACTATTCAGTTCCATCCATTACCTTTATCTGTAGAAGTTTTGAAAGTTGATCACGATTTTGTTTTTTTTTTTCTTTCAACTGAACAGACGGAAGAGGTTTTCAAAGGATTTGTTAAAGGATGCTGAACTCATATCTCCATTCTCACTCCGAAATTGGGGACCATCAGTACCACATAAGACCACAGTCGCCCAAGGATGTAGAAGTAATTACTTTCTATAGAGAAATTTCTATTGCTGTCTGATGAAGAAACGTTGCCATAAGGAAGAAATAACACGAAGGGACTCCAAAATAGACAAATTTACCGGAGGCTTAGTTATAGAAGCGGCGACGTGGCAGTTACATGACAGAATATGTAACGGAGAACGAGAGTTCAGACTCAAATTGATAAGTAGATATATTATGAGTGGGGGCAATGCCATGGCTACTGAATTTTAAGCTTTGCTCGTATAAATGGTAAATCGGATAAAAGGCTTTTTGACAGCTTTGATCTTTTAAAAGTACAAAAGGACTACATGAATGAATGGAGTCATTAAGTGCCGTATTTAAGGAACATGTTGCTATGGAGGTTTTGACTTAAACCTTTTAGGAGGCAAGTCTTTTTTGTGAATTGGAACTTTGTTTGACTACTGCTATGTTAAAAAAGTTTGTTGTGATTCAATTTCTATTCTTTGTAAAATTATCAATTGTATGTAAGCATTTACTTAATCTACTTACTGCTCACTATAGACGATACGAATTTCATTCCCATAACTTCATAAGTCCATGAAAATTATAATATACAGGGAAGGTAATACTATAAATTATTTATTAAGACGGATGGAATGTGTTGTCTGCCATATGTCCACCTTTATATGGCATACAAGTTGGAACTCCACTCAAACGTTTCACAATTTTGTGGGTCTCAAGAGGTACATATGTACATTTGCGTTACAAATGGCATCCCTCAGATGGTAAGCTATTGCTTCATGTGTTGGCATAAATGTTATCTTTAAGATTTTCAATATAAAAATCAGTGAAACGATGTTAATTGAAATATCTCTGAATCAGATAATATCGCCAAAACTGGAGGTTAACACTCCTGGGAATTATTTTTTGTTTTCCAAAATGTCCATTGTTGCTTGAGCTCTGGGAGATGTTGCTGCATCTTCCTTAAACTTGGCCTAAATGACAACACAAAACTGTCATTGGGGTATGATATTGTGGTGTTATGATATGCAGATATGACTATTGTGTTTTTTTTTTTTTTTAAACACTCAACTCAAAAATGATTGTCCGAAGTAATAAGCTACAAAAGACAATTTCTGTCCTGTCTATAAAATTAATATTGTCTCGGCTACAACTATGTTAGCTAAATTTTGTATGGATGCAACTGCAAGCCCAAAATTATATGACGGAAAAGCTCAATTCCTGGGAATGATATCTGGCAGAGATTTCTATTCAGGCAAGATATTATAAAGTAGCTGGGAAGCGTTGGTTAAATACGATGTAACCAAATTATGGAGGACTTGAAATTGTAATCCTTTCTTAGAAAAATACTAGAGTATGTCATACAATCCTATATGTGAAATACCTTGACATTTCAATAATTTAGAATAAAATCAATAGTTCAAGAATCTGCTCATTCGTTTTTTGAATTATTATTATTTTCTATTATTTTTTTTTAAAAAGGAGGACCTATTGAATATTTTTTTTATTATTATTGCAAAAAATAGAAAGCCTTTACTTTCCTCAAGGGCGCCTATTAGATAGGCAAGCTATATCTGCTATTCCAAAATGAAGAAACGAAAAAATGGAACTAAAAACGGATTACAAGATATCAAAAATTTTTTTGATAGAAATAGCTTGAAAGAATTACTAGTCATCAGTTTCATGGGCATTGTATTGTGCAGTTATATATTTCTGGTCCGATGATTCCTCTCATAAGGATCAGTAAAAAATGGTAAATTTAGAGGGGAAGAAAACAATTAAAATAAGCTAAAGATATCGATTATCAATTAAGTCAGTCGGGGAAACATTACCAGCATAAAATAATGCATTAAAGTTCCAAGTTTGCTCGTCTAGCTGAAAAAATTATAAACTCACGATGCAATCCGTGACAACTGAGATCATTTACTCTTCCAAATGAAAAAACTGAATGAAATCATTTTCTCAATAACCCACTAAGATGGCGAATTTTCATCAGTCTTTACTTCAATAGAAGTGTCTATGTATGCAAAAGACCTGTATAGAATTATCAGTTATGTTGTTACATAAATAATTAAAACAATAAAGTAAAAGTATATCCTGAGAGCGGAATTAGTTTTACTCCCTTACAGAGCTGGGCAATACTTAAGAAAAAAAAGTCTTAAATACTACTTAAAGTATATTTTCGTTACGTAAGACATATTACTCAATACTTTCGAAATGCCCCTACTTAGTACTTGAACTTAAGTACTTGCTTCTATTTACTTGTACTTAAGATTTAGTTTTATACTTAAGTACCAAGATTTTTACTTAAGTATTTCTGAGTCTATTAAGTACCTACAAATATCTAAATCTTTGTAGAAAAGCAAACACAATCTCTAGCACAACTCCTTTTTTCTTGAGTTTTAAAACACGGAAAGACCTCTCAAAGCATGTGCCGCACTTACTCGTCAAGGCAGAATATAAGACAAACTAATAACAGTAACCAGTAACGTCTCGCTCGAATATAAAATCGCCGATGTCTCGATTTGATGACATAACCACCGACATGTATAATATAGACTGACTACGTTCATAGAAATACACTGCAGAAAGTGGACTCACGTCTATATTGCTGACTCTTTCGGTCTAAGCACCAAGTACCAACTGAGAGAGAACTGAAAACAACAAATAAATTAATGGTTTCTCCGAAATATATGATTTTAAATTAATCATTTAGGGTTATTACTGATAAAAACTGTTTTACCAAAGACAATATATTCATTAACGCAGAAACGCAGAAGAAATTCTAAATGTTTTATTAAAATCACATTCGGAGCTGCATGCTCATTTTTTCAATTTCCCGCCAATGATTTTTTCAACCGACGTCAGAACTCTTTTTGACACAAGCAATTGTGGCCACGTGAAAATAGAAAAGTAAGCAGTCCATATTATATACGTCAGTGGACATAACCAAGGGTAAGCAAGCAATGCCTCGCTCCAATATAAACTCAACGATGCCTCGACCTGATGTAGGGAAGGCCCCAATTTTTTCTTAGGAATTTACTGCAAATTTTTTCCTTAGAATTTTTATGCATTATTGAAGGCGACAATGGGTGCTTGGGCGGACCTCTTATAGTTTTTATGAGTGTAGCAATGAGAGGTGAACGTTTTACTCTACATGCAGCGTCGAAAACTATAAAAAACTACATGCTACATACTATACATAGTTTTCAAAATGTATTTATTTATTAATATCTATTAATTCGACAAACTTCATTATATTACTGCCAACGTACAAAGATTCTAAAAAAGTACTTTAAAAAGTACTTCAAAGAGTACTCAGTATTTTTATAGGTTAAGTACTTAGCTACAAGTACTTTTCATACATGTGGTACTTGTACTTACGCTGAAGTAATTTGGCCTTCGGTACTTGTACTTGTACTTCAGTACTTTTTTTTGGTACTTGCCCAGCTCTAAAGGCATAATGGCTGTCTGTGGCCCTCACCAATATGGATTCAAGTGCAACCGTACAGGTTTACTATGATTTTCAAAATACAAGGTAAAATAATTCTAGAATAGAGAAATGTAAGGTTAGAACGGCCTACTAAGGCCAAATGGATTACCTAATTTTTTTTTTGTGTCCAAATTTACTGAGAATTAAAACTTTTATATGACAACAGTAGGAATAAGCTGCCTGATTTATCCAAGTTGCTGTTCGGCAGGTAAGCGCGTGCTGAAGTTATAATACGTACACACAAAACAGACAAACGGAAGGACATGAACAAATCGAATGTTTTATGATTTTAAGTAATTTATTTGGACCATCATTATTGCAATGCATTAGAAACGTATAAATATACTTCGGCTGTGTTCAACTTTTGGGTAGAGCCGGCTATAGCTGGCTATAGTCAGAATGGCCACAATTGGATATAGCCAACAACTGAACGACCTTATTCTGTCTATAGCCAGCTATAGCCGGCTCTAACCAAAAGTTGAACACAGCTGGTAAAGTATTGGAAAATGACATTCAATAAAAAAATGACTTTAATTTTATGTAGATGCTACCGACTTCAATTCTTTTTTAATTAATATCATTTAGTATAAAAGCCAAAACAAAATTAATTATCGGGGCTAAACAAATAATCTGATCGTAAATCCGATTTACAGCTTGTTAGCTTATGGCAATATACTGACCAAACTTATTTTCATTTTCGCAGCTCACTTAAAACGAAATGAGCAATATTTCTACAAGAATTCCGCTTTTAAATTCTGCTCTATATTATACTCTAGCTAGATGATGAATTTGGGATGTACTAACTAAGTTATTCATTCTAAATCATTCCAAAAATCCACATTGGCGCTACGTACGTTTAAAGTTTTGAAAATCCACTCATTTATATGGAGGTTTGTTAAATTTTGGACCCATAACGTTAATCATTTTGATGAGGGCTACAGTTATATTAGTTAGTAAAGAACGATAGGGATTTTGTTTTTCAAAAACTTTGATACCTGTACATAACTCAAAAACGTTATTTTTGGAATTATGTACTTTTGCCTAAACACCATAGCATTGTTTGCCCATCTGTCAGATAACTTGAGAGCGCGTTGATCTACTGAGGAGAAATGTTGCACACATTACATATATATATATGACGAATTATAGTATTATTATTATTACATATATAAAAAAAAGTATAACGTCAGATAGTTAAAATCGGTCAACTGTACAGTTGCTATACAAAACTTTGAATTTTAGCAAAATATTTGCTTATTGTTCGAGAATATGTTGAGCTAGAAAGCATACTAAAATATACTTATTAAAAAATTATAACTTGCAAAAAGTTGACGTAAGTTTCATGTGGAGAAAACAAAGCGACAGTTGTTGAAATCACAATTAATCGGAAATATTTTTATAAATGTTAAGTGGTTATTATTTATAAAGGATATAATCATCATATCGACGACGAATGTGTTACTGTGGCAGGTCTAAGTGTGTATCGTCGTCAAGTAAATCCACGGGAAAAACTAAATAAACTGGCTTTGTGAATAATCGAAGAAATGTGAAAGTTTTAACAGCTTTTCAATGCTCCGCACATTAAAATGGTCAGTAAAATGAGCGGAGACTTACAAAACGGCATCTATCTTATAATTGAAAAATGGCACTTTTTACCAGTGAACTCCGTATACTGTTTTACTCGAATTCCGTACTAGGCTTTACAATACAAACATTTTAATTGTTCATAATGTTTTTCTAAAATGGTTTCAGCTAGCTATCTAAAAGTTTTCTATGTTGTCATATCTATCTGAAATTTCATATAATGTCTAATAATAAAAAAATAATAATAATAACTCCTTCAGTTTCTATGATCGATTTCGGAGCGAATTTATAACTCTTGAGGATTAAGAATTATGTGCTTCCCTAAGAAAGTAGTTTCGGATAGGTGAGCATTTTTCTGAAGCATTTACTGAAACATTTAAAAAGGAAAAACAAAGATTGAAGCTCATTGTGACGATGCTTGGGATATTTTTGGTTTTGGAAATAAATTATTTCGGAGAAAAGACTTTGCTTTGGTAATAAACTCACACTCAAAATACTTCTCTGAAATATTCGATTTTGTTCTTGAGTATGGTAAATGAAGAGAAAAAAGCTAAAGGGTGCAGTAGGAAATGTGCCGCGTAGAACTATGTATATCAACTGTTAGGGCTGAACTTCAATGGACGGAACGCAACGGAACGGAGAGATATGTCAAATTTACGCAGCAAAACTGAGATGAACGCTAGCTGTTTACAATGGACGCAAAGCTAATTTAAAGTTGAGCCAAAATCGAGCCGAAAAATATGGATCCATATTGAATTTGCTATTTATATTAGAAACGCTACGGGTTATTATAACATTGTCTTTAGGAACATGAAAGAGAATCGGCATGTTTGATGTTTACATGCAGAATTGAAAGATCGAGGCTAGATTGAGTTGAGTTTTCGACTCGTGTTTTTGAGCACGCAGGGTTGAGATATTGAGTTGACAACAGGTCCAACTATAGTTGTAGTGACAGTTAAACATAACATTATTTATGGTTTTTTTTTTGTTAAAATGATATAATAGTTATAAATTTTGTTTAAATAAAACAAAATAAACTCACAATAAATCCACAACATACCAAAAATTTCGAGTAAAGAATGAATAAAATAAATTCCAACTGTTAGCTGCCAACTCGACTACTCAATTCGTGTTTATAGGACAATATTTCGACTCGACTACGCCTGCCAAGCGTGATCGAGTCGAGGATATTCGAGGATATTCGAGGTAATTCATTATAGCGAAATGAGAAAAGCTGACCGCAAATTCTACTTATTCTAACTATATTAATCCAGAAAAATCTGATATACTTGGTTGAGTAGGAACATCTAGAGGAAGGGACACATTTTATCGTGCACTCAACAACAAAGGTACTAAAATGTTTACAAATATTTTGGGTAATCGAATTTTCGCACACTATTGACACTATCAGTATGGACATGCGCGTAGCGAGGTAGGGACACGGGTGGGCAATGCCCCCCCCCCCCCACAGAAATTTGCAATTTTTGGCCATATCTTATGAGAGTTTTAGATATTGCTCAATCCCATCATCGAAAAACCTCACACACTGCTAACTCAATCCACATATATACCACCTAACGTTCACACAATAGATTTCAGTGCCGAATTAAATTTTAACCCTTGTGGGCACACCCAGGTACCCGGGTAACTATTTGAACTTTCTTCTGCGAATTCATTATAAAAAAATAATTTCTCGAAGTTGATTTTCGTGTTAATCTTAAATCATGTAATTTTAAGACAATTAACGCGTTTTCCTACTAAAAATGTAAAGTCAGGTGGATGAAAAACGCCAGTTATAAATTTTCTACTTAAAGGCACACCCATGGTACCCGGGTACCTGTATAAATATTTGGTATAATAGCACGTATTAAGTGAAAATTGTACTAGGCCTAAATTTACTAGAAAAAAAATAAATGATTTTATAAATAATGTATTTATTGATATTTTGCATATAAGTATGAACGTAAGTTTAACTTGGAACTCGATTAGCTGGCCTTGGTGTTGATAGATCTGTAATTATAAAATATCAATTAGTATACCTATTGATTATTTTCCTAAAATATTTTGCAAAAATTACTTTTCAGTTGCATCCGCTAAATTTACTCAGTGTTACTGCATGGACGTTGCAAATTGGACGGTTGCATGACTCGCGATTAACGATACCTCTTTTTTTAGTGATGACATGCATACATGGCAGTTGCCAACTACTGCCAGACGTCCTGAAGTATCCCGTACAGGAGCTGCCGCTCCTGTTGTCGAAATTGGGATGTTTATAGGATGACCCAGAACGCTCTCGATCCCATTTCTCGTGCTGAAATTTCGATACATATTTAGTTGATAACCGGCAATGCCAGTTGGTTTGTTGCATCCTGGGTTATTTTCCATAAAAACAATGTATGCAGCTAGCGCTGCTACATCTAGGATATTGTAGAAGAAAGCCAAAGCCAAAGCAGGGTTCTTCGCTTAGTAGAATAGGTGGCCAGCATCTTGTCCATTGTATCTACTCCACCTTTCGTCCTATTATAGTATTCAATTATTTCAGGTTTTTTGAGTGCACCTGATACTTCATCAGTGCGGTGCAGCGTGGACAACATAACGACCGCTTTGTTTTTTCTTGGAACGTAGGAACATATAGTTATGTTGTCATTAAATCCATAAATGGTGGAATGTACTTCACGTGTTTTAGATGGCAGCATCTGCGGCGGAATATAAGCTTTGTTTTTCTTCACTGTCCCCACTAAAGATAACTCCCATGTGGAAAAATTATCAGTAACAATATTTCGACCAGTACCCTTATACCGCAAATACAAAACTCTCACCACACGTTCTCCTTGATTGATTTCACGGGTCGTACCCGTCTTTCCTGTATAGATTTTGCCTTGCAATGGAAATGAATTTTTGGCATCACAAGCCCACATAACTTTTATGCCATATTTTGAAGGTTTGGACGGCATATATTGGGTGAACTTAGTGCGACCCCGGAATGGAAACAACTGTTCGTCAATTGGTATACAGTCCGTTGGTACGTATTGAGAAGCCAAATTAGCGTTCAACATTATAAATAAATACGAGATTGCGGCTGCTTTATCGTCCTTTATTCGGCTGCTCTGTAGATTGGTTATACACATTTTTGAAAAACAATACTTGCTGGAAGAATATTCTTCTTCAATATTGTGTCAGTCTGCCCCCTACTACCCCCCCACAACAAAACGCTGGCTACGCCAATGAGTATGGACTACTAAAATGTATTCTGCCAAAGAAACTGGGTCAACTATTGTGCCAGGTCAGGTCTGAGTGAACTCAATTCTTAATATCGTTTCATATACCAGCCACTAATACCAAAGCAACTCGCCACCAATCCGACATCATCTCAATAAACCATCTACAACTATTGATTCCCTGGATGAATTTCACTTATCAGTGATTTAATCTTATTTAAAAAAAAACGAAAAATCTCAAGCCGATTACAAGTTCTTGTCTTTAGTTAACGCGTTGCTATAGTCATGATCGGTCACTAACTATGTAGTGTCGCAAAATTTTGTAGTACTGGGGCCACGGAGAATTTGGGAGATGAGAATTTCGTTTTCTTAGAATTCCTAATTCCCTAATTTTCCATTCCCAATTCACTAACATGGTTGGAGAATTAGGGAAAACGTAAGAAATGTGAAAGTTCAACTCAAGCCGCGTATACATGGAGTTGAACCCGAGTTGAACCATGGTTCAACCCTGCATGTAAACATGGTAATTGACCCCCAGCCGTTCTTTCAAATAGACAAGAATGAATATACCAGTGTACGAATTATTGTTGAGTTTATTTATATCCCATATCTTAATTATAAATGATTTTATTTTCCCATACAGCAGCTATTAACAACGCTACTCAAATTTCTTAATTTTTCTTTCTTCTATTTTATTACATAATTAAGCCTGCACATTTATCTATCGTTGGAGCGAGATAACAATCCATTAATGCAAATTTAAGGTCAGGTTCACCCGTTCTATTGCGTAAATTTAAGATTTTATCAAACTTGTCGCGAACGAGTGCGACTTCCTCCGTTCACTGTGCGCAGCTCCATTTGAGAAACATACAAAGGGTGTGTTCATCTTTTGGCTAGAGCCGGCTATATCTGGTTATAGCCAGAATAAAATCGTGCAGTTGTTGGCTATAGCCAATTTTGAGCCAAAAATAAGAGTTATAAATGACGAAAAATCATATCTGTACATGTTAGCTCAATTATCAGAATTTATTATTCAAATCTTGACTGCAGCCAACTATAGCCAAATTGGTTAGTGGTCTGGAGGTGAAGCCAAGTAGCTTTACGTTTGTTTGTTTAGTTTTTGATGTCAAGTAACCAAAAAACTGTCTCAATTTTATTACTGTGTGGATAGAAAAGGTGAAATTATTTATGAAAGTAATGTGCCATTATTAACAGACAAGGGACGGTAATGTTGAACATTTGCGCTGTGATTAAATTATTTATTAATATAGGTTTCACTTATTTTACTAATTTACATTTATTACTCGACATAATTCTTAGAATGACATTGAAACAATTTATAGAATGACGCACGTTTGACATTTACTCACACAAATAAGAGCCCTAGTACAGCCATTCTGGCTATAGCCAGCTATAGTCGGCTCTAGCCAAAAGTTGAACACATCCTATATCCGCCTATTCTAATCCGTCAAATAATTTTACTTATCAAATTAACGCCTACCCTGTCTTCACTTCAACCTAAGCTTTAACTTTCATTCACCGCCGTCATATTTAGGATTCTGTCAAATATTTTGTATTTGTAGAAATTTATCGCTTCATATACGATGAAAATCTTTTAGTAAATATTTTATAAAATGTCTAAACGGGATATTTCACCATTTCTACAAATGTGCCGAGAGTTTCTTCTTGGGGTATTTTTTTTATTTATGAAACATAAAATAAAAAATCAATTTAATTAAAATATTTCAAAATTTTCAGAGAAAGCATACAACTGCTCATCGATTTCAGGGCGAAATATCTGCTCGAACACAACCACCACCATCTCTTCCAGATCCCGCACAAAAGCTCTTCCAAAATTATTATTATTATAAGAGAAATCCTCGGGAAGAACATCGTCCTCTTGTAGAAATCAAACTTCAAAAGGCATTAGAAGAGGACACGAAAACCTAAGCTAGTAATAAAATTGGCGGCGAGTAGAAAATTACTGCTTAAATATTTTATGGAATTTATTTGATACTTAGAGCATTATAAATAATGTTGTCAAACAAGAAATGTATTTCTTTAAAGCCTTACTTTGGAAGTATATCATATAATTCCTACCTATTATAATACTTATGTGGATTTGCATAATATAATCTTTAGATTCGCACAAATCCATACAAATTAAAGCTTGATTTATGATAATATGTACAGTTAGAGAGATTATGATGGTAAACAAGATAGTTTGGCAGTAAATCTGTATGAAATGTGCAAATTTGGTCAGTGAAGCTTTTCTGGAATATTTTTTAGCTACTCTCTTATCCAGAAATCTTCGAGCGACAAATATTTTCAATAAGTCCAGCGAGAATTAATGCTGTCGTTTGAACGGATCAAAATCAAGCAGAACCTATTTTCATGATGGCTGGGCAAGGTCATTAATAGTACAAAAAAATGGTTTTAATGGATTCTACAGCTTTTGAAATTGAAAAACTTTCTCTGAATTTTTTCGCTTCAAACGCATTTTTCATCTAAGGTAGATCCATCGGTAGAGTCTTAAGGCCAACGACAAGTTTATTTTCATGGCTACCTCAGAGATCAGTTTTTGTTCTTTTTTGAAGATAAACTCAATTGAACCGTGCATGAGAGTCAAGCCATTGTAATTAAAACCGAGCGTAACAAAGAATTGGAAAAACAGATTAAGTAATTTTTGCTTACCAATTAAACCCTATTTGACGTTATTTTTATAACTTTTATCGCACTTCTGATAAAATCAAGATATATACACCTATCCTCCGATTTACACGGTACTATATTTACACGATAGCACTTCTACACGGTTTTTATACCGTAGATGAAATCATAGGGTATACTAAATTTCTCACTGCGTTTGTAACACATAGAAATAACGATGGTAGAGCAAAATGGATTGGACACCCATGCATAAAATTAAAAGTTATTTTGATTTTTGCATGTATGTCCGTCCGTCTGTTGGTCCATCCGTTCGTCCGCATGATAACTCGAGAGCGCGTTCACTTAGAAAGCTTAAAATTTGCACACGGACTTTTTAAAAACAAAGTAAAAGTTCATCGGTCAACTCCTTCGTAGGGTTGCAATTCAAAAATGTCCCTCTTTACTATACAGGGTGATTCAGATCAAGATACCTTCCGGTATACCACGCGATTCCTTGAGGTAAGCTGATCATGTTTCACATACTTCCCCCCTAGGGGGGAATTTAGGAATTATGGCCAGTTCAAGATTTCGCCAATATTCGTGAACCATGATTGGAATAAAGGAGTATATCTTTTGAACCACCCTATAGATTTTGGTTATTGTTGGCTTATTAAATAGCCAAGAATAGTAGCTGTGTGTTCCACATACACAGCGGCCTGGCAAGACAATTGTTTCAGGATAGATTTCCTCGTCGTAGACTTCCGGGTCGCAAAACCGAAAAGTTCTTCAGAATATGAAATTCTATGAAATTAATTATAATCATTTTTACTGCCCGACGAACCATTCTAGAAATATGTGCGAAAAACCACTTTAAAAATCACAGATGGGTGACCATATGAAATTCCATACGGGCATTCATCTAGGGTATCATAAGAAATAATCTTACGAGGGGAGGGTCCCTACACGTCATCGCCGATTTCACCCAAATTCACAGTATATGTAGGGTTTCACTAGAATTAAAAGTGACGCAAGTGGGAACTCTAGATGGCCAAACTGAAATAATGCATAATGTAGGGCATTCGTTTAGGAGCATTTTCCAAAATAAAATTACTTTCAATTAGCTACATATATGTATAGGTGTGCTACTGAAAAGCCACCACGCCTTATCTCGGCCAAATTTCAACCGATTTTTTGAGACTATTACGAAATTTTGACGGCAGCGTGTTACAGAGAAGTAACCCACCACCACTTATTATTATTTAAAAAAAAAAAAAAAAATTATTTCTAGTAGGTCGGGGTAT
This sequence comes from Dioctria linearis, assembly GCA_963930735.1. Classification (NCBI taxonomy): domain Eukaryota; kingdom Metazoa; phylum Arthropoda; class Insecta; order Diptera; family Asilidae; genus Dioctria; species Dioctria linearis. The sequence continues at coordinate 262,989,577 of OZ005740.1, read as the reverse complement.
TTATTTTACATCTCACCATCTGTGTACAATAGTCGTACAAAATTTCATCAAAATCGGATGATAAATTCAATGTTAAAAGGTCATGCATATATACAATACGAAAAAATTTCTTTCCCGAACTCGGGTGTTCTGAAGGAGTTAGGGTAAATATTATTCGATTTGAAAAATTCCTTCTGCTAATTTTCGTGATTGTGATCTTATTTTTTGAGTACATTTATCATCCCCTTCCGATTATTTTCCGAATTTTTGGCTAATTTTTTAATTTATGTTTGTTGTTTCTAAATGTAATAATGAATTACATTATACAGGTATGCCTTTAAATTTTTGCCATTTTATGAGTAGACTTATTTTTATGTTTATTCAGATAATGAAATGAATGACTGAATTATGCACATTTTAGTTTGTTTTCAATTTACACGATTTCACGTATAAAAATCTACGACTTCTGTTTACTCGGTTTTGTAAGGAACGTATCTTCAGTGTAAATCGGCGGATAGGTGTATTTTCCTCAATCAGGCGCAGATAAGACAGAAAAAAAGTACTAGATGAGCGCAGATTTTATGCTTCTCACTCATGGAAAGCAAATGCATGTTCCGAATGTTTTTCAAACGTTTTTCATATTCCACCTTTTTTATGTCAATTGCGATGGGACTTCAGTGCAACACCCAGCATTGCACTTTTTTGCAGCGCGGCACTGAAAATGTTCTATGAGACAACTTTTATAACAGAAGTTCAACACTAGGTTTGCACTGCTTTGCACTGGATATTTTCTCGGTGTTAAAAATACATATTGAAATTGAATTGTCATCTGCTCTAAAGTGTACTGTTGCGCTTATTTGTGAAATTGTTGAGTTAAATGAATTAAAATATTTTGTTTGGGTAATTTGCATAAAGTTTAAGTAGGAATTTCTTTCATATTCACGTCATACCGAAATTAGATGAAATTTTTTTAAATTACATAATATCAGTCACTAGTGGAACAAATTACCTTTGAGAATAGGTTCGAGAATAGGTTTATGAATAGGTTATGAGTTATTAAATCATTAACGGCTACAGACCCACACATCACAAATATGTCCGTGGTATGTTACTGGGAAATCCTGCTAGGACATATAAATTGTCCTTGGGAAAATCCGTTCGGTTCCAGATAATAACTTAGCACATTAGTGGGAGTGGTGAATGTCCGGGGTTGGAATGTCCCTGGTAGATTCAATGTCCTTCCCACAGAATTTGCTGTGGTTATACTTAGGCACAGTTAACGCATTGAATAATGTAAAATTCCCGCTGTAAACGTACCGAGGACGTCTTACGGATGTCCTAGCTTGTTGGTAGGATATACTGGGAAATATCTGAGGATATGGTTTGCTATTTTCTGTTATTGAAGAATATTTGTTATGGGTATGCATTTTTACAAAAAAAAATAAAATAAAGGTATATGTACTTGCATAAAACAATATTCAAATATTTTTAACACAGGCAAATTGAATTCCTATGACAAAATTAATAAAAAATCACGTTCTGAAATGTACAATTAACAAACTTTCAAAACACATTTTGTTGTTTTCCAAAAATAACACACTGAAGCACATCATGGAAAAAATTAGTGCTTTTACCGTAGATTTACGCGAACCACGAGAATCAGAGAACTTAGCGAAATAAGTTCTGGAAGGGGGCAAAAAGGCCTTTCCTATATGTGTCCCAAAATTGTCCTGCACATCCCGCACGTATTTGTCTGTAAAATACTGAGAATGCTCCCATAGAGAGTAGTTGTAGGATATCCCAGGGAATAACTTATGGGAAATTTCTAACAATTCCTAGAAATAAGGTCCTAAGTCATATTTATCCCGGGAAAGCTATGGGATCTGTGGGACAAGAATCGGATGTCCCTGGGTAATTTTGTGTTGTATGGGGTTAGCACATAGGGTGTACTAGGCCAAATTAAAGACAAGAGTCTACAGAGATTTAAAAAAAACTTACGTAGGCCAAAGTAAAATAAAAGGTAAGAAAATTCGAAATTCTTAGCTTAGACCCCCATAACATGAGCAGTCGTTGGAAAGCCCATGAGCTCTTAACTGTGACCCTATAGCCCGTACTTTTTAAGATACAGGGTGTTTCGTGAATAACTAGATTTTTTCTTATTCACCCTGTAGCTCCTAAACGGTTGATATGCCCACCCCCTGCCATTCAACTTTTTGTTTGCCTAGGTAAGTACTATCACCTCCTGCTCTATAGACCTCCTAGTGGGAAATAAAGAACATTTATTACGGGTGACAGTTCCATATATGTAATGCGGGTGTACACAAATACTAGGAATATGACAGAAAATTGTTCGATGGGCTTCAGTGCTCCCAGTTCTCCACTCCCAGTGCAACACTGATTTGGTCCCATCGAAATCGACATTAGCTTCTTTCTTAGTATCTTTCTTAGTTTCTAATTTATGTCATTCAGTCAGCGAACTCGGTCAGTATGAGATTAAGATCGATTGTAGTAAACGATGACTGTTATGTGGATTGAAACATCAATCTGCTCAATGACATGGTGGTGCAGGGAGCAGACTTCGTGCAGCAATGCTATTCTGAAACATACATATCATCCGTGGTGTATAAACCGAAATGCTAAATGTGTGTTGCGTGTGAATTTTGTTTTTATCCTTCTTTCGGTGGATATGGTTATATTCAAGACGCAGAGTTATTTCCAAGCTTCCGAGAGGTTCACGGGCTCAATGCGAAGTGTGTTCACAGAAGTAGAGTACAGCACGGGTGCTGTGCATATACCCATCGGTGGATATATGCTTTAACAGATGAAAACAGATCTTGCGGCCTTAGAAGAGCGGGTATCGTATAACATTCGTCTACATGAGTAAAGCTTTCTTCCCCTCATAATATCTCAAAGCGGATGACGGTAAATGCAGAGTAAATAGATGCAAGCTCAAAAAGCAATATGAATTTGAACTCTTATTAGAATAACTTGATTGCCCCTTCATGTCTTCATGAGTCCTGCTAGCTGTTTATGTCTGCACTGAGCTCAATACAAACATGAAGAAGCTTCACTTAATTTTGTTTACAAGCATTTCTACTTAGATATATGCTCTAAGCTTGCACCTATTTGCTAATAGCATTAAGTACATATCAATGGCAGCAAGCCCTAAAGAAATTGTAATTATTTTTAGCGGAAAAATAAAAATTTTATGAATTCTAAAATAACATTTACACAAATGTCACATTTAAAAATGGTTAGCTGCCACTAAAAATTTACCCGATAAAAGGAAAAGTGATATTTTAATATTCCTGAATTTTCGCATGCCTTCTTTGATAGTATGTGGCATTAAATCCTACTCGAAAATTTATCTAATCGCTTTTATTTGACTAGAAATGCAGTTTTTTTTATTGGGACTCCTTTTAAATCTACACTTCCAGTGGGTAATCTTCGCTCTGACTTCCTCCGTTTAAACAGCGGAGTTCCTCAAGGATCTATTCTGAGCTCATTGGTTTTTAGGCTATGTATCAATGACTTACCTGAGGTGATGTTGATATTCACATTTCCCCAGCCAACGCGTACAGGTCCATTTAATCCATCCAATTGGCCTTATATATGATTGTGGTTCACGTACGAGCAACGATTTGAGTAGAACTTTCATTTGATACTTGGAGAATAGCCTTAAAGTAAATCCCGAAAAATTAAAATGTATTTCCTTGTCTTGCTCGACAAAGATAGTTCTATGTTACCTGCAATAACGTTGAATGCTTTGATGTTCTCTGTACATATATTTTAAACGGATAACCTTATTTTTTCCTTTATAAGCTTCTTACGCACACTGCCTTTACTTGATTAGTAGTATAATACAGTCCTTGAATCATTCAGGTAGAGGATAAAAACATCTTTATTCACGATTTAGAGTTTCTCTTCTCGAGGGTTCTTACATTTTTCAGTCTACTCGACTGTGGAATCAGTTGTCAGGAAACTTGTCGTAGATTTTTTTAATTGAATCTTTCTCGCAGTGACTCACAGAGTTCATATTCTTATAATTTTATTTTAATTATTTATCTGTTTGTTTTTCTATTGTTTATAATATGTATGTAATAATTTTAAAAAATCAGTTTAAGGTTTCTTACAAATGTAATCAGCATTGGAACGTGTTATTATTCACAAGATCATTGAACCAGCGATCGCAATTCACCAAATGGATCATTCCATTTTTTCGAATTGCATGCATTTTCAATAATATTCACGTCAGGCGTAATTATGTTTCACGTGACGATTTTCAGTCTTGTTTTCACAATTAAATGACCTGAAAATTACTGCTGGGTCAGCATGCTCATTGCGGTGAATTGTTGATCGCTGAAGTCGATGAACTTTATTAATAGGTCAGTAATTTTACTGAATTTTATATTGATTGCAGATAATCGATCTGCAAATGTTGCAAATAATAAAAATTTAGTTCAGTTTCGTGTCATAACTTTCTTCAGTGTTTTATTTTGAAATTCAAGCAGTTACAATTATCGTGGAGTGCCCAGCTAAAGCTTAAATTGCAAAAGCTTACATGTCCAAAATAGAAAAGATATACCAAATGCAATGGTAGCAAGCAGAATCTTGCTGGACTAAGGCATGCGAAGAAAACTTTGAAAAAGTCATCAAATGTGGTGAGAAACAGATCAGGCTAATAACTGGGATAATGCCTGGCTATTGCCCATTTGAGCACATACTAAATAAAATGGGCACGTCCACAAACGACAACTGCCGATTCTGCAACGCAGAGATAAAATCTTCAGAGCACATATTCTGCGAATGCGCAACAATTTCAAATCCTCCAAAGCCTAAACAAGGGTTTTATAACGACCACATAACTGACCCTAATAAAGTAATAAATTTCCTTAAAAGGGTATACATGGACTGATCTTGACATGGCCTTTGTTCGTTATTCAAACACAATATTTCAATTATAATTCACAACTTGTATTTATTTAACTACTTTCACAAAATTCACAATCAATCTAATCAACTCTTTAGTTATCGCTAGTACTATACTTCTCATTATCACAATCCAAATAGTTTACTTCGTTCACTTCACTGTCTGAAATAAGACTTCGCCTCCAGGATGTGAGAAGTGCCGTATTTATACTCTACAGGTTATCTTAGAATCGTTAAACTCTATTCTTCGAACTCAAAGTTTACTAAGATATCACTAATCTGAAGTTGTTTCCATTTAAAAACAGATGTCGGTTGTGTCACTTTATTGCTCGTGACAATAGCTGTGTTCATTGGGCTGTGTAAAGTACTCGCGAGCACTTTCCGAATGGAACGCAAGTTTGTGTTGTCAAGAGTAAAATATAACCTCCAATTTCAAACATTTCTGTTATATCAAGTTTCTTATGAAACTAGTTAGGATTATTAACTATATTACTCAAATTAATTTAATTAAAGGCAACTGAAAATAAAATTATGATAAACTGGACCTATATTCGAGCTACTTTCCTCGAGCAGTACCACCTAGAAAATTTAAGGAAAAGAATTCATATCTGTTCGATTATTTATTATATTAAAAGTTATTACTGTATTTATTTTCATAACGATAATATATAAATTTGAATAAATCTCCTGTTCTCGATGAGTTAATTGTTTCTTTATAAACATTTTCTCTCAAATTTCATCTATCTGACATTTCAATAACCACTTAGCATCCAAATCCACCTATCGGAAAATTCTTGCGAAACTACTCAGCACATCTACTCGCGGACAAGAGCATGAGTAGTTGCGAGTAGGTAGAAGTACTTGGTAGTACTTTACATACCCCAATGGAACACAGAGAATATATATTGTGTCGCAGTCACTGACATACATATAATAATAATGGACAGAGCGTTCTTGCTTCAAAAATTGCACACATTTTGTACAAGCTGTGAAAGACCTTCGATTCAAAATTTATTATTACTGGTTGCTTAGTAACCGTATAGATGTAATAAAATAGAATTTCATTAAATAAAAATTGCAGTCCATTTAATACAACCGTGCTGTTTCCGAAATTGGTTATAGTTCAAATAACTACATTTTGAGCTTAAAGGAGACAAACAAATTTTAACCAAAATTCCTGCCATTTTTTACTATAGGAATTACATAGATAGGATGGCTCAGTCCATACTTATTATATGGCAGTGGTCACAGTGCTTAGTCGCCGACTCTCTAGCCCAACTCCGTATTTATAAAAATACTATGGGATATGGAAAACTTAATTTAGAAAATTGCATTTGAATGGTACACCTCTGAAAGACAATAACATGAGAATCAATAAGTTCCACTACGAGGTAAGAATTATACACAATAAATTACGGCAAAAATTTAACTTTTACTGCAGTAATTTCAAATTATAAACAGAAGAAGAAGCCACCACCACCAAGCCATAATTCGAGACTCGAACTCGGGACCTTTCTAATCAACGCTAATTAACTGCGCTAACGAGGCGGATACTTTTGTCTTCCGTATTTTAAGTCTACTAATTTAGTTTAGCTTTCAGCTAGTATTTTTCCGGTAATGATGAAAGCTAACGATATATTTCGCAATTAGTTATTTTTATTTGAATGAATAAATGTTCTTAATGAATTCCTTTGGCAGTACTGACAATTACTTTGGCAGTTCTCATTCTTATTTTATCTTCCCATTTTCCTCAACATGTAGGCTTTTAGAAATGCGAAGCCTTTCGTATAGCTGTAGTTTTTTTTTTAATCATGCAGCTTTCTTGCTGTATAACTTCGATAGCCACTCCGAGTCCCTACATGCAAGAAGTAAGATTGCTTCTTTACCTCACTCTAACTGAAAGCTAAATTAATTCTTATCACTCTACTTGCAGAAGATGTTCATTTCGCTGACAGAACTGATTTGATCTAATTCATAGAATTAGGATTGTACCAAAATACTAAATTCTGATATGAGCGTTTCTCGCGTGCTTAGACTATTAAACCTGTCACTCAATTCAATTCATTCATTCACATGTTTTGGGAAAAGTTTCTTTTTTATTTGCATGTCACAGTCCTTGTAGCCCATTCCATTATGGCTGTGAAGTTATATTTGGAAACTATTACCTGAAATTTTCCACAACTCGGATTTACGTACAGTAGATATTGCTACACTTAAAACGTGAGAAATAGCGCCATTTTGTTGAAACCATTTTCCTACATCGCAGCCTAAAACTTCAGCATTTGTGGACCCAAAAATGTTCGTTGAGAATTAATAGTTCTTTCTCGACCTCTAGAACTTTGAAAGATAAATGGCCCCTTTGATAGATGCTGACACTGCAGCCCAACAGTTACCTTGGGACTTGTCATTTGTGTTTCAGTCAGTGTAAAATGGGCTTAATATTTAAGCAAACAATGTATCAGCGTGTTTTTTTTAATCGTGAAGGTTCAGTTTGAAGAGTGGCAGCGTCATGAAAGATTAATCTGAAAAATATAATTTTTAGGAATTAAATTTACCAGATGCATATATACCTATGCATTGGTAATATATATTTATCATTTCGTTATTTTCTTAGACTGTTCTCAAATTGTTGTCCCACATCAAAGAACGTTTTGTTCCACCTAAGGAATAAAAAACGTAGTCATGACAATATTAAAAAGTGAACTGAGTACTACCTTCTTGAAGATTATTTTAACCAAGCACAAATTGTTAATTGTCAGCTTGATTAGACACAAACATTCTTTCGGGTGACAGCCACATTTTATTTTTTTTTTTAAAGGCAAGGGGACAGGAGACCCCATCCCAAGCACGGGGTCATGGCGCCCTATTGTGCTGTCCTGCTAGAAGCCCATTCACCAACAGCTTCCTGAAGTGCATCAGGTCTTGGTGAAGAAGGTTTTTCAGCTCATCCCAGATAGAAGAGCAAGCCCTAGAGTATCCAGCCTGCTCCAGGCGAAGCCCGTACAAGCACACAAGTATTCGGATGTATCAGGCTCTCCTTCCAGGCAGGAGAGACACTCAGGGCTTTCAAAAACTCCTATCCTTGTTAGATGAGCGTGAAGCGATCTGTGGCCGGTGATGATACCAACCACAGCTCTACGCTGTTTTCTTCCGATCCCCATGAGAAAATCAGAGATTTTCCTATTGGACCCATCAAGAAACAGTTTTGTGCAGTTTCAAGGCCTCAGGTTCGCCCATCTTTGCTGTTGCTTCATATGAACATCCGCTTTGATGAGAGGCCCGATACTCGAAGTGGAATCGCCTACAGCGGATTCCGGTCCGAGCAACATAGAATCAGAGCCAGCTCTAGCTAAAAGGTTAGCCCTTTCATTCCCCATAATCCCCATGTGACCAGAAACCTACAGAAGGGACACCTTGTTGTACATACACAACTTATCCACAGACGACCTCAAATCCTTCAGTAACTTAGATGTTACTGAGGGCCACTCAAAGCCATCAATCAAGGCTGCCTGACTATCCGAAATGATAGCAATGTCCTTCCCCTTGATTTGCATATCGCTGCCATTGAGATAGCGAAGACTTCAGCCTGGAAGACAGTGGTGTGTCTTCCAAGTAAGAACTCCATCCCAATGACAGGTTCAGGAAAGTAGACACCCGCCCCAGCTCCCTCAATAGTGAGAGAGTAGTCTGTGAAAATTTTTAGAGCGGACCGGAGAAGGCTAGGTAAGGCACTTCCCTCAGTCCACTATTCCCTCACAGGAAAGCAAACAGAGAAGCGACGCTCAGGTACCATCGCATCACGGGCGGGTCTTCCAATTCCCCATACGCCAGAGAGCAATGAGAAGTGCCAGTCCAGCTGGCCTCCCAACATCACCACAAGCGCAATCTGTACACGGCCCTTTTGGCATCTGTCTGAATGACAAGGGGGGGGGGGGGGGTGGCAGATTAAGTAGGACCCCAAGAGCAGCAGTAGCCGCAGATCGCAGCAGGCAAGCTTTGCATGCTTGCCAGCTTCCGGATCGCAGTCTCCACAAGTGTTAAGTTAAGAAAACAAAATGAATTGAAATTAAAAGATATTTTTACTAACTGTATATTATATGTTAAAAAGATAGCCTGGTTTATGGTGCTGAAGTTACTTCACTGGTCGCCTGAAAGAGAAAAAAAGTATTTGTGAGTACAACGACTCAGTGGGGATCCTAACTATCGAAGTTACGTTCACATTCTCACCTAATACTCATAAGCGTACGAACCCGTTTGATTGGGGTTCAGACTCTCGCCAATCTCTCCAGGCTGCTTGGAACTCCTCAATTTATTGGTGGACTTACCAACCCCTGCCAATTGCCGTGGTTTGGGTCGGACGGACACTGACCCCAGCTATTTCCCCACTTAATCATACATACATCACCCATTATCACACTAATAACAACACATAATTCTACTATAACTACATATATATTCTATTAATACTACGAGCTACATCCCACCTTTTAAAATATCTCGATAGGGTAATTAAGCAGTTTCCCGACAAACGTCTGGCTTAAGGGTTTTTCTTTAATGTACCGCTCTGTGTGCCAATTGCTTAGTTACCCACATATGCTGCTTTTACTATATATGAAAATGTACCCTACCTTTACTTCTATCACTTAACATGACGAGAGAGTTGCAGAGTGTGTCCAAAGAGCGTTGGAAGAACAAAGAACCCAAGCTTACGTTCTCTGGAGAAGAGCACCAAGCTGATCTTTATTGGGTTCACTTCATATGATGATGAGTGCACCAGTTCTCAACAATATTGAGGCTTCGTTGCATGGAGGCACAGGCACAAGTCACGCTGTGCGTGGAAATGAGCACAGGGATGTCATCCGCATATGCTTCACATGAGAATCCCACGTTTTTCAGCACCGTGATGAGTCTGCCAACCGACATACACCAGAGTACTGGGGAAAGCACGCCACCTCGTGCTCAGCCACCTCCGCAGTCATAGCCATAGCTAAGAAACTAAATTAGCACACAAAATGGGTTTCGCACAATACACCAATCTAGACACAAATGTGTCCAAAACTTCACGTAACATATAAAAGCACGTGAGGTAAAATCTTATTAAAGCCAAAAAACAACTGATTAAATTACCTAAATACGCTTCTAAATTCCATGTTGGTCTTTAAATAAATAAAGTTAAGTTTTCGGACGAAATGTGAATGTTCCAAACGATTTTATGGGTATGACTCTGAAGCCACGGACATCCTCATGGCATATATTGCTACCTATATATATCATACATATGCTATCTATACATACATAATCCCAATGTATAGAGATAAGAAACTTTTGGCAAATTAAATCGATGTTGGTTTTTGCGGTTGAATGCGATGCTCAATTAAGTCAACAAAATACATAATGCAGACAGACGAAACTGGTATTTTCTGCAGACGTCTGCCATCTGAAAAAAAAATTAATCCTAAGAAAAAATAAAGATGTTACCATTGCTTCGTTTTTGAGGATTTGTCGTATCGAAAGCTGCTTGTAAATAAAAAAATAAGAACTCTACCTATAAGTTTACCTCACAAGGATATTCATTATGTTTATAAAATATTTTGTTTAGACTATTGGTAATTGTGGAAGTGGTATGTTGAAAAACGGGTAACTGCTACCAGCTGGTGCCTTCCACTTATAAGTTGTTTAATTTTTAAAATTTCTAGAATTTGATTACTCATTTTTGCCGTAGTTTATAATACGAACAATTTGTTTTAATTTCCTGGTGACAACTAGGAATCTGTTAAATGGAAGTAATATTAAATTAAATTTCAGATTCTGGAATTGAGCTAGTCCCACTCCACTAGATATACCAGATTTAAGTCATTCATGGCACAGGCTCAGGGAAATGACCCCAATTCAACCTCTTTGGATCATCATAAATGACTTTTTCTTTAAAGTAAGCAACCCAGGATGATTTCCCACTAAACCAAGCATAGACTTTTTTATTCACAAGTCATTATAAATGTAACTTAAATGGAATCATTCCCACTGAACCGAGCTAAACAAATTAAAATATGTCTAGAGTAAGTGCTTACACTAAGTGTCAATAACAGTGAGCGTCCCAGACTAGTATAGCTAGCGAAAATTGCAGTCTCTTTATTCCAGCTACAATTTCCGTTAGGAGGTCAAGTCGTTTATTACAACCAATCTAGCTAGGTTTCAGTTGATGAGTGTCGACAATTAAAAATGTCCACTAAAAGATAAAGAAAAAGTTCGACAATTTATATCTTAATATATATCTTATATCTTAATTTATATATTTTGGAACGTGTACCTAATTATTCCTCTGCTTCGGGATATTTCACAAGAGAGAAATCAGAAATCAGTCGAAAGCTGCATAATTTAAGGACCCAATTAAATAATGAGATAAAACAAGGACTAGGATCTGCTGAAGTGTATGAGAGCCAATAGGAGTTTTTTTTTCTATATTTATAAGCAGAAAGGAGATAGGGAAAGAATTAGGGTACATGAGGAAAGTAGCGAAAGTGTTGATGTATGTCACTTTTGAACCTTCACAGATTGTAAGCCCCAGGAAAATCAGAAGATGGTAGACTAGTCCACATTCGCACAATTCGAGATAAGAAAGCATCACGGAGTTTTACTGTACGGCCGAAAGTATTTTGAAGAATGAAATGATGTACGCGGCTTGCAGCACAAGTATTGTGTAGGAATTAACCTACAAGTGATCAGACTAGATATTTCATGCTACGCATATAGCGATAAAGGAGTTCAATACATGCAACAGTCTTTTGAACAATTTTCAATGAAGCTAAAACTGTACTACTGTGAGTATTTTGAAACTCTGCAATTCACTCAGCCTTCCCAAAAAGTTACTGTTATCTGCTATTCAGATATACAAATTTACATTCATATTCATATATCAAAACCTTAAATGCCGCCACACAACGTTCTGGAATATGTTTTTTTAAATATTGTATAGTTTGCTCTGGAATCCTGAACATATCCATATATATCAAAGAATGACAGAAACTTAAAAAAGTCGACATAAGTATGAAGTAATGCCGCATGAAATATTTTCTAGGCATCTTACCTGTAGCCAGAAATCGGAGTGTTATTAAAAATATTTCTCTAAGTGAAATATTATTTCTTTCTTATATATTCCATGCGTAACTTTTTCAAATAAATTATCGAAATCTGTAGCTAACAGCTAACACACCCATTTTTTTTTTATAAAAGCTTTCATCACCAAGCCTTAATTCGCGAAGCAACCTAAAACTTATCTTCTTTTCCTCCATTCCATTGGTCAAATCTTCTTTGTTCGATTACAGCGTTTTCCTTTGATGGCAACACAAGTGACCATCATGGCCACATCAACACAATCATCCATATTGACCTGCGCATCTAAAGTCCATCTTGCCAACACTCAAGCTTCCATGGCTCCTCGCCCTGTCAGTTTTTATAGATTGTGGGATATTTCTGAGTATTTTGAACTCATAATATCCGGCACCCTAGTCCAGCTCAGCAGTTATTCGTCCCAAGTATGAAATCGTCCTCATCATCTATCTAGGTATGCCACATTTTAGCTCAATAGATTAACGGGAAGTGAGTAGAATGGCGTTGCAGATGTTGAATACCGGTTACAGTGTAGTTTTTCCATTTGAAGGTCGAAACTTCGCAGTTTCAATATATAAATATGCTTCCCAAACTTTGGGGCTTCGAAAAGCAAGTGCATTATGCAGGCCGCACAGGCCTCTCACCAAAGATGCAAATGCCTCGTGCATGCACTATGAACTTGCATATTTTATAATTAAAAATAATATAAAAAATTTCATATTTATAATTTTTAATAATTATTAATATTAATACACATTAACAGCTTTGTTTGGTGTCATGATGGTGGGACCAGTTTAAAAAAGTAGCCATAGTAATAGCAAAGAACATCTAACAGAAAGAATACGCATCTTGTATATTGAAAAGTTTTATATTCTGGGTCGTTCTATTACGACCCGCTCTCACAAATTGTATGAAAACTCTCTGCTTATCAACGACCCGCCACTCATCACCGGTGGTGATATTACGACCCGCTCTCACAAATTTTACGAAAACTCATTGCTTTGCGACGGACGGGGACGGAAAAGCTCCACCAGCACTCAGCACAGGACCAGAGCCAAAGCCTGCACCTGCATACCGCATCATGCCCATGCATTACATAGCGTGCTCTCTTTAATTCTTTTACCTCTTCTCTAGCAAACCGGTTTCATCAAGAATACTTTGTTTGAGAGAATTTTCATTTACATTTTTTGCAGTAGAACAGAGAGAGAATAGTAAGATGAACGGATGGGATAGGAATTGCTGGTCGATTTCGACAAACAGTTAGGCAGCAAAGTGAAACATGAAACTATGTGAATGGCTGGCATCGGCATGTGTACGCACGCATGTACAGCTATGGATAGGGTGGCGGAGACAGAGAGAACAGAACAATATTCTCTCAGCCTCAAATGTTTGCTTCTTCCCGCCTGGTATCTCCCGACCGCATCGTGAATTAAGCATACAACTTGTGCATTTTACAGGCCAGATGAAGCTTCTTGTTAAGTTATATCACAAATAAGAAAAATACAGATAACCATCCACCGTACTTAAAACTGACACCAATTATTGCGGCTTACCCCCGACAACGTCTAACCGACAAACATGTGCTTAAAACATTTTCCTCACAAGCCATCTACCAAACTCTCATTTTTCGAGAGAGATGTAAAGATAAAATTGAAAGCAAAAACGGAAGGCTGTGAGAGAGTTCAAAAAACGATCAAGTTTAAACATCCATCGTACGGTACAGTGTTGCAGGGAGAAACATGTAACAGGCGCTGTATCGTAAGCGTTGCCCCCGGAATAATCTCAAAGAGACATGTTTCTCGCATAGAATCTCTCGCAAAAGCTTGAAAGCTCTTTTTCGAAACAATGTGTTTTCTATTACAGTTGTTGACTGAACGTCACTGATCCCCATAAGGTCTGGACATCTGGGTTTATCTGTGGTTATATGTTCTTTGGTAATAGGAATTGTCAACTTTTATTACTTTCAGACCAATTTTATATTCAACTATTAACATTTAAATAGTTACCTGCATATTGTAATTTCGGAGCAGACGTAAAGAGCTGTGAATATAGACAAGCATCGTAATATCACGATTCATTTTAAGGATGTTTTGGACAAGAAGAAATAGTTTCAATCTTGACCTTTAATTCGTAATCTGTTACCATTACCATTTACCATTCTTAAATGTCAAGTTACTGAGTGCTCATGTTACAAGTGTGTTTTGAATATCTTAACAAATAAATAAGTTGAATTGGCAACAACTTAAAGGAGTGTGATCCCTCCTTTAAGTTTGTTGTCTTCATATGTCGAGATTTCGCAACTTTAAATTCCACCCGGAACAAAATTACATTAAATCATAACAACAAAATCTCTGACGGAATCCTCCCGCGTTAGCAGCATACCTTGCAGTATAGAACGAAACATTCGCGGATATTAGAATCTGTCGGTTATACAGCTCTAAATTAAAAAAGCGAAAAAAAAATGTACTTTTCTCCTTAAGGAAAAATATATGATAATAATATCATAAAATGCTTCCAATGCTATGTACTTAAATACATTGTAAAAATATATATTTGGAATTCTGCATATAGCTCAATAATTTTACCACAAGCCACCTCATATCCTTCTTCGAGATACATATCCTGACTGCTGACACATGTAATTTCCTTGACTGCAGTGGTAAAACTCTGGAGAAGTTTAAACTTAGCGTACATCACATGGATTTCACACCTATATAGCATGTAAGGATCCAATTTCATTAAGTGTACACAGAGTCAACGTTTGTTCTTTGTTCATTTCAAACGCGAAGTATAACTTTAAAGGACTCACTATATCCAACTCACAGCAAAAAGAATGGAGCTTTCAGACGGCACGTAGTGTTTACACTACTAACTGCATATTCGAGTATCATTAATTTTTTTTTTATATTGGATGGAATATACAATGGCAGTGGAATTCATCACAACAAGCTATGGAAAAGGATACATACCTAACAGGACAAAGCAGAGCACAATTATTTATGTGTGCTTAATTATGGCCGTAAGAAACGAGTCTGCTGGTACATAGTTTCACTCTTCTCTTACCCTCTGCAATCCCATTCAGGACAAAGTTTTTCCTTATGATGACGATTGCCATTTGCCAGTACTTAAGTACTTCACTAGAAATGAGCACAGACCAGAAAAAAGACGAGCCCGAAACGAAGATGTTTTAATTTTTCGAAAAGAATGCTAAAGTAGGTAAGAAATTGCAGTTGGCAGTTAGCACTTTTTATGGTGTTTTGCGGGCAAAATCCCGGGATGCAGCAACAACACGGAAAGCATCTAATAAATTAAGAGATAACATTTCTTCTTGACACTGTGGATGATGCATTGAGAAGCGGTGCAACTGCAAAGTTGTGCTTTTGAGAATATGCAAGCCCTCTTCTCTGCTCGACTGCCCGAATTGGTGTCGTACTGGTATGGATATGGTTACATATTACGGCAGAGTGAGCTGCATTTCGCAATAAGCTGTCCCCATCAAGTTCCGTTCGGAGAATTTCCAAGAGGAAAATTTTTCAGATTTTTTTCCAACCACCGTCATTGAAAAGGCCCTTGAACTCTTTTAATATATGTGAGATTCTTTTAGCCTAAATTTGCTCCGTCCCATGAAATGAAAATTTCTGACACTAGCTTTGGGTACCATTTTCATCAACAGGAGACCCTGACCTTTTTCATGTACCTTTTCAAGGTATTTAAAGAATTTCGCATAATTTAAATTGACTTTTAAGACATTTTGTGTCGTGTTCATGAAACTAATAGTAAGAGTCAAGTGTTGCAAATAGAAAGAGTGTATGGTGGAGCGGACTTTATTTATTTGCGGGAACTCGGGGCTGTAATAAAACTTCGCGTATACAAAAACTAGTGACTATGTATCAAATTGTTTTCACTTTTACAACCTATATGAAATCATAGGAATCATTAAACGCAGAAAGGTAACATGGCTACAAAAAATATTTTATAATAGCGAAAAAATGGTAAAAGGCAGAGAGAGGACGATGAACTGTTCCACATTTGCACAGTTCGGTATAAGAAAGTACCTGAAATCTCAGTATGCACAAAATATTTTTGAAATGTAAAGGCATGCATGCAGTTTGCAACGCAAGAATTATGTACTGGTAACTATTAATCTACAATTTCAATAAGTCGCGGCAATATGGTGGTCCCTTTCACAAGGAAAAAGAATTCCATCTCTTAGGTTAAATTGACTTACACTAGAATATTCCAATGAAGTCAAAAATCTAAGAATAATCCTCAACTGATGCAATGATAACCAAAAAACCTATGTTGGTATTCGGTTCATGCCAAAGGAATTTCGTCAAATAGTGGGGTCTGTACTACGCTAAAATTACCTTATGGATCTTTCAGGGTATAATCAGACCCAAACTTTCGTACGAGGCAAATGTCTGGTGAATAAAAACGAGTGGAAAAAACTCTTGATGATATTGAGGAGCGGGCTGCGTCTTTAATTCATCAGCAATGTCGCCAATTTAAAATTTTTGCAACGGATATCTCATCACATTAGACTCAGATTTAGATGCTGTCTCTATACCAATGTTCTCGATCGAATGTGGGATGCCAATAATGTATGTTTTTAAATCCAGCAGATGATTATTCAATGACGACGAGATCATTTCATAGGAATTCGAGTGTGTAGCACAATCCATAAATTTACGGGCAAAGGTATCAAAGACCTTGGACATCTTCACTTGAAGATTTTGAAGATTTTGTGAGAACGGCTCATAAGCTTATTGCTAAGGGAGTCAAGTTTAAACTCTATGCCTTCAACGGAAGTAAGCAACTGTGCCTGAGAAGAAAGGCCATCAATAACAGATAGCATGGATAAAACATTCAAAGCCAATGCAGATTTAAAAGTGCTGAGCTAAGCACTCAGATTTTCGGAGTTACTGGCCAAGTAATGTAATTGGTCGTTATTGCATTTGATCGCAAGCAATACGTGTAGAAGGGAAACTTCCTTGCATTCAGTGCAGTAAAAAGAGAAAGCGTTAGTGATCTCCTGAACAGATTTTGGTTATAAGTGTCCGAGAGTAGAGAGTCCATCACAGGATGGATGAAATGACGTACCACATAATCTACAACAATCGATTAGAGTGTGGCCGTTGTTGGAAATGGAGCAATTAGTATAACCACAGATAGCCATTATGCCTTTAGAGCTGGGCAAGTACCAAAGAAAAAGTACTTAAGTACAACTACAAACGCCGAACGTCTGAGTACTTCAGCGTAAGTACAAGTACCACATGCATGAAAAGTACTTGAAACTAAGTAGTAATCCTACAAAAAGTACTGAATACTTTTTGAAGTACTATTTTAGAATATTTGTACATTGGCAGTAATATAATGAAGTTTATCGAATTCAATTAATAGATATTAATAAATAAATACCTTTTGAAAACTATAATATGTATATTAACTAGTGGCTACTATTTATACTTTTTTATAGTTAGTGGTAGTAGAGTAAAACTTTCACCTCCCATTGCTACACTCATCAGAATTATTAGAGGTCCGCCCAAGCACCCATTATCTTCTCCAATAATGCGCAACAATTCTAAAAAAAAATTTCCAGTAAATTTCTAAGAAAATATTGACGCCTTCCTTACATCAGGTCAGGGCGTCGTTGATTTTATATTGGACGAGTCATTGCTTGCTTACCCTTGGTTAAGTCCACTGACGTATATAATATGGACTGCTTACTTTTCTATTTCATGTGGCCGCAATTGCTTGTGTCAAAAAGAGTTCTGACGTCGGTTGAAAAAATCATTGGCGGGAAAATGGAAAAAATAAGCATGCAGCTAAGAATGTGATTTTAATAAAATATTTAGAATTTCTTCTGCGTTTCTGCGTTAATGAATATATTGTCTTTGGTAAAACAGTTTTTATCAGTAATAACCCTAAATGATTAATTTAAAATCATATATTTCGGAGAAACCATTAATTTATTTGTTGCTTTCAGTTCTCTCTCAGTTCCTACTTGGTGCTTAGACCGAAAGAGTCAGCAATATAGACGTAAACTCACTTTCTGCAGTGTATTTCTTTGAATGTAGTCAGTCCATATTATACATGTCAGTGATTATGTCATCAAGTCGAGGCATCGTTGATTATATATTCGAACGAGCTGTTACTGATTTTTGTTCTATTTTCCCAGTCTAGTTTGTATGTTATTAGTTTGTCTAAGGCTCTGCCTTGACGCGTGAGTGCGGCTCAACAAAAAAGGAGTTGTGCTAGAGATTGTGCTTGCTTTTCTACAAAGAGTTAGATATTTGTAGGTACTTATTAGACTCAGAAATACTTAATTAAAAATCTTGGTACTTAAGTACAAAACTTAGTCTGAAGTACAAGTAAATAGAAGCAAGTACTTATGTTCAAGTACTAAGTAGGGACATTTCAAAAGAATTGAGTAATAAGTCTTAAGTAATGAAGATGTACTTTAAGTAGTACTTAGGTCTCTTTTTACTTAAGTATTTCCCAGCTCTGTGCCTTAGGAGGTTTGTTCAAAAATGAATCATATTAAATTGAGTCCTTGGTTACCGGATAAATCTTAATCTTGTGTCACTACTAATGTGGCTGAAACAATTACCGGATTAACTCTATCACGGCTAATGTGGTTCAAGCAATTGGCGAAAAATGTGAGGCGTCTAGAAAATATAAAGTGGTTTGTGCACCAGTTGTTCGAGGCGAAATACTAAGTATTTACTTGAATGCTTACCAAGATAAGCCCTATGCGGGACTAGCATTTCATAGAGAGTTTTGCTATGAAATTAGTTCAACTTCAAAAAATTATACAAAATATTTTTATTCGAAAATTTAAAAAAATAAAAATTTATTTCAATGAATATTATTGTATGTATGTAATGTATCTGTGTAGGTTTTTCACATAATTTGAGTTTGGGACCCTATTTTTGTTTGCTCCAAAACCCTCGAGAAACACTTCCCAACCCACAAAATAGACTCCCTCACTACCAAATCAGAGCCCTAACCTAGTACTAACATTCTAAAATATTTGCAGCATTCTTATGTAAAACCACTGATATGTATAATATAGACTGATTACGTCCATAGAAATGCACTGCAGACAGTGGGCTCACTTTTATATAGCGTTATCTTTCGGTCTAAGCACCAAGTACCAACTGAGAGAGAGCTGTAAACAACCAATAAATAGGTGGGTTCGTCGAAATAATGGTTTTTAAATTAATTATTTTGGTTAATTAGTGATAAAAAGTGTTTTGCCCAAGGCAATATATTCATAGATACTCAACAGAAATTCGAAAGGTTTTATTAAAATCACTCTTCAACTTCCCGCCAATGGTTTTTTCAATGTTGGCACCGACGTAAGAACTATTTTTGACATAAAAAGGGGATATCGAGCAGTCCGTATTATATATGGCAGAGTGTAAAACTGAGTAAAGTTTGGTTTGAATGACTCCTGCAGTTTGCACCCTAAACTACTATTCTATTAAGAAATTACTTTTTGTAAAAATTTATATTAAAAAATGATGCATCATCTACATCGCTTAATGGGCTAACTAAACGACTTACGTCGTGGACAAGTGGTGCCCCATTTGAAATTTTTTTCGCTAAATTGAGTTCCAGTAAGATGACCCCCCCCCCCCCTTAATTTCAATGCTAGATCCATCCCTGAACATGCAATAGCATCCACTCTGTGCGTTCACTACCATAACAACAGACTTTATAGTAATCTTTTTAGGAATTTTCTATTATACTCGTATTATAGATCGGGATCGCACTGGAACGGCGTTCCACTACCTTTTCACGACAGATTCTAAAAGGTTTAAAAGAATATATTTAAATTTGATGTTTGGTTTGCTTTCAAAATGAATTTGAGTTCATTTTAGTTCATCTCCCTCTGCAAGCATTCTTGCAAAACGATCGCAAGCTTAATTCGAAATCAATTGAAGCTTTGAACGTTCTCATATATGATCTCAACTATGCAGGGTGTTTCCCACTAGGAGGTCAGTAGAGCGGGAGGTGATAGTACTCACCTAGACAAACCAAAAATTGTATGTAGGGGGGGGGGGGTATATCAACCGTTTAGGAGTTACAGGGTGATTATTAAAAAAGCTGGTTTTTTTACAAATCACCCTGTATATTGAAAAGTACAGGGCGTACGTTCACAGTTAAAAGCTCAATGTATGCTGAACTTCATGGCCTTTCCAACGACCACTCAACCAGCACTATACCACTCTCCCCTCAACAATTATGGTTGTCTAAACTAAAAATCTCAGATTTTCTTACATAACTTTTTTTTATAAAAACTGTAAACTGTAGACTCTCCTATTTAAGTTGACCTATTACACCCTATGTGTTAACTGTAGCCGTTAAATAGTTATTAACTTATAACCTATTCAGGTCACACCGAAATTAGACGATATTTTTTTTAATGACGTGCTAAGGGAACAAATTATCGTTGAGAATAGGTTTGAAAATAGTTTTGAGAATGGGTTTAGAGCTAATAACTCTTAAAGGGCTTCAGATAGCACATCGAGTGTAATAGGTCATATTAAAGAGGCGAGTCTACAGTTCCCAGATTTTATAAAAAAGGGTACGTTAACGACCGTTTTGCGAAAATAATAGAGGTTAAATTTAAAAAAAAAGGTAAGAAAATCCGAAATTTTTAGTTTAGTCAACCATAACCATAATTGTTGAGGGGAGAGTGGCTGGTTGAGTGGTCGTTGGAAAGGTCATGAAGTTCTGCATACAATGAGCTTTTAACTGTGACCGTACGCCCTGTACTTTTCATTATATAGGGTGATTTGTAAACAAATTGCTTTTTTTCATAAACACCCTGTAACTCGTAAACGGTTGATTTGCCCCCCCCCCCCCCCCCCTGCCATACAATTTTTGGTTCGTCTAGGTGAGGAGTATCACCTCCCGCTCTACTGACCTCCTAGTGGGAAACACCCTGTATAAAAGCTGGAACAGAATGTGGTGCTGGTGCTGGCGCATACTCTGCCGCCCACCAAAAAAATTGCTATCAGAACGTTTTCCTTCCAATATAGTTTGGCATTGCGCTAATCACTGACTAGCATTATCAGTAAATGATGCTGTCATGGAAACTTCAGGAATAAATAGATTCAAATCATTTCTTGATAAACTTTACGTCATATAGGTACCTATCATGCTTCGGCAAAGAATAGTAGAGAGTTGCTTTCAGAATTACTGGGGAAAGAGCTGCTGAAAATTGGAAGCATTTTAAGTACCCGAAGGGTGTCATCTAGTTTGCGTACAGTTTTGGCTGAAATTATCAGAATTAAGTTTGGAGCTACAGGACCTCAATATGGACCCTATACAATGCAAATAAGAAAATAAAATTTCTGGTAAAAGTTTTTGAAGAAAGATGGCAGCACTTTGGGTCCTATTATAACTGAACTGTTGCTGCTGTGCGTGATCTTCGCTTTCGTCGAGTTTTACTTCACGAAAAAATTCAAGAAAGGATCCTCTCATTGACCCAAGTACATTTTATACAAGATTGAAAAAGTCAATCGAAAGAAGATTATTTATAGCAACGACGATGAGTTGGCATATTAGTCTCGTGGACTTAATCAAAGGTATTGGCCTAAAGATATTAATAATCAGCTGACATTTGGAGAAGTGGAAATTAGAAACTTGTCAATCAAACTGCAACTAAATGAAAGGGAAATGATCCACGGATTCCGTGAATACATTCTCGAAAAGATATATAACTATTATACATTTTATACGTACTTTGAACATCATTTCAATATTTCAACAATTGCTTCATTGAAGACGAAGACAATTTCGGCTCTTTTGTTCATCAAACTTACCGGACCGCCTCTGAGACTTTTCTACCCTTCCAAATACGTTGATCGCTGGTTACGCAGAGAACGTCTTTCGGCCACGGATACTAACAGCAACAAAAGAAGTCGAGAATATTTGTTAGACGAGAATTGGACAAAACTTTGGAATATACAGTGAACATTCGTTTTAAATACTTACAACTAATAAAAGTAATTTATATATATTATATATATATATACATATTTTTGGTAATGAGATGAGCGTTCCACTACCTTTTCCTTTACAAAAAAGCACTGTGTGTATGTATCCATTCTCAAAACAAAACCTCTTCTTTCAGATTATAAATAATTTAATAAATAGCTCTTCTTCCAAAACTTCAAACTTATTTTGATAAGAAATTCTATTTTTACAGGTGAACATCCAGCTGCGATGCAGCATAATTCAGCAACTAGATCATTAAAAAGGACCAGTTCAGATGTTTTAGGTGTCCTATTTTTAGCATACATTCAGATATATTTACTACAATTTCTGAATACGAATCATACTCAACAATTCAATAATGTCGTAAGATGAAGAAGATTCCTGCCTAATTTAAGTGAATTTTTCTAATTTCTGAAAATCATCTTGAGTGTAAATAAAAATTTTAAATTTAAAACAATTTCTAGTTAAAATAAAAGAAGCGGTGGACGATTATTTTTTGTTTTGATTTTACTTTTTTTTTTTTTTTTTTTATTTTCATGAATGCGTGTATGTAGTTAATGTAAATGTCTCTATAGGTGCGAAAAATTTAGTTATTTCATTGTGTTCGCTGTATACGTTTTAATAATTGAGATTTGAGACCAATATAAATTCTAAGCCTGATATTATATTACTTTGGTTTAATGTATATATATAACAACTGAATGTACTCAACTAAATATAGATAAAAAACAGATTTACAATTTTTGGTTAAGTGAAAATATTTCATATGTTCGATTACAGTAAAAGTCGGCATTTAAATCGTGATTGCGTTATATGTCAGAAGAGAATCCAATCCACTGTTTTTTTTTAAACTATATCAGATATGTAGATAATACTGGTCATACATTGCTGTTGGAGCCCGAATCATGTACCTATAATTTGTTAATAATAATAACTTCGATGTATGATGCATTTATTCATGATTACATGAAAGGTAGAACAGAAAGTCATCCACACTATCACCAAATGTTTTTGATATACGATAATTAAACACTAATATGAGTGATTAGATGATATGATTAGCTCGGTGGTGACTCGGAGCACCGCCTAAGTCATGTAGGATTGAATGCAATATATTCCAGATTAAGAAAATATGAAAATGAGATTTAACGTAAATTATTAGTCAGCTTTGAGAAATTTTAATGTCATCCCCTATAACACAGTGACGCACAAAATGCAGGAAACATATTTTAATCACACAACAAATTGAATCACATTAAGGATGAGGATTCGAAATAAATATCATCGTTATTCAAAATTAATACTATACAAAATTATTGAAAATATTTCGTCTGTTTCAAAATAACACAATTTCATGTATTATAGTCTACTATTCCCTATTTCTTGCTTCACTGTGGTATAGGAGGAAGGCGCATTGAAAATCTTGATTTTTTCATAATTAATTTTTTGATTATGACTTCATTTTTTATTTCGGTTTTTTTCTTCATCATCCATCTTCCTAAAATATAGTCATTATGAATGTATATGACGTAATAATGCAGGCTCTTAATACATTTAGACAGAAGTGTAGATGCGGCAACGCTCCCAGTTTTCGTTCTGTAATTGGGTGTAAATCTGTATTCTTGTCATCTGGGCACAAAATCATATGTTATTGATTGATCGATTGAAATAGAGGTTTGGGATTCCGAGGGATCTCCCGAAACGTAGGCCAAATCAAGGCCCATTGTTCACTCTCCAGACCCATGAGCGGAGGTCCCAATCTAACGCTCCCTAAATTTCAGCATTGGCCCCCAGCCCTCCTGGCCGGCATTGTGTAACTCGTCCAGGAGGTGTGAGCCAAAGAATCTGTAACGTATTCCTGAGAGTGCCGGGCAGTGACAAAGAAAGTGGGTCACTGTTTCGGGCTCCTCTCCGAATCCCCTGCATGTAGGATCGTCTCTTCCTGTGAAGATGACATCTGAGAGAGGAGTGCCCAGTAAGAATGGACACCAGAGTTCTCAGGGTTAGCTTTTTAAGTCCTAGGAGTTTATGTGTTTAATTTGAGTTTGGTTTACCCCACAGGTCCTTTTTTGCTCTACCCGAGGGGTCTTCTAACCAAAGGCAACTGTATTGGCGGTCAACCCAGCTTAAAATGATAGAAACAAGATGTTTTGGTGCAATCCCGACTGTAGAGGCAGGTTCCTCCGAGGCTGCACCAAGATGAGCAAGCTCGTCCTCCCTTTCATTCCCGTTAATGTTGCTGTGCCCCGACACCCATTGCACTATCACCCTGTTATTCCGAGAAAGGCAGTTCGGGGTTGTTTTGCACTTCATTAGTAGTTTGGAGGTTATACAGGGCTTAGATAAAGTCTTGAGAGCTTTTTGGCTGTCTGAGCAGATGGCTATCGCCGTGTTCTCAGTGTCAGAGTTAAGAAGGTGCCTTCCCGCTTCGAGAATGGCCTTGACTTCTGCCTGGAAAACCGTGGCATGACTTTCAACGTGCAACACAAATTTAATCTCAGGCTCCTCGCAGAAAACTCCCGCTCCGGTGCCTTCATCGGATTTAGAGCCATCAGTATAAATTGTAGTTGGGTTTGTCAAAATCATATGTTAACTTGGAACGAAAGTTTTGCGAAGTTAATGTTTTGGAAGGGTGATGGGGTACATCTCTGCGAACGCAATGTTGGGTCAACCAGTGTGTGCGTTTCACTACTATTTTGAGAAAATTGTTATACCATATATCTCTTTTTTGATATATCTCACTTCTCGTTGAAACTACGATTTTTATCTTATGAATTTTTCACGTAGGATTAATATTTTTCTATTTATAGCGTTCGAAATGTGGAAATAAATGGTTCAATCAGGATTTTTCCCATTTTCCTCGTTTTTCGTTAATACGTACTAGTTAAAAATGTTTTTTATCAATATTGTAGAGTACGAAAACTCTACACATAAGAATTTTACGTTGCTGTTTTATGAATACATCAATTTGGAATACGAGTGGGCAAGGAAAACAAGGACATATGGCCAGTTTTATCTCCTAAACCTATCCTTCAGGTATTTGAATTCTTCGACGTTTCATTCATTCACAGTCATAAAAGTCGTTAAAATCAAGGAAATTAATGACGCCCTGGTGCATACAACCCTCAACTTTTTGCTGCATTTTCGAGCAACAAATCACTTGTTTATTGTGTTTTGAAGTGAAAACTCAGTTATTTCTCCCGTTTTCCCGTATGAAGTATCAGTCGTTTTCTGCTTTGCATCGAAGTAGAAGACTAAAGCTTTGAGTGAAGGAATCATTCTCACAGTGACGAATAGAACTGTGCAAAATATTGTAATATCAGAAGTTGACCTGGAAAACCTTCTGGCTAGTATGCCGTGTGATGCAATGGTATCAGAGCTTCCTTTTGGGCTTCGCTTCTCTGTGAGCTTTCCTCTAAGGGGCTTGTGGACTGAGGGATGTGCCTTATCGGGTCTTCCCCGGTCTGCTCTAAAAAATTTTTATCGACGGCTCTCCTTGATGGCTCTGAGTGTCCTCGATGGCCCTTGATGGCTCTGAGTGGCTCTCGCATAACATCTAAGTTACTGCGGGATTTCAGGACGTCTGTGGATAAGCTGCGTATCCACAACAAGGCGTCCCTTCTGTGGGTTCCTGGTCACATGGGGCTTATGGGGAATGAAAGGGCTAACCTTTTAGCTAGGGTTGGCTCTCATTCTCCGTTCCTCGCACTGGAACCCGCCGTAGGCGTTGCCATCTCGAGTAAAGGGTTTATCATCAAAGTGGATGTTCATAGAAAGCATCAGCAGACACGGAAGAACCTGAGTGCTCGTTCGTGCACAAAAGTGTTTCCTGATGGGCCCAATAAGAATATCTCCGATTTTCTCTTGGGCTCTTAAGGAAACAATGTAGAACTGTGGTTGGCAACATTACCGGCCACAGATCGCTTCACGCTCATCCAACAAGAGTGTCTGTCCTGCCTGGATGGAGAGCGGGAGACAACTGAACACTTTTTGTGTGCGTGTCCGGGCTTCACCCGGAGCAGGTTGGATACTTTAGGGTCTGCCCTTCTATCTATAGATCAGCTGAAAAAACCTTCCTATCCAAGACCTGGTGCGCTTCATTAAGAGGATAGAAAGGTTTTAGTGAAAGGGATTCTAGCAGGATAGCACAATTCTTCGATGTACCCTCCCTTCTTGGGATGGGGTCTCCTGTACTATATGCCATAAAAAAAAAGATCAAAATAGAAGGGAATATTTTAAGCACGTTGAGACCAGTCACGTATGCAAACAGCATGTTAAAAAAGAGACTTTGATAAAAGGCAAACTGAGAGGGATGCTAAAAGAGGAACTAATTTCTTCCCATCGGCGTTAATCGAAAATCATCAACAAAATTTTTATTTCAAAAATAGTTGCTTCATCTGAGGCAAAATTGTAAATAAGG
Source organism: Dioctria linearis (assembly GCA_963930735.1). Lineage (NCBI taxonomy): Eukaryota > Metazoa > Arthropoda > Insecta > Diptera > Asilidae > Dioctria > Dioctria linearis. The sequence goes on along the minus strand of OZ005740.1, from coordinate 262,963,131 downwards.
CATACCCTACATGTTGGCCGAAATTGTTCAACACCTTGTCAACGAACATAGTTTCCTCCTTTACCCTATTTCTCTGAACACTGATCATATGTCGACAAACCGCTTAACCTTGCATCTTTAAACGTTGATCGATATCTTTTTTTAACACGCCCCGTAACATTCCTCGCATACAGCTGGCTAAAACGGGATGGTTTGAACAATCAAATCTGCGTACTCAAGGGATTCGTTTAAGGTCGTATTACTTGCATAATTTGTCTTAGACATCTCGGACCACGTGATAGCATCGGCAATAAAATGCTGTAGAATAACTCCATAAAGGTTCTAAATAACTTCTGCATAGAAGAAAATCGATCTCTTAGAGATAAAATCAGAGAGTCTAAGTATGAACTGAAGATGATATTCTGGAAAATTCTTCGACATTTTCAGGCGAATGGTTTGATCTGGGGGTCTGTCTTGCCACCACTCGAGGCCCAATTTTTCGAGCTCTCTAGAAGATGTCCATGAATTCCGCCGAGTCATTATCTCGTTGAGATTAAAGCACGTATATTAATTTATTTATATGACCGTGCACTGCCTTTATGTTCATATTCACTTGGTGTAGTTAGCTGCATTTGGTTGCTAGTTTGGCGGAATATGCAGCAATCACGAAGTGCGTCAGAATGTATGATGGAGTTGTTGCAGTTGTGTACAGCTGATATGCTTGGTTTACGCTTGCGAGGTTGGTATATAATTCATCATTGTCAGCAGTATCAGTAGCGGCCGCGGTCAATGGTACTCAGACCAAAGAGATAGCGGTAAATGATATGAGCGGAATACACACTGGGAGTTTTATATCCTTTAGGAAGATTTGCGATTGGCTAAGAAGCGACTTTACAGTTACTTCCGAATGACAACAAGTTGTTGCTATGAAGTTCTAGGTTTATCTTGATATGATATACAGATGTAAGAATTTTCTTAATTGCTGTCTTCTTTTAACTAGGCTTCTATTTCTTCCCATATTAAGGTTGAAACACCGACGCAGTAGCAGTAGATATCATTTGATATTCACTATTTTGAAGGCGCCAAATTTCGATTAAGTAAATTCCCCCGGTTCATCACCCTAGATATACACTTCAACTCAGTGGTTGATTTTAGGGTCCGAAGGCAAGAGTCGTCTCGACGGCGCGGCGGCACAATAGAATGCTAGTATTTCTTTCGCAATTGCTTGTGCATCCACGTCGTTGTGTTTGGCGCATTATTGCGTAAACCGATAGGATTCGTAATCGGTTTCATTTCGACGTTACTATGTATATAAAATTATTGTACTTTTTATAGTAAGCACCTCAAGTAACGTTTATGAATATAATGTATACCTAGATGCATCCCCTCCCACCTGAAAATAAACCTGCCGGTGCCTATGGAAATAAGATTGGCATAACAGAAATAAATTTGGTTTGGAAACTGTTTTGAACATCGTGAACATGAAGGCTAAACAAAAATTAAACAAAACAAAATATGTCTAAATTAATACAGCTCCTTAGCAAATACGACAAGAAAGTCCTTACTTCGTGAACAGATACATCTACTTTTTTATACTCCTTTATTCCCAAAAGCCGATCGAATTAGGCAATTCAAAGATGAAAGAATTTAGGGAAAGGAAAGATTAAAAATTAAAGATTAAAAATATGTCCAAGTGGCCCACAACTGTCTGACGAAATTGGGTAGTTTTTCTTATCTCAGGATTATTTGAAAAGAAACTGCGCTTCGATAGGTCCAAAATCTTTTGTTTCACCCGCACTAATCGGAGTTTGTGCATTATTGTACAAACAATGTGGCGCAAAACTCTAACTCAACAGTAGTGTGCAAAATAGTTTAATTGCAATATCTCAGCGGGAAATGGACGCGCTCAAAGATCGCTTCTTTGGAAGCTTGCACCGCTTCCCCGCTGAATCCTTTTTCATATCGTTTTAACGTGAGCTTGTCCGCAGAGGAAAGCGCTCAGCTCTAGATTCTTGGGAGGCGCTCTTGGAGTGCTTGTATGGTGGCACTCTTGGAGAGCTTGCAGGGTAGCTGTAGCAATCTTGGAGCGCTTTTAGCGAATACAGAGGGAATCAATATAAGGGCTTTATTAATAATTTCAGTTTTATTCTGATTGAGCTCCGTTTTACAAATCAAATTAAATTTCAATTAACCACACACTTTGACTGACTACCTACTACACCCTGTGCTTACGGAAGAGATAGGTTATGAATAAGCTTAAACTCAGAAAAGAGATCTGCTTCCGCAAAGCTTCCTTTGGCAATGGTAAGAGAGTTCTTCGGAAAAGATTGAAACTTCTGCTGCGCTTTCAGATACATATGAGTCAATACAATAAAGCCTAAGCTCAGAGCAGAGATAGACTGCCGCAAAGATTCGTTTGGCTATGGTAAGAGGCCGCTTCGAAATGATATTTTCTGGCTATGGCGTGGAAGCGCTTTCCTTTACAAACGCTTGACATATTTTCCGCTGGGATTATTCGGTACGACGTAATATAGGAATCATGTACAGCTCAATGTATTACGAATACAGCAACCTGAAATACAGGTAGACTTTTCGTCCTCTACAATATTAATAATATACATTTTCAACGTAGTGCTAACAAATAACGAAAAACCTGCGAAAACAAGTGATTGAGCCATTAATTTCCACCGTTCGCGCGCTAATCAAAAAATATTAATTCTACGGAAAAAATTCGTAAGACAAACATTGTAGAGAATTGTACGGTCTACGAGGTATCCTTTTTACAATTCTCTTAGCTGCAACAGGAACGAGTGTTCCTCCAAAAATCATAAACGTTTCATGATAATCTCAAATGGTAAAATAAGTGAACTACTAGCCCCCGAAGATATTGGAAGAGATATAATGTTACGTTAAAAGAATTGCCTGTTGGATTGTGTATTTTTTTTTTTTGTAGCAAATAAACAAATGTATCAATCGAACAAGGCCATATGGGTTTATTTGCATTTATATAATACCTTCTGCTAATTTATAAAAATCAGCTTGTTTTGTTTATTAACTATAATAAATTCCATCAAGGAATGCTTCTTAATTAATTTTCATAATGGAAGGGTGATCGCAGAACTGAATCAAGTTATGTCAAATATTCACATTCTGAATGCATATCTCCACCGAAGAAATTTAACAGTCTGAAATCGCTCGTCAATTTTTATTTTATATTCAGAAATGGTCGTCATATTTCTTCTCTTCAAAATCCTTTTTTTGGTTCAACAAGTGAAAATATTATATTTTTCGTATTCCAACCACTATGTTTGCGCTGGCTCCGATATTTCGATTTCGCAAATAAGCCTGAGCTATGGACATTTTCATTATGGAATCGAAAAATTTATCGAAAACAAAGTACAAAGATTCTGCCAGCACTTAGAGTGCGTCAAATTGTTGAGCTTTAGAATAATTTCACACATCAGATCAGTGATACGATGATAAAAAGTCCTGGTTTAGCAGTTGATAAGTAAATTTTTCTATATTCATAAATGAGTTCTCATCAGAGATAGCTTGAATTTTCTCAGAACCTGTTTGTTCCTCCTATTGGTCGAAATAAGTCTCAAGTTCTTATTAAGCCCAACTTTATCGCTTTCACTTCCTGATTCTTCTGAATGATAATCACCATCATTGTGTAAAACCATTTATTTAATGGGATCGAGAATTCTTGAACCGACAAAATTAAGAAGTCAAGGCGCTTGTGATCTAGAGAGTAGGATATAGATTTACAAATAGGGCATGAAGATTCTAGTCTCGATCTCCGGTGACTAATTTTTTTTTTTTTTGAACTCCTACAATAATGTGCACAACCAAGATGGAGATGTCTTCACATGACGATATTCTCGAATCGGAAATATATTAAATACCTAAACCATGGACATCTGGGGATATATAACATTTCAGAATGGTCAAGCTTTGGAATAGAGAAACTCCATAGAAAGTTAAAGTAAGAGGAGGGCATTGAAACACAAATCAGAGTATGTAGGTTCGTATCTCCAGCGGCTATAACCAACTGTTTCCTTCGATTCGCACATAATACATTGACAGTATTGAGCCTGTTCAATTGTAGTAGCCAATAAGATAGCTTTTCTGTTATTTAATTGAAAACTGACATAGCGACTACATTTCTTCCAAGTACAACTACTGTACAATTCTCCAATCTATGTTAATTGCACTCTTAGTCCGCAGTAATATCTTAATTTTTCCCATACATATTTAATAACAATATTAAATAGTAAGTTTATCTATACGCAAATTTTATGCAGTGTTGATTAATACCTTATGGACACGATATCCAACTATGATTATTGATTCAATTACGTAATAATTATCATTGAACATACTTTGCTAAGGCATAGCACACGATATCTTGATGGTAATTCGATTTCACAGTTGACACTTGTAAATTTTGTAAATTAAAGTGAAGTGAAGTAATTTGTGAAGAATGGAATCGAATCTTGTATTAGATAGTATAGACATTATAAATAAAATACATCGTTATAAGTAAAAATCAAAAATATTAAGATAACTTGCAATTATAAAACTGACGCCTGCACGAAGGAATTTGTACAAGTTGTAGCCATTAAAAAATGGTCGTTGCATTAAAAAAAACAAAACAAAAAAAAACAGTATGCAGGAAAACAAGTAATATAAAATAAGAAAGCTGGTTATACTTACTTAATAATTAATAATGTGTGAACTAGGAACGAAGCAGCAAATTCTGGGAAAATGAAGCTTTTCGCATATGCATCTTTTTCTTACCTAAATTTCTTGCAACATCTTGCTACACAATTCCCTCTGTTCTGTACAGAAATGGAATCAGCTGATTGTTGTCAAACTTTCCAAGAAGTTGAAAATCATTTAAAAAAACGTGATATCTTATCATCGCAAGCGCCTCTGCCGGCAATAAATTTACATAATGCAAATGTATAAGCTTCTGATTCTATCATTCAAATCAGTGATGAAACTGTGATGAGAGAAATGATCATAACCACAATTATGTAGCGACATGTGATATGAGCAATTATCATCCTTGCTTCAATTATCATTCTTGTACCCTAGACAGCTGTGTCCATAATGATTTAATTTGAATTTCAGAGGTGACTATGGACGAAATGTATTTGACTTGCAATGTCATTGACAATTTCTCAATGTGAGTAAAGATCATGGCAGATTTCAATAATTTAATTCAATGCTATCGAGAAAATTCGCGAGTATTTATTGAAGGTGCAAAGCATTTAGTAGAAGACAATTTTTGTTGTTGAAAATGACGAAAAAGTGAAGAAAGCGGCAAAAAATGTCTTTCATGATCAGCTGATGGGTGTCACTTTTAACTTTATTGGAAAAACTTTACCTCATTTTAATGACGGTAGGTGGCACTTTCATTGCAATTTCACTAGATGGAGTAAAATTTGGTCCATTTGAAAATGAAGCTAAATTTTACAAATGGGTCCTTGATGGACTTCATTTGTGTGACACACTGCACATTTGACTCCATTTAATTAAAAATTAAGTCATTATGGAGACAGTCTGTCTAAGGTATTAAGTATCGTGTACTGTGCCTAGGGTATAAGGATGCTTTTGAGATTCCTACACTTTCAGCAAATTTAGCATAGCTCGATTTTTATATCCGTACTACGTTAGTTTTACACGCTACCTTCTTTATAAATATTAGTAACATCACTTTATCTCCAATAACTTGCAATTCCATTTAGCCCAGTCAAATAAGGCCAAAAAAGCGGTAAGCCTCGGAATGGAAGCGAACAAGCTGTAAATTGGTATAAACCTTTGTTTGGGTATTCTAAAGACTGGTGAAAAAGTCTCATAAAATCTCGTGTATACATTACGAGATATTCAAGGTCAATGGTCGCGAAAATCGGGTTTTTTCAATTATCTAGTTTTCTGTGAAAAATACGTCATTCAAGGTCATTATGAAACTTGTAGATTCTAAATTACCTACAATTTTCATTTGAAGCATTTTTTGTTGTAGATCGTTTTTATTTTTATTTTTTATTTATTTATTATTAAGATCAAATACAAAATAGCGTATTTAAAATTATTTCCGTTCGTCGTCGTCTTCGTCATGAGGTTGCCTAAGATCAATTTCGACATCATTATCATCGTCCTCGATATCTATCCGTTACAGTTGTTTCGCCAAGCTCGAGAGCTTCATGCACGCTGTCTCCATCGGAATCATTTGGTATTGATGAGGCATTGAGGCATGCTTGGCTGTTACACTGGCCACAAACTGTGGAACATAGTAACTCTACTTTTCTACTTTTACAGCCAATAATGACGTTATTGACACCAGTACCGGAAGAATTGTTGAATATGATTTTTTTCAATTGCAAAAAGGTTGTGGCATAAATTGTGGATGTAGAAAAGTAGGGTTACTATGTTACTATGCGTGCATGAAGTTCTCGAACTTGGTGAAACAACTGTAACGAATATCGAGGACGATGATAATAATGTCGACATTGAACTTGGGCGAAAACGATTGTAGATACAGAAAAATGCTTCACATGAAAATTGTAGGTAATTTTATAATCTACAAGTTTCATAATGACATTTGCCTTTGAATATCTGGTGACGCATACAAGAGATTATATGAAACCTTTTTCCCAGTCTTTAGAATTACCAAACAAAGGTTTATAACAACTTACAGCTTGTTCACTTCCATTCGGACATTGGATGCTTATTTTACTGGGGTAATTTGCTTTACTTCATTTTGTCAGATATTTAAACTATTTTCGCCACAACCTTAAAACCTAACACTTCAATAATTGCATTAAACTGATATTTAACAAATCATCCCTGGTAGGCATATCATGATTAGCTCATCAATGAGCTCCTCATGAGCAATCAGATGAACGTACTGATGAAATTTATATGCATTTGAATCAAAGCCGGGAAAAAAATCATTTATTTACTTATTCACAGATAGTGTGCATGATATATTGCATCTCTTTCACTTATTGTGAAATATATACTTTGCTTCTCTTTTGTGCATCTTACAATATTAGATGAGCACTTCGTTGAGTACATAATGAGCGTTACGATGAGCTCATTAATGAGTATGTCAATGAGGGTCACGATGAGCTTATTAATGAGCATATCAATGAGTGTCACGATGAGCTTATTAATGAGCGTGTCAATGAGTGTCATAATGAATTCATTAATTATAATCTGCATTTACGATTGATTTCATATTTTTTCCCGAATTCAAACTCTAAGACGCTGAGGCGTAACAATTTGGGCATAACGTCTTGTTCAGCATACCGGCGACAGTCTTTCCGCGGAAAACAAATCAAAAAATTAATTTAAAATAAATAATTTGAAAACTTAAATAAATAAATCACAAAAATCAATTCAAATTTTCGTAGTAGAAATGTCATCTGACAAGGTGATGACAATAATAAATATTTATTTATTGCTGGTTTAGTATCTAGGGAGCAGTTTCATGCTATCCAATGAGCGCTTCGATGAGATTTAATTAATGCTCATCAGGAGGCAGATCGGGACTTAATTTTCTATATGTTTCTTTATGAATTGCAAACGCCTTGATGCTTTTCAGTCAAATTAGTATTGGTTTACATAATAACTGCCCCTTGCGGGGCAGGAGACAAGGTAAAACTGTGAGCAATTTCCACTAGGGATAGGTGTAGCGAATAGCCAACAGGTATAAAATTACCCCTTTACCCAGAAAAACAAAACTCCGGGTTACGTAAATTTGAGGAAAATTTCAGAAATGTAATCGGTCAGAATACGAAGTCGGGATACTTTACACAGGATTTCATTATCCTCTTGCTGAATAATATTACCTTTCTGTAGATTTAAACTCTTCATCGAATAACTATGCAGATTGTGACTGTAGCAGCAATAATAAAATGTAGCTAATTGATAAATACTTGCACCTTTCCTGGTGATACGGTGAAATTTTCATAATCTTTTATCACCTCCGTATTTTAAAAAAAATATACCCACAAAGGCGAAACCTGTAGTTAAAGGGTACCCATGGCAAAACTCTAAGATTTTAAATTAAAGGCTGTGAATATCTGTACCAGTGCTGTACACATAAGTACGGAACAATTAAGCTGGCCTGAAATAGATCTATTACTGCAACTAGATGGTCCAAGTGAGACTATTTAAGCGTTAAAATCGATACGAATCTCCGATGTATGTATATATATGTAGAAAACTTCGATGAATCGGCTTTAATTTCATCAGTTTTCTTCTTTACATTTACCACTTTTTGTCACTCTTGAACCTTCGCGAATAGTAAGCCCGAGGAAAAACAGAAGATGGTAGACTGTTCCACATTCGCATAGTTCGGGATAAGAAAGCATCATGGACTTTCACTGTCCGGCCGAAAGAATTTTAAACCGTGAGAGGATGTGCGCTGCTTAAAGAGCGAGTAAAAATTAATCTACAAGGGATCAGACTAGATACTTCATCAGAATATTAGCCATGCGTGTAGCGATAAAGCAGCAAAAAACACCCAACATTGCGGCGCTGTTGGAGTGAGTCGGTATGACAATTGGTTGCCAAATCACCAATGAACTTAAAGTAAGGACTCATACGATGTTTTTTAAAAAATATACGATGTTTTTGCATCGATTTTCGTCTTCAGAAACATCGCCAACATCGATATTTTATATTCGATACATCGATAAATGGTATGGCATTTAATTTTTTGAACTGACAAGCCAATTTTAGTGGAAGACTAGTTCGAGGGTTACGAAATTGTGGATTCACAGTAACACAGCGTATGCATCGCATGCTTTGACATTCTGGCCTGATCTGCATATGCGATACATACGAATCATCAAAGCATACATGGCGAATTGTGGTAAACAAATGTCCAGCCCTTCAACTTTTTAAGTAAGAGTGAAATGGACAGTAAACTGCATCCACTGGGCTTTTCAATTTTTAGCGAAGTTACTATTGTAAAAGTTGTTTGCACTAAGAATATTCTGATTGGTTCCAGTAGAACTGTTCCACCGAATAATTTTTACTGCATAAATGGTTCTAAATAGCTCTAAGCACTAATGAGATGATTAATTATTCGGTTTTACATAAAGTGTTATTGGAAAAGACGTTCCCTATATTTTTTAGAATTTTATTTGATTTTCAAAATATGATATGTGATCCCGTTCTCTTGCGGGAACACCTTTTATTATCGTTTCTGTTACAATGATTGTTCGTTATCTTATAGGTAATCACCAATTCGATCTGTGGAGTGATCATCACCGAATTGTTAAAAACGTTTTACTTTCGCGAGAAGGAGAAGTGAAAGCGCCAATACCAGAGATATCTCGGTATCTTAAAAGTCCAATCGCGGAAAACATGACAGATATTCCTCTAGTTTTGAGGCAAAATATGAAGGAATCCTATCTTAATTCGGCAAAAACAACACTAAAATGTTTGTCCATCGTAGCAATCTCCGTCCCATTAGAAGCACTCTTCTTCAAGTCAGGCCAAGTACTTTATAAGTAGAGAAATGACTTAAAGGGAAAGAAGTTGTCCAAACTTTTATTAATGAAAAGTCTTTTGAAAATTATTGTGAAACTTGAAGTATTTTTCTGTAGTACATATGCTGATTCTGTTTGCTTCTTTTTTCCTAAAATTATGTAGGCACATGTACTACGATATTATTAGTATAACTATAAAAATCTCTTAAATTAATTTGGTGCTTTATTTCCAGCAGTTGTAACATGATTTCAACTTAACGTTGCTTTGTCGGATCAATTAAATAGTTTTTATTCTTAAATAAACTTATTTGGGAAGCATGTTCGCAAACATGTTGCTAACTCCTTATTAAGAATGCAGAAGTGAAATATTTTGACATTTTCGAAAATTTTTACTTTCCTTCCATCGATGTATCTAAACATCGATGTTTTAACGACATCGAGGTTGACCTTTCAATGTATCATTTGATTACTACATCGACAATATCCAATGAAGCTAAGGCTGTACGGCCAGCCCCAGCCCAGATGTTAGATTTGTATTCCATTCTAGGTCTGATATAGGTCTTATAGAGGAGCACTAGATTTGATTGGCTGCAATATTTCTTACATCTTTTCAGAAATCTAAGACATTTTTATACTTCTAGCAGAGAAAATGTGGTCTGTTCAGCTTAATTTACTGGAAATGTTAATGCCAAGGAAGCTTAATGACTGTAAATCTGAAAATAAGGCTCCATCAAATGAAATGAGAGTAGTTAGATATTGACCTTGTTTTAAACAGATGAATCAGCTTTATGTCTTAGATGCATTGAATTCGATTCGATTTGCTTTGCCCCAAGTGAAGATAATATCAAGATCGTTATTCAATGATCTTGTCATGTCATCTCATTTGACACATGTGGCATTCCCCCTGGTGCCCAAAAGAGTATCAAAAGAGTAAGCAAAATCAAGGGTACTGTCATCGGCAATGCTATGGATGAGATTGAAAGTAAGGGAAAGCAAATCATTAATGAAAATTAGAAAAAGAGACGTAGAGATAACCGAACCGTGGGGCACACCGGCATTTATAGGGTGAGGTTCATATGTAACACCATCTAATACAACACATATTTGGCGACTAGATAGAAAACTTTGAATCCATAATAGACGAGGAGCGGAGAGACCAAATACTTTAAGTTTGGCTAAAACGGCAGGTTGCCAGACATTGTCAAAGATATTTGAAATGTCCAAAGCAACGATCTTGGATTCACCAAAATTGTGGAGACTACGGTTCGAGCTTTCCATAAGAAAAGTCTGCCATGATTTATTAATTTGAAATCAATGATAGATTCAAAAACCTTTGAAAGAATTGAAGTGATTGCAATTGGTCGATAATTTGCTACCCTGTCCTTTTTTTGGGAATAGGCTGAACATGACATAGTTTCCAATCTGTTCGAAAGATTCCTGTCGAATAAGACAAGTAGAATAGTTTACGCTGTGGTTTAGCCAAGAATGAGGCGCAGCTTTTAATTAACAAGGGCGGGAATCCATCAGGTCCCGCAGCTTTGGATACGTCGATCCCCTTAAGGACTTTGAATATATCTCTCGTGCGAATGTGTCTCGGCTCTTATACACATCCACAAAACAGGTACCTGTGTAGTCGTTGGAAGCCGAGAATTTGCAGGGACTCTAGCAGCCCTTATATTAGCCTTAAGTCAACTAAGATTTCACAATTGTTCAGCAGTGAAGGTATTGAGGATGTGGTGAAGTTGTTCCTTATGGTTTTGACACGAGACCAGAAACCTTTGTTACGTTTGCGGCTTGCCAAGATTCTTTGTCTAATACTCTGGACAAAAAGAAATTTCCCTCTGTGGATAATAGACCTGCAGGTTTTCCGTACAGTCTTCTAGAATTATTTTTTAGCTCTGATCATGGATATAATTGATATGCGCGAAAAGCTGACAACATATATTTAGATACAAGAAAATATTAGAATACATTCATAAAAACGATTTGCTATCCTTGACTCTTACTCACTTTTTCGTAGCTACGAATCCCTATTGCAAGCTTCTTCCGACCTAAGCGTTGCTATGGAATAAGGCTTTTTTATTGGCTTCGTAATTCTTAACTGCTCAAAACTTTTTACTAGTGTCGAACTGCATTTTTCTGTCAACTTTCTGCGGTTTCTTCTTTTTAATCGATATCTAGTCAAGATTTAAGATGCACTTTCGGATGTGATAACTCTTGTCTAGTATTGTACCTTATATTTCGATATTGGGTCCATATCATATACACTCCGTTCATAAACAACCTCCTGAAAGTTACTGGAAATGTAAAAATTCTTTAATATACGCAGTTGATGTACATACATTTGTGTCTAAACATGGGTTTTACGGTTATTACATTACGCGAAGAAACCACGACTCCACGGGGAAATGCACAAGGCGTCAAAAAATAATTATCGGATAGTAAGTCTATTTTGTAGGTAAGTATATTTGTATTTACTATGCGTGCACCTTAGACACACGATAATTAGATGACATTGTACCAGATGAGAATTGTGCGTGACATAATATCAGGATACAAGACACTTCAAGTCCATTTGAAACTAAAACGGGGTGGATGTGGAACAGTAACATGCCTAATTAGCTGTCCGAAGCTATACGGGAAAGGAGAGAATATGACCTATACATAGATAACTAGTGGCTATAGGGGGAAATATTTCTGATAAATGAAATTATCAGTGTAAGACGAGAATTATTCACGTTAACACTTTCAGACTATATAAGGGTCATGGTTTATGAAATTTACGATCTTTAGTAACTCGCTTAAATTTAAATCAAAATTTAATGCTGAGAGAAATTTTGCTTAAAGCTGCTTATTGTGGTCGTAGCTCGTAAATTCGAAGATTTTATTTCGAATTCAACCCATCGGTATAAGAGCAATGCGGTTTTCAGTAGGTATGAGTTTTTGTGCTTTTGCTTCAGAAGGGTATACTTGTTCTACAGCTTATAGCTCATTTTGAGGTACAGTTTATAACTCAATTTGAGGTACAATTTAAGGCTTACTTTAACCCACAATTGAAGCCATAGGATACCATATACGGATATACCAGAGATTTTATATGATTAAATAGTTTGGCGCGGCGATAATGTGAAATCGATGTTATACAAAATATATGCTGGACAGACAACCTATTTCTCTGTATGGATACCTTTCCCATTTATACTTGTTTAAAGCTGGTAGGTACTGGCCCTAATCGGTAAACATTTTTACTTTCAGAAGTATTATCTTTCCAACAATGATTAGTACCTACTTGTGTCGATTGGTAGAGGTTGTTTACAACAGCTGTATTTATTTTGTTTTATTTTTAAGTCCAAGCCCGGAGGATCACCTACTAGTTCTACTTGCTTAGATGTTCTCTGTTATTTTCGTTGTTTAATTTACTATTCTTTGGTAGAATAAGAATCATAAAAAAATTATTTACTTTCTCCACACCAAACAAAAAAATATTATCGTTTTCGTACCGAAGGCAATTATCTTAAATGCATGAAATATGCATGAGTGTAAATATGCCTACATATATCTTATTATGACTAAAAATTATCAGGTTGTTATAAAAGTTCCTTTCGGGTATAGAACAGCAGATACTAGACTGTATCAATTATTATTAATTAAAAAAAAATCCTTTACAATTTATAAATTTCTCATAACGACAGCAGAGCGGTGAGATGTGTGGTATGTAATTACGACCTTTTATTACATTTTCTAAAGAGGTTCCAAATTGCAACCAATAGCTTGCCTACAGCAGTAAACGGAAATGAAACGAATACGTGGAGCTATGATTCACTTTTGATTTATACAGTTTAACAAAAAATTTGTTGCGTTAGAACGAATACATCTTATATAATCAGCGATATACACATTACTAATTAGAATAACAGTAGCTCTTTTTTGGAATATACTCCACGTATTGGCGCCTTATAATACACTACGTTCACAGGTTACTTACAGTACAGTTTTTGGTGTCAGTTGTAGACAGTATCTTTCAGCTCGTATTAGTCCAGTTAGATTTAAGATGTTGTATTCGATTATGCCGTTGCAGTCCATGTTAAATTTATCTTAAGCCTCTTTGGATAAAACGCAATTTTGACATGTGCTTTGATTCTTCATTTCTGTTGAATTGTTTGGCTAACCTACAATATACTATACAGAGAGTACTCCAAACTTGAACTGGTTAATTAGCAATTCACCACATTAGACAAATAATATGTAGGGAGTGATATATTGGTAGCAAACCAATAAACTTTTTAAATACGGCCACGTGAGAATTTATTTCAGAAAAGGCTCTAATTGTTATTCTTGATGAGAAGTGATATCAAAATTACATTGCTGCTTGGTTCTATTAATATATTCCAATATTTTACTTACTAATAGTTACACATTTCCCAGAAAAGATATCAGTATTTATTTCACTAAAATTTTTTGCTTTTGGTACTGCATAATATTCTACACAAAACACGATTCGCTCATTCAGTAGATTACGAATGCCGGAACTTTTGTAACAACCGAATATTTCCATCGCTTTAGTAGACAAAACCCATGCCTAAGTTAGATTAGTTAAAAAAAAATGAAAATGAAAAGATAAAACAATAATTGTTAATGAAGCTCTTCTTTTTAAAATTAATTATCCAAATTATTTTGAAATTAGTTTTCTTAATGAAATTTGTGATAAATTAAAAATATGTAATAATTAAAAAAAAAAACCTACAAAATTAAGGAAGAATACATGAAAAAAAAAGTTTAATATAGGAATAGGAGAAATGATATAAGATTGTATGAAATTTTTTATAAGATGATAATTTATTTACAAATAAGGAGAAAAGATATAAATTACTAAAAATAGTAAATTTTAATGGAGATTCCTTTTATGTAATTATATACAACTCATAATGAAACTTAAGGAGTTAATGTAATTGATGGTTCTTATAAAAGCCAAGTTATAGTAAATGAAGGAAACCTGTAAATATTATAATTAAGGAAAATACATGTAAGACTAGAAAAATTATATTCTTGTGTTTTATTTGCGCGAATCATAATCATTAATGAGCTATATTAAATTCCTTAAATTCATTCCTCTTCTTAATGATATTAGAATAAGGAATTTACTAATTTTCAATAGGCATGCGATTTTAGGGGCTTAAAGTGTTATGGCTATTTATAAGCTACATGCCACAAGGTAAGAGTGGTATTTATTCCTAAGCCTGAGAAGTAAGAGATAACATAGCAAATACAAAAGCAACTTTTGTGTGTGAAAGATTGAAACCTCTAACACACTCAACACCTATGACTTTTTTTAAAAAAAAAAAGCAAAGTGCAAAATTTCAGCTCCCTAAGTGAACGCGTACTCGAGTCATCGTGAGGACGGAGAGACAGATGGACGGACGGACAGACAAATGGACGGACGGATAGACAAATGGACGGACGGACGGACGGACGGACAGACAAATGCACGGACAGATAGATGGACGGACAGATGGACGGACGGAGAGACTGTCGGACATGCAAACATCAATATAACTTTAAATATTATGTGTCCAACCCATTTTTCTCTACTAGCATTATTTCTGTGCGTTACAAACGGAATGACAAACTTAATATACCTTATGATTTCATCTAGGGTATAAAAAGGTAAAATTTTAGAATGAAATAAACGAAAATACTAGGTACTCTAGCAAATTTAAACTTGGCCTTGGGAGCTCTACGCTAAAGTTTCCCAGTGAAAGGCACTGCGATCCAGCTAATTGCTAGATTCTTGCACGTTTTTTCTTTACAAAATATGTACCCACGACCGTAGGTAGTTTTCATCAAACGCTTGTTTTGATTTAATCACAGAATAATATTAAATGTTGATTTATTGAGATATCTATAAAGCAATAAGAATAAAACATGTTAATATTTGTTAGAGATGCCAAAGTTGACATAAAATAGCTGATCCTCGGTGATTTAAAGACAAGTTTCGAAATTCGGCAGGAACTTTGAGTGGAATTTTTGGCCAATCTCAGTGCCACAGGCGATGTTTATTTCGGTATAGAGTAGTAAAGAAAGTTGCATTTTACCTTTATGTTTTAACGTAAGATTCGACACTTTATAGACTGCTTAGGAAGCAGTTGCAAATTAATTGAGAAGCTCTCTCTTTTTTCTGCAGAAGCTCTGCGATCTAACCGATAAATCGCCCAAACAATAAAACAGTTTTACCATGCTATACATATGTAGACAAAACGAAGCCTTCCCGTTTTGAGATTATGTGAAAATAAACTGAACATATCTCAAGTGGCACAGAGGAGATATTTTAGTTTTAACAGCTAAAATTTGGTTGTAGCAACATTATCGCAGATGAAATTGTAGCATTTTAGTTAGTATAGAAAAGTTTTCTTTTTGCCCTGCTGTTGAAACGATGTCGCAACAATACAAACAGCCAAAATGATCAAGTAACTTTCTGGCCGAATTTGAGTTATAACTTAATCCAAATAGGTGAACAATTTACCAAATAATAACAATTTCGCTTCGACAACATTTGTTCCATTCTTTTGTAAAATAGCTAAAAAAAATAAACTTAGTAGCTTTGATTTCATTTTATTTAATACATTGGTAGCTCTAGCTGGAAACATATCCAAGAAAAGCTTTTTAACTATATAGACATTTTGCTGTCACTTGGTTAGTAAAAGTAAAACAGAAATAACTACCATTGATGCATTTAAAAAGCCATTTAACCTTTCCAGCATTTTGAATTTATCTACACTTTGAAATAAATGCTGCTTACTTGCTTTATTTTGTTGTATTGGAAATATTCGCCAGAAAAATCTAGAATACGAATATTTTTTGTAATTTGGTTGTCATTTTACGTTCTGAATAATTGCATGCGCGATTATACATATATTTCTTAAAAAAAAAAATTGATTAATATGAATGTGAGACAAATCTTCGCATTTGATTTAATAAAGTTAAAAAAATATAAGCGCCGCCGTGTGGAAGTTATGAGGAGGATATTAAAAATAGATTGAAAGCAATTTCAAATAAAAATTTAAAGTGAAAATGGCTTATATGCTCGCCGCGATGATAATGCTACTGGAAGTCATCAAGCCTTACGGAGTCTCATGTCAGTGATGGCGCCCAGCTATGGAAATTCTGCATCAACTTGCTACATCTACCCACATCAAAACGCATGAAACACATTCAAGTAAAACACATCAAACATCGATAAAGAAATAGCTGATGTTCGAAAATCCCAACCATCTATAGGATTCACTGACATATAATAAGAATGGACTGAGCATTCTTGCTTCAAAATGGCACAAATATTGAACAGACTGTGAAAACCCTTTATATCGTACAATTGCACACCGATTCATAATTTATTATTATTTGTCGAAAGATGTTATAAAATAGTATTGCATTAAATTTAAATTATTAAGGAAGTTAATCTTTTTTTTAATTAACCCAAAAGTTAATTTTTAATATTACTGAAAAATGTGGTACACTGCAGATTTGTTGTTCACTGAGCTTGTAAGAGATAGGCGTATAAAATAAAAACAATATATTGGTCTGAACTTTTATGTCAATTCCAATGCATTCCAATTAATGCAGCCGTACTATTTCCAAAATTGATTACAGTTCAGTGTATGTACATTTTGAGCTTGAAAGAGAGAGAGATATTTTAAGCAAAATTTGTGCCATTTTTGACTGCAGGAATTAGATGGGATGGCTCAGTCCATTCTTATTATATGTCAGTGTAGGATTACTTGGGAACGAGTTGGGAAGATAGAAGATAGAAGATAAGATATAAAATTTGATGCGGACTGGAATTGACAATAAAGCATCAAAGGAATTATTTCCAGTTTTAAAAAATCAAATTAGTATTGACGAAACTGTTTTAGAAATGTGTTTAAAAATAACATTAATGGATGCGATTGGAAATTATATCGAACAAATAATAGCAAATAGTTTTTGATGAGAAATGGAGAAATAGTAGCAATGAAATAAGCATGGATATTTCAAGCAAATGTTTACGGTTCGCGCTGAAAGTTAGAGAAAAACTTTTAAGTGTTTTCAAAGTCTTGTCAAGTAATTGTGATAGAATTCCATTCCAACTTAAAATTTGTTAATTTGGCAAGCACAAGGTTGTGAAAACCGAAATACAGCAAGCTGTGCTACGTGGGATCTCTGTTGGTTGGGAAAAAGACCCTCCTCTAGAAAAACGTTTTGTTTGGATTATTGTACGCTGTGGAAGATTATATCATATGTATGAGCGGGACACACTTTGTAATCGTCCAATTGATTTTGGTGTATTGAATTTTAGCTTGGAGAGCATCTTGCACAAGAACTTATATGTAATAAATTCATTGTATGCATGTACTATACATATTACAAGCTAAAATCGTAAAAATTTGTATACAAAAGTAACCATTCTGACATCCAGAAAATGTTATGTATTTGCAATATGCGAAATAGGGATTTTTATTTTGTTGAAATTTATAGGTTGTAATTAATCGACTTTTCGCATGCATGACTTTCACTTCTCATCTCCAAGTGCAATAAAGTAAGTAAACTCAGAGACACTTTCTTTATTTTGAGACCAAAATTGTATAAAAATTACTTCACACTAGGTATGAAACTTGAACTAAATAATTCCAATTACAAAACTTAAATTCAAATCAACATTTTTAATGGTATTTTAAATACCCATTAAATATCTTTGGGTCTCAAATTCACCCCATACGACTGGCGGAAAAGACTGAGCGGACGATGTGCTATGTCGAGCTGCTGGGAAGCAACTGACCAATTTTTCTGGGGCTGAATGACTTTTATACACAGTCGACTGGTAGTCCTCTGGTGAAAATGAACTCTTCTAGCTTAGAGTTGACTTCTCGGTGTCGGACTATTTGCGCGGTCTGGAGACTTATCTTTGAAGGCTGAAACAGATTACACTTTAGTGTGCGGCGCGACATCGCGGCAAATTAAATGGTGAAATTGTTGCCGCCGCACTGTGACACAGATTGCAATAAGAGCTCAGCAGGATAGATACAGCGCTCTTATATTGGTACTATATATTTTCATGAGAAGTTGCCTACCCCAAAAATAATTTTTTTGTTGGTACCACTGAAACTGAGCAGCAAATTTAGGATTAGAAATGACTGCGCAGCAAAAAATTTCGTCGCGCTGTCGCGCCGTGTTCAATGCGTGATGCACAATAGGGAACACATGTTCTCTAACATTTTGCCGTGTTGTCGCGCCGCGTACTAAAGTGTAATCTGTTTCAGCCTTGACTTGTGTCTGCCTAAATGCTCGGTGATCAACTGAGTGATTTCACTACTGGCGGCCCGCTATTTGTAGCCACTCTGGCTGCACGTGTCGTGTGCCGAATGCTTTCCTTTGCTATCACGCTACCAGCACGCGTCACTACTGAGCTGTTAATCAGTCAGTAGTGTGTTTTTCTATCCGCGACTGGCTTACTTTGTTGCGGTGTAATTGTTTGCCTCGCATTGCTTGGCTGCTACTAGATACTTCGGTTTTTCTGGTGTCTATTATTAAAGTATGTATACTTCATTACAATGGTATACCTACTAGTTATTTTGACACTTAAGCTTGATGTCACGGAATCACAAGGTATATGAAGAATTCGAAAAAAATTTAAAATAAATTATTTGGTAACATTATTTAAAAAAATAAAACGGATGATATCTTTGTAAATAATAATTACAATATTTAAAAAAATACATAATTTAGATATATGATTAGGAACAAAATATTAATTATATTTGCCTTAGATAATTTGTGTTCTGAAGGCAAAGCTACCATCGGCCAAGGTATGAAATAAAAAAAGAGAAAACTTAAAACAGTCAATTTCTTTACAACAAAAACCTTCTAATTTACATTTTACTGTATGAATTAAGATAACCACTTCGTGCGATTTCATACCTCTCGGAGATTAAAATTATTATTCCTTCGTTAACAATTAATTAAATAATTTTACATACAAAGTCAGAGTTTTTATCTTCTAATACATAGTAATCTTTTTTGTATACAGTTCCTTTATATGACAAATGCATTAAAATGATAGTATGCCCTGAAATGTGAAGCCCTTTGAGCTCCTGAAAATATGGCTGTTTCTTTATGTCTTCTTGACAACTTTCAATTATTTGAATTAACTTTATATTATTATTTTTACATGAACGGTATGCAAATTTAACATAAATTTCAATGCAAGAGAGTAACACAAATTTATTCCAGAAGTTATAAAGCATATTTTTCAATTCTTTATACTTACTTTCGTTTCTCAATGCTCACATATATTTAAGCGGACCAGACCTTTTAATAGTGATAACATAGTATGTTAGTATATGAGATTTTGGTTTTAAATGTTGGTGGAACCCTTTCAAATATTGTTTATTATGCAAAGCTACAATATTTTCTAATTCTGAAAGACTGTCAGAGTCATACGTTGACAATAAACATAAATCTAAAAGGCATTATAGAATCAGAAAGAAGTTCCAGACTTTATTCTTATTTCATACTAAGTCACCGACCATCAATGAAAAGTGATGTACAAAACACAACATTTCCACCGCTGACATTGTCAAATTGTTTGATTTTAAAGCTACAATTTTAATAGGAGGGCATATATAATTAGCAGAAATTTCTCCGTAATCAAACAATTGTTTACGGTGGTATAAATCTTCTAAGTTGAAATAGTTAACATCTTCAATAATATACAAGATAATTAAACTCATATCATTTTTTAAAACACCCTCAAAGAGGTCATGCATAATATCTACAGAAGTGTTCTGTGTAACGTGAAAAGAAGGTAGCTGATTTAATATACATTTTTCGGTAATACCAGTGGAATCATTAAGTAACAAGCCCGCGTTATAGTACGTAGTAGGTACTATCATTTTTTTTAATTCAAGAAGTCCACCGAATTTGACCTGAAATGCTTTTACGACTTTTTCACCATGTGCACAGTAGTTCTCAACGTATTGTCTAGAAAGATAGAAAAAAAATCAATGGTAATGAAAAACCAGAGCGTGAATTTTCTAGTGACATAATGTCACCCAATTGATAAAATAGAGCCAGTTTATATAATACCTAGTTGTAGTTAGGGTATAAGAAATTGGGATGTATTACGGTAGAAGGGGATGAACTTGTAGAATTTTAAAGAATATAAAAAAAAATATATGGAATTAGTGCTGATGTATTGTTGAATTAAATAGTGAGTGAAAACTAGCACGAAGGGAACTGTAGATTCCTATGCGTATTGCGCGTATTGCTCCATAAAACGTTCCTGGAGAAAATTGTTCCTATTACTGCAATAGTCTTTTTACCTTTTACAGATGAGACAGTTCGAAGTGCTGTCAGGAAAAATGAATCATTTGGTACATTCCAGCAAACAATATGTATCTTTCGAAATATAGAATACGTTTCGCTTTCGATGATATCTCCATCTTCTATGATATCGTATTCCTATTGAGGAAAATACTCCTTTCTGTAAAAAATGCTCCTCATATGCGATACACAGTGGAATCATTAAGTAACAAGCCCGCGTTATAGTACGTAGTAGGTACTATCATTTTTTTTTCTTTAAACGGAATTCTGCTTTCTAAGCGAGAGCATTTGCATATGCGACACAAAATTTGCTCGAAAATGACTTAGAACATCCAAGAATATTGTTTAACCCTAAGTTATCACCTAGTACCAACCCGAGAATGAAAAATACTCTACGGTCTCCTTCCAATGTTTTAATTAATAAGCCGTGTGTTTCTAAACGTAATAAAACTCTGAAAAGTTCTTGAATGCATTTGTTACTTCCATGTTCTTTAACATAGGTAGTTTGATTTAATAAACATGATAGGTAAAATACTATCTAAACACGAGATTAAGTACTGTGGTAAAGCAGTGAAGTTAAGGTAATAGGCCGACACTGAATGTTGACCAGAATGTGATCCTGAAGTATAAAGTAATATTGGCATAGCAATTTTATTCTCAGCATTATATCTTGCATGAATTTCTTTCCAAACTGAACTATACTAACAAAATGTACAATAGTACAGTTTATTATAAGATTTTCCATGTTATGCAGAGGTTGCTCTAACATTCCAGAAATTTCAAAAAGTGTTCCACCGGCATAATTACACCCTTACATTCTTTGTAGTCTAGTTTTTATGCTCAGTGTTGATTTCATAAAAACGATCAGCTAGAAAATTAGAATTTTTTCATTTTTGTTTGAATCCATTAGGAAATTACAAATCGGATTGGTTATGCAAACTTTAATGTCGTCTAGGATTTTAAAAACTAGTTTCCTTGAGAGATTGTTGTTATCACACAATTTCATTATAAAATTTAAACCATTTGAGTGTAAACTATCTATGTTATGCTCAAAATTTTATGTATTGAAGTCAGAATTAACAGAGGTAGATCTTAATGGAAACGTTTTCTGGTCTGAACTACTATTATTGTTAATAACAAGATTATTAGTTATTTTTTTCTAAAGTAACTTGTGACATATTTTTGATAAATGTATTACTCTCTGGGTGATTTCTAACAAAACGTTCCTTATGTACAGTTTTTAAATATTTTTTCAAGCTGTATATATATTTGAAAACAATTTAGGACATTTATCTTGAGCGCAATTATAAGTACTATATGGATGAAATCTATGAGAGAACTTTAAGTGGTTTGTTTTGTTTGTTTTGAGTTTAGTTATAAGTGATATAATGGTAGAACCGTCTTTTTTATGGTAATTTCTTATATATAGTATTGCAAAAATTACCAAACATTAAAACTTTTCTTTATGTATTCAACATTGAGAACGAAGAATAATTTGAATACCGTATCAATGGCATTTCACATTGATTACACTATACTATATAATAGTCCTTATTTTCTACGTAAATAATAATTGGTTGGCATGGCAGATTTAGTTTATTTCACCTTTTTTTTATTTTATTGTACTCCACCTTGATTTCTGCGTGATTTTTTACCTTGGACATATCACTGGTAATCGAGTCTTCAATAGACGGATGCCGAAATATCATCTTATTGTTTTCACCCGAAATTCTAATTCTCTGTATGGGAGGTAAAATATAATGGAGCAGCTTAAATACGGCTTCTACACATTCAGCTGTAAAATATTTAAAAAAATAATAAAAAGTTGACATTTTTTTATACCGTAGGATTTAAGCTTACAGCTGTCTTCTGGAACGGACTTTTAAAAAATATTAAGGATATGTTTCGCCGATCTGTTGATTTCCAGTAGTTCCTTTATTATTGGTGTAATTTTCTTAACAAAATTGGTTCCATTTCTTTACTAAATTCAGGGAATGAGAAACACTACATAGTGAAATATAATCGAAATCAATCTGCAAAAATAAAAATCATAATGAAATAAAAATTGCATTATTTCATAATTGCCTTACAAATCCTTCTGCTTTTTCTTGTGTAAACAAAGGCCAGTCTATGAAAACTTCGTGACAATATTTCTTAGATTCAACCACTTCCCATGGATTGTGCACGGATTTACGCCATACCTTGCCTTCTACTGATTTTTAAATTGAAGACTCTATACAAATATGTATATAATTAGAAAATTATATTGAATATGTATGTTGAGCTTGCTATCGCAATCGATTCATCACAAATAACATACCCTAATGTTGAAGATTTTGACAGAAATGGTGATCTACTGCATGACTAGCTGTTCGATGGGGTAATTATATTCCTTCTTCTCATGTATTTCAAAGTATTGTTGTACTTTCTGTATAATGCACCTCTTGCTCGACTTTGACTATCAGAATGAATGAAGTCACTTTCCTTATAACAAAATCATTATAAATATGGTATCAGCCTTCAAATATTATGTATAAAACCTTCGATTCATTTGAGAAGCGCTCTGCAAATTTGTTGGCAATTATAATACATTCCTTTGTACCCATGTGAATTTTCTTAAAATGAAGTAATCTACCATACATCGTATTATTTGCTTACGTACAGATGTATTGAAGTGATTATTAGTAGGATAATAGTTTTCAATATCGCTGCCCTTGGATGATGACGCCAAGATATCATCAATATTCTGAAAATAATTTAGAAGTTCTTTTATGATCACAAAAAAACCCACTTTAATATTCTGACGGTGCTTTCAGTAGAGACTACACGTTGATTGGAGTAGGCCGCCGCAAACTCTTTGGAAGCTTGTGTTGACGATTGAGATGCATTTTCAGTTTTCTTCACCCATTCTATAATACTCGGTCATTAAATGTGAGTGTCACGGAAATTGTTTCGGCGATAGAAACTATGGAGTAGCCCTAAAATTTTAGTATACAGTGGGTTATCATATTATTATAAGCATTTTAAGATTCTTTAATTTTCGTAGTTGCGCTTAAAATAATTGGTATAAAATGAATTGTGACTAATTTATTAACCATGTTGTAATAGACGAAATATTTAAAAGTAATTATTTTCTGTTTCTATTTGGTTGATGATACCAGACTTGTAAAGTACTTAAGTACATTGGTACTTAAGTACTAGTAACAGTACCAGTAATTGGACTTTTACTTAAAAAATTTTAAAGTACCAGTACCGGGACTTGTACTTGAAATTTTTTTAAGTACCAGTACTGGGACTTGTATTTATACTTAAAATATTTCACGTCCAGGTACTGGTACTGTACTGGTACTTGTACTTGTAATTTTACAGGTCTGGATGATACACATGTATTTTAAACTGTTTGAACGGCCGTTTGTTAATATTTGGTAATACCCCCTTTTGCAGTAATGATTGCCTCAATTCTTCTTGACATACTGTCTTTGCATTTTTTACAATTTTCTTGAATTCCAAGTTTATATACAGTTATGAGCATCTCAATCAATTGCCGGTTGCTAGTGACCCTTTCTCTGGCATTCCCCCTTTTCAATAATTCCCATAGGCTTTCTATGGAATTGATATCGGGAAACCATGGCAAAACGTCGATATTTTGGACATTTAACCACACTGTAAGAAAAAATTACTACATTGAATGTAGGACGTTTTTTTTTTGCCTACAATCAATGTAGTGATGTAAGTTGTTTTACGTAATTTTCCGATAAATCTGTAATATCAGTAACCATTTTACTATAAAATTAGCACTATGAATAGAGTGAAATATTACGTCCCAGCGGGAAATGGTTGCAATACCGCCTCGAAACCATATTGCACGTTTGGCAGGCATCATTAACCCATTTTTGCACCGAAACTTCGATGAATTTTACACACGATGTCCTAGGGAGGGTGTGATTCGTTTGTGCAGAAGTAAATGACGCTGAAAGCGTCGATGAGTAATCTTCAAAGAAAACTTAAATTAAATATCTTCGATGAAAACTTGAATGGATAATGATCGATGAGAATGTCAAAGAATAATCAATGTTGTAAACGTCGATGAATAATCATCGAAGAAAACCTCAAAGAATATTAATTAATTAATTAATTTATGCAGAGCCAGGGGTGATAATTGTAACTCGAATCGAGTATAGTCGAAACGAGTATAGGTTAATTTCATGTTAAAATATATCTAATAAGATCTTTTTAATGTAATCCACCTATTAGAAGTCATTTCGACTTTAATCGATTCAAGTTACATAGTAGCGCACCAGGAAGGAATGGATTTTGGATAGAAATGTAATTTTAATCGGATATTGCTGTTCTCGGAAAATATTTGGAAAATAACAAAATATCTTTAAAACAATTAAACGTATATTTCATATGATCTGAAGATAATTTACTAATTTTTTTTGCAACATACGCACTTTTTACTTTTCACTCGTACTCAAGCCAACTTGAACTAAACACCTGAAATTCTGTTTACGCAGATGACTCATCAAAGAAATATGAACTTCAAATGAGTAAAAAAAAATCGTGTACATACAGGCACCCCGGTCCCGACATGATTTGAACTTCAAAGTCTGCAGGAAATGTACACACATTTTTCAGTGATACTTATTTCCTCGACGAATTCCTGTATACTGTTACAAATAAAAGCTCATCCAGAATTAAGGGGATGTGGTGACCAGCTATAAAAGCGAGCGTACCAAGGAAAACATCGTCACCACCTATATTTATACCTTTGTTTTGGTGGATGTGCTCATACCTCATTAATTGAAATAATTCTGCAAAGTAATTTATTTGTTTCAGATGATCAGGCATAAATGACAGAGTTAGCGAATACACACGGATCATATAAAGCGGGCTATTTTTCCTAACCGAGGTTACTTCCTGGGGCATCATTTGCGATACAGAGCATATATGTGTAGTTACAACAATGAGCGAAATATGTACATATCTGCTAGTAAATTTAATTATTGAAATAGAAAAGAAAATTTAATGGACTGAAAATTGTTTAGAATTATGGAAAAATACTTACCGTGTAAAGATGATGGGAGCGTACAGGGAACTACACGAATAGTGAGCCCTTCACTAAATTATCTACGATAAAATGCAGTACTTATTAAAATTTAGTTAATTAAAAATATATTTACTTGGTCCAGCTTTCTCCTCGTTTCACCTGAGAAAAAAAAACCTAACCTCAACACCGACAAGAAAACGACCGGTTTTCATTTTCCGGAGAACAGAAGGAGACGAGGCTGTCTGCAACCGAAAGCTTAAAAAGAGAAAATATTTAACCCCGCGGAAAAGGACAACAAGAAAATCTAAGAGATTTGAGACTCCTGTCAAAAGGGAAAATTGGATAAAAGAATTTCCACGTTAGAGTCGAAATTCAAATTTTCAGATAGTTATCAAAGAAAATATAAATCATAAAGAATATTTTGGAAAAAAAAAGAAAAAAGAAATTATTATTAAAAATTTTCAACCGACTGGAAACGGTTGTCCCAATTGGGAAATCTATTGGAAATATGGGGCGGAAATTCCATCATAAGTATTGCATTTTGCTTATAATTAAAGATTGGGTAGATTCATATATATATATATATATATATACATACGTGACCTTTTGACTTTGGTCCTATTCGTGTTTGACGTAAAGTCATGACCTTTTAGTGTGAAAGTTTACATTTAAGTTGAATTCATTATTTCCTTTGCTTTAATTTTAATTTTTCATTAAAGTTATAACGTCTTGAATCGTCTTGTTTTCTTCGAGTTCGTGGTCTCGAAAACCACGTGGCGCCCAACAGGTGTTTTGGTCATATTTAGTGCAATTTAAAGGAATTGTGCAAATCCATCCTTTCTCCATTGTTAGCTGGGGAATTAGAACGCACGACAGGGTCGCGTAACAATACCTACTGTCATTCACGATCATTTTCCCGCTGAGGTATTAAAAACGGAAATTTCTCTATATTTAGTTGCAAATTTATTGTTGTGTAGGTAAATTTATATTCCTTATACGATTACTACGACATTGCAGTAAATGTACAACTTTAAAGCAATATCCCGTTCACTATACTTATCTTAATGACTGAAATAATAGTAATAAATTTACAGTTTTAAAACTTAAACATTCCGTTAACTGTACTTATACCTTAGAAGAGCTTGAAAAGGAAAATCTTAAGAATAAAAGAAAAAATTCAAAAATTCGGTCGTTTTAGTGGATTTTATTAACTATAGTAAAATTATAAACTTGCCTAATGGTAATAAGAAACTTCTTTACATTAAATTGTTTAAGCTCATAATAAAATTACGAACTTTTGAGAAGAAAAGAAAAAATTGTCTGTAAATTCCACTGTTGAAGATAAATGTTGTGGGTACTTGTAACAGTGGGCAATCGCAGGTTAGACCTGATGGAAATCAGGTTAATACGAACTGGGAACAGCATAAGTACAGATTGTAGGAATTAAAAAAAATACTGGTCCATTAGTGGTGAGGGTGAGTATTAGTGTGAGCCCTCTGGTAACGGCTAGAGAAACCCGTTATACGCCGCATTACGTCGCGTTTAGTGACAGAATCAATAGCAAACTTCGACAAGGCATAAATTAATTAACGAAGACTATGTGTCGCCATCAAATTCCTTCTTTTTAAAGTGGACGGCCGACAGGGAACTTGGCGTGGGTGGTAAGACTTATTTGAGATAGCTTCCGTGCAGAATTTTGAGATTGTAAACGCGTGGTCGAAAAGTAAAAGGAAACGAAATAGGAGGAAAAGAAAGAAAAGAAAGGGGAGTTGAAATTAAAGGGCAAAGCAAACATTATTTTTTATGATAGTACTCTGTGCGATTAGTTACAAGAAGAAAAAACCGGAAAATATCTGCCGAAGGCAGAAACAAAATTTGCGTAAGTTCAAGACGAGTCCTAACAAGGAGTAGAATCACAAGGAAAGCTGAGGAAAGTTCCTCAAGGCAGGAGCAGTTAGTTCCAAATAGAGAGCCTGTAAGCAGGGGGCACAAGTCTTGAAGCGAAGGCTCGCCTCCGACCATTTAAGAAACCAGGAGAAGCAAGAAGAGGAGAGATTAGGAATCCATGCTGCCAGCCATAATGTGTATGCTAAGACAGAGAAGAAAGAAAAATTCTAGAAATTGAGTCCGAAACAACGAGCATTACATGGTGCAAGTACCTGTGAATCAGAAACTTCACAATCTGTTTGAGTGATTATAATATCTAACCACTGGAATCTAAACGACTAGCCAGCTAGCTTGTAGGCTAAAATTAAGTAGGATTATGGTTCGTTTTCTCTTTACTCTAGAAATTTTTTTTATTTTTGCCAACTCAGCTGCATCAGCATCATCACAAATGCGCATTTGAGGATACGCCGGTGAGTACTTTGAAATTTCATTGTTATTGACTATATTTTATGTGTGTTTATACTTTACAAAATTCGTGATTTGCCTGAGTTATTGGTTAGCTTAAGGTCATTTATCCACAAGGAGAAAACCAATTTAAACCAAATACATATTTATCAACAAATTTCACATCTAGGCATAAGCGTGATCCAAGGTTTAGGTTAAGGAACTGAAAAAAAGAATTTTTTTGTATAAGATTGTAGTAAAACACTGAGGAGATGGATGGAGTATAAGACTGCACGTAGTCATGTTTAATTGAAACGTATCCTTAATTAGTTAGGTGAAATGAATTATGGTAACACGTAATCTAGTGTACGGTTAAGGAGAATATCAAATCCAAGCAGCTAATGGAGAGTGGAAATACTTACAATTAGTTATTCACATAGTCATAATTAAAATTGCTTGGTCAGGCACCCTAAAAGTAGATGGCCTGGAATGCGTAGTATAATAAAAAAACTTGCTAAATAGACGAAGGAAATGAAAGTAAGGATACGTACATTAGTGCAGCGAGCAGGCTAGATGAATAGGTAGGGCAGTGCGGCTGCATTGGTATCCGTACGATAGATAGTTTAATAGTTATATAGATAGGTAAAGCATTCGTAGGCTTATGCTTCTATAAAATACGCGAGCTTATTGAACTCCTAGTTAACTAGATTGATTAAGTTGAATTAATTTGAATATATTCCTAAAGTAGAGAATTAGCGTGGAT
Source organism: Dioctria linearis (assembly GCA_963930735.1). NCBI lineage: Eukaryota > Metazoa > Arthropoda > Insecta > Diptera > Asilidae > Dioctria > Dioctria linearis. Next base: position 262,934,144 of record OZ005740.1, on the reverse strand, counting down.
ATGCGCATGTGTTCGGAATAAATCAGAGTAGAATGTGTTAGGAACTATTAAGTTAGACAAATGTAAGGAAATGAATAAAAGAAAAAAACTAAAAGTATATAATTGTATTCTGAATTAAGAGGTCTATTCCAGGGAGGCGGCTTTATGCGGTTAATTATATTCCACAGAGAGTACGCTATCTTCGTTAAGTATTTTGCGATTTTGTTTTTTATTTTGCTTTCTTCCTCTGTCATCGAGGCCAACATTCGGCAGGTTACGACAGTATACTGGCATAGGCGTAGAACTGGGGAAGCTCTCTTGCCGTAGTATACCAAAGATGTGTGGAATGGAGTGAGCAGGGTTGGAGGCGCTCCGTCGTTCGGTCCTGCCGTGGTCGTGGCGTCATAGCCTCCTGATATGGGTTGGTTAAGATTAAAGTACTACGAGTCAATTGAATTGGGGATAGGAGCTGCAGCGTCGTGGATTGAGAGTAAGCTGGTGGATGGCCGATTCGCCAATGAGATAACTTACAAGGAAGAATACTGAGTTCGTTCCTTCATCGCGTGTACCCAGATTTCCCTCCCCACGCTCGTCCGACGCGCTAAGCTGGCACTCTATTCAAGGAGGTCGCGGGAAAGATGGAGTACATGTAATGCTCTGAGTAATTGTTCACCTATAGGGAGAATATAGAATATAGAATCCGACGGCGGGATGCGATTAGGAGGCGGCGAAGGCATCTATTGCTACTTGGTGACTGAAGTACGGTGTCGACGGCCTTTAACAACTGGAGTGCGGCCTCCACGGGACTTGGCGCCCACTATGTCTTAGGATCCCTGTTTAATCCCTTCTTTTTTAATTTTTTTTCTTTTCAACTTATTTTTTCGGTGCATTCAGTGACTTTCATGGCTTTATGGTAAATCGCAGAGTCATGCATAAATATATATACACTGCAAAAACATTAGGACTATTTCTTAAATTTATGACACGTTTTTCCCTAAAAATAAGTGTAATTTCCTCTGATAGAAAGGGAAAATCAGTTTAATTTCCCAAATCAATGGAACACTCAATGAATTTAGGTATTTGAAAACCTATAAAGTACGTCAAATTCCCGAAATGTTAACTCTTTTGGATATGAGGAAGAGAACATTCAATAAATTAGGTATTATGCTGCATTTTTAATGGAAACATATTTTCCTTCATATAATTCACACATTGATTTTGAAAAAAAAGTCATATATTGCTTTTCAATATTTTGTTTAAGCGTGCCCAGTGCACCAATATAACTTCCATACTACTACTTAGTAGTATGGAACATAAGAAATTCTTATGTTTTTTAAAAGGGGTGGTCTTCTATCACCTTCCTATGGTGGAGAATATTGCGGTGCCATCACCTATTCCCTACATTTTAGGGAATATTCTCTAAATTTTATGGGAAAAAAAACAGCAATTTTAAATTCCCTATATTTTAGGGAATAACATAAAAAAAAATATGAAAATTCCCTACATTTGTTGCAATATTTCCTAAATTTTATGGGGGGAAAACCAGAATTCCCTACATGTGAGGGAGAAAAATCTACCTACATTGTAGGGATAAAAACCTAACTTTAGTTTTCCAAGGTGGAGCTTTCCTTAATCATATCGACAAATGCCTAATCTGTCTGGCACAAATTGTTGCCACTCACTTCAGGGAATTATTTTTTACTGTGTAGTCACGGTTTGGAAACCATTCTTCGAGTTAAGGCAATAGTTTTGTTTCTACAATAAGTATATAGCCTACCTGCATCTGCCTACTTATCATACATAATGCTTAGATTTTTTGGGATTCTCCGGTATATAGCAAAAGCTAAAAAATGTTCTAATTTGTTATTTCATCACACAACTCATTAATTTTTGGTGACAAGTTTCAAGTCTTGGTTTGACTCATCAACAGGTCCCAAATAGCGAAATTGGGTGATTTGAAAAACAAATGAAAAAAAGAAGAAAAAAAATTTTCAGTCCACTGCGTGGCGTATACAGGTTCGATTCGCTTCGAATGAATCTGCTTCTTTAAAAAAAAATTTACATTTTTTTAATAAATAAAAAAATTGTATTTTCTATTTTTCTCAAACTTGTCATTTCTTTCTTCAGTATTCAGCAAAGACTGAATCTTCGATATTTCAGTTGGAGATATGTCTTTAGTTTTACCCATCTTAATTTTAAAAAAAAATCAGTTTTCTAATCCCACTAGCGCTCATAAAATACGCGGACTGCTGTACGGGCATATTTTTTTAAGGTAACACTGTTAACAATTTTAATAAAATCAAATTCAAAAATTACTAATTCTTAAACACATCACAAAAAAACCGATAAGACTCAATGGTTGGCTCACCCCAACCAGAAAAAAATAAGTGCTAATATGCAACTAACTTGATAGAAATGCGATTTAGCAGTGTTACCAGATCTCTTTTTTAAAGTTAAAGGTATGGCAGTAAATAAGATCAGTAGGTACATATGCACGGTTGATGTCTGGCAGGTTCTCAGAACATTTGCAAGGTATATTTTAAAAATCGATGAAGTGTTCGGCGATTTGCGAATTGTAAAAGGAGTAGGCTTAGGTAAAACCAAAATATGAAAATTGAGATTGTAAAAATCAGCATTTAATGTCAGTCAGTCACCTTTCTTTACAAAAAGTTGTTTTTGTTAGCTCTTTATACATCAGCTGTACTTATAGATTCTGTATAAGGAAAAGAAAATTTATATTGGCAGAGGGAGAATATTGCAGGACAATAAATATTCAAGTTTCATTAATCTAAGGCTTTTGATTTACCCTAACTGTAGTGTTGCATACAGTCGACTTAGAGACATCGTAGGCTGAGGTGGGGCAATAAGGAGATACATCTACCCCCAAAAAGGCACAGCATTAATACCATAAATACCGATATATAATAAAATTTGGCTTAATATTTTTATAAATTGTTTCAAAATTGTATGATTTCGGCGAGTTATTATTAGTTATTATTAGTATATTAATTTAACTGTAACCCATATCTTGAGGTTTTCCGACATCTTCAACTCTCCACTCTGCCAGCTTTGCTCTGAATTTAATTTTGTCTACGAAGTACTCATCTGGTATCAACTTCTCAATGTCTTTTTCGGTCATGTATTTCGTGCATTCTGCATCGATTTTTTTATCTAATAACTTTCAGTTTTTGGTCTTAATTGGATGGCAAAATTAAAATAAATCACCTGTAAGCAAATCATTTAACTGAGCCAAGCTCCACTTAGTTAATAATTGCGAAATATTTTCAGATATCGAATCCTCAGTAATAAAAACTATTGCATGGCTTTCTTGGTTTATTGAAAAACCGTAATCATTAAAACCCGTAAAGTTAAGCTGATTAGCGTAAATTTCACTACTTTCAGCATCATTTACACCGATCAAATCACTATTTTCATCAACACCTTCACTGTTCACCACGTTTAACTTTTCCATGAAGGAACAATAAGTTTGACAGAAAAAAGAATTTCAAAATTACCAAAATTACCCGTAATAATTCATAAACAAAATCACTTTTCAGTGCACCATGTATTTGAATATATTGCGACTAATGTAATATAATAACTTACTAAATCTAATAAAATTGACCAGTAGGTACTGGAACCTATTTCAGTTGTAATAAATTATACTGAAGAAGAGCTATTCTTACCACATTTGCAATAACTGAAATTTTTTAGACCTTTCAGGTTCTTTTTCTTCCATCACTATTGTACAAATGAATTTATTGTACAAATTTTCTAAGTGTACATATATAAGTTAATAAATTTTATTTTTTCAGAACAAAAAAAAATGTTGCCGTATGTGGAATATGATTCCATGCTTTTTCGTGGGAACATAAATGAAATGGGTCTGACTTACATATATATTTTATAAATTACAATAAATCGTTTATAATCGTCATTCGAATTTATTTGGTATACTTTTCATTTGTACTTTTCGTTGTAATTTTCATTTATTTTAACAATAACCTAAACTCAATTATTTTCCAAACTCTGGATTTTACATTGGAAAAAACGCACAAGGGCTCTGCAATTAATGCAAAGTTAACGAAGTAATTTTAACGGACTAGAAGGCTACAAAGTGCAAAGCAAACTTTTACCTGGTAAAAAAATTAATTGAGATCTCACTTTTAAAAGAATTCCATTTAAAATCCATTGGTTTATGGAAAAAATTCTAAGTTCCAATGTTGAGCACTAGAAACTGTACTTTGCAGATAAAGTGAGAATTAAGGTGAAATTACAAAAACCCTTTGATAAAATGTGTGGAAAATTCTACCTGGTGAACGAGGAGTGATGTTGAAAAAGTCTTTTTAAATTCATTTAAATTCCCTTTTTATGATAAATTATGAAATACTCGCGTTTCAGTTAGTAGAAAGAAAATTGCAGCATTTAAAAGTTTAAAGCACGTATGCATTTTCGCGTTAAATTCATCTGAGGTGTTATAACTTGATTTGTTCATATTTTTCATTTATTATTAAATTATTAATATTATTTTTACCTTAATTCAGTAACGTAAGTAAGGTCTTATTTGGCTCCGAGTCACTACTCTATGAATTATCAATTAAATAACTGTGTATTGTTGTTTTATAATATATAGGTGTATAATTTCTAATATAAGACATTTTGATTTTGGAGATATTTAGATCATTTGAAAAAATCATTGAAAAAAAATAAGTTGTGCAAGGGGATAACGGCTTATCTTCATTTTACGGATTTTCAATGCTCAAAATTGGAATACCTTCATGCTTTAGTTTAAAAATTTATTACTATGCCAAAAGCTGCAAAATTATTCCAAAATAAACGATAAGTTAATAGGTGAGCTTTTAGAAGCAATGTTATCTTAAAGAGAAAAACAAAAAAATTGTAAAATAAAATAAAGTCAAACATAGATAGAAAACAGAACAATTTCATTTCATTACCAAATTTTATGACTAGCTCTTACCCACGGCATTGACCGCGTGGAATTAGTTTTTCAAATTTTTGATTTGCGCCATCTACTTTGTATTATAAAACCCTCAATTAGTTAGAACTAATTAAAGTACCATCACAACCTATATAGTAAGTACAAGTAGCTTTTGCTGTGCTTTTGATCAGGTGTTTTTAACAGATTTTTATGCGATTTTTTTAAGAAAATATCCGATCTAACTAGGTTGAATTAAAATATAAAAGAGTTGTTTAGAACATCTTTTATTGGTGTTTTTAAATTATGCTTTCCCAACGTTTCGACTCTTATTTTGAGTCCTCTTCTTGGGGCTGTAAGCCAATGTAAACATATGCATATATACCAATTTTGAAATTACCTTAAGATCATAATAAATTAGATTACAAATAACAAATATAAAAAATACAAAATGAATATCATCAAACTTAAATATATGTCCTGTTTCAAGGGAATGCGTTAACAATGCTGACTACAGGGTCTTTTCTCTATATATTTTGTATGTTGCGATAGGCAGGTTTTTAATTTTTTCGATGTTTGGCCATTATTAAAGCTTTGGAAACTACTTTGCTTTTTTCAGGAGTTATAATTTTATCTTTTGTTCCGGTGTAAATGTTGTCGAGTTTGTGGATGAGTTTAAATGTTATATTTAATTTGTTGTCCACTCTACGAACGTGCCGTCTTTTTTCATACGCTATTGGATATATGTAAGGAAGTGAGTTGAACATTTTACTATGGGCATTATCAAGCTTTACATTGGCTGGTTGTGTATTGCTGGTGGATGACATAGATTTATTTTTTCTTTTACTAAATGCGATGGGTACTTATTTTTAATGAAGATTGTTTTAATTATGTGTTTGTTTTTTAAATGGACTCTTCTGTTGGTTAAACTTCGAACTCTATATGCAAAAACCTCGGCAGTGTTGATTTTCATTAATGTTGAATGACTAGAATGACAGTTAATCATACGATTGGAACTGCAGAGTTTGCAGTACCAGTCGGTGATAATGCTTTGCTGTTCAGTCCGAATGAGGAGCATATCGAGAAAAGGTAAGGTGTTAATATTTTCCGCCTCGGACGTAAATTGGAGTTTGGCGTTGATGCTGTTAAATGCATATAATAAATCATTAATATGTTCTCGTGATATTGCTCAGATGATATCGTCCATGTATTTTTTGATACAGGAAGATTTGTGTATAGTATGTTTTAAAACTTCGTCAATTATGTGGTCAAGTGTGAAATCTGCGATTATTCTAGACAATGGGTTTCCCATGGCCAAACCAAATCTTTGTTTATATGTCTTATTGTCTTAAGAGAAATAATTGCACTCTACGACACAGAAATCAATGATATCTTTGAACAGATTCTTATTAATCGGTGTATGGATTTCGATAAGATGCCATTTATTTTCAATAATTTGAAGAGCCGTCTATGCGTTAACTTTTGTGTAGAGAGATTGCACATCCAATGAGACCAGGATGTTGTTGTCGTTTAATTGAAGGTTTTCGAGATAAGCTTTAAACGAGTGAGAGTTTTTTATATTGATGGTGTGATCAGTGTTGATATGTTGTATGATTTTTGTCATATATTTGGATAGAGCGTATACACTGAAGAAAAATTTATTAGTTAAAACGGCAAATCACGATTAGCTGATTGTACATTAGTAATTTCTGTAAATTGATTTGGAAAAACAGTTAAGTGATTAATAAAATTCTAAGTGCTAATTAGTTGCAATTTCTAATTAGAATTAGTTGATTTACCCTTAGTTGTTTTGAAAAATACTTTAGTTGTAGCTTCGAATTCAGTTAGTTCAGTTAATAAATATTTGATGATAAATTGACTAATCATATTTCAGAAGACATATTAGTAAAATCAACATATAAAAAATTACTAATTTTTTTACAGAAACAACGAAACTGTTTGTTTATTTTTAAGAATATGATTTGTTATAATAGCGAATTTATGCAGTTAATAAATTCAATAAATAAATCGATAGATATTTTTAATATGGTGTAACCTCACAATGTTCTAAATTAACGAATTACATTAGTGTATATGAATTATATGTTTACCCATACGTTTACATTTCAATTCACTGCATTATTAATATTTATCTGTATACCCTAGATGAAATCTCATAGGTTATACTGAGTTTATCATTTCGCTGGTAACAGTATGGGTTACTGACAAAGGAAAAGTGCATTGGATAACCACGCATATTTGTTATTTTGATTTTTGAATGTATGTCCGTTTGTCCGTCTATGCATTCGTCTATGGCATTTTCAAAACAATAATAAATATAATTTCATAAATGGAAGAAATCTTGAAACCCGTGGTGTTGTCATACAAAATTTACAATATTTTAAGTGTTCTGGGAAAATGTTTAAGTCAAATTTTTTCTTGTACTGAGAAATTACCTGCAAAATGAATCAACCATTTTTACTGTCGCTTCATCATTCTAGAAACTTATGCACAAAACCATTAAATTAAATCAATACATTTGTTGAATCGAAAAATCTGAACCATTGAATTGACACATCTTTTTCCAATTTGAATTTTGTTTGGACATGTTAAAACCCAATTCGTAATTTCGACTTACACTTTCGATGAATCAACTTATCAGAAATTTTTGCCTCATATAATTCACACTCAGAACTTATACTGGGTGTAGATATTGGGTTTGCTTAATATTTTCTTCAGCGTCTACAGTAGGCAGAAATTCTCAGTCGTACTAATGAGTACAAATAGAGTTTTTACCCATACAGAACGCTTTTTTTCCTCTTTATTAAAAATATTGTCAGCATACTAGGGGCAAATAATAAAACAATATAAAAATAATAATTACAAGCATAATTAAATTTAGAGCATTTTATTATTAAGATCGACTAAAAAATTAGTTCAACTTTCCAATTTCATTACATATTTTAACAAATTCGATTAGTTGATTGCTAATGTCTTCAAACTAATGTTCCAGTTATTTTAAATAATGCGGTATGCAAAATCAACTAATCAATTTATTTTTATTTTTTCAAAATTTGTTATATAAAAATTAGCGAATTCAACAAAAGGATTATCAAAGCTAACTAAACAAACAGTTGAATTCACAAATGCGCTATGTCAAAACAAGATTAGCTAAATCAACTAATGCCAGTAAGTGTTCTTAACGAATATGATTCGTAATCTGAAAATCAACTGTTATTATTTGTTGATGAAACCAATTCATTGATGTAAAGCAAGTAATCTTTTTTTCTTCAGTGTAGTCGGGGTTAATTATCATGGAAGTAACTGTTTTGTGTATTTCAGGAAGCCCGTAAAATCTGGGGCTTGTCGCTGTCTCGGTACGTAGACAGTTTTTCTGGAACTTGTTGATATATTTGTGGTTAAATAATTTTTGAACTAGTCTGTTATTTTTATTTCCGTGATTTTATTTTGATAAGTTTCTTTTTTCATGATCCATCCACAACCAAGATCATTTTTATTCTAGTCAATAGCCTAAGCACGTAGTGTCATTCGTTAGCCAATGTTTTGTTACATTTCTATACATAGTTTAAGTTTTCTGTAAAACATTTTATTTTTAGTGCAATATTACTTGTTGTTTGTTTTTTTTTAAATATATGTTATTTGTAGTCTAATATATTATAACCTTAAGGTAATTTTGTTAGTATTTTCAAAAGTGGTATGTATATATGTATATAAGTTTACATTGTTTTACAACCACAAGAAGAGTACTCAAAAAATTGTGAGTTGAAACGTTGGGAAAGCATAATTTTAAAAGACCAATAACAGATGTTCTAAACAACTCTTTTATATTTTAATTTAACCTAGATCGGAGATTTTCCTAAAAAATACGCTTAAAAATCTGCTTTCTGTTTTACTATAACACCGTTGTATGCTAGGTTGTTCTACTTACCATTTGGAGCTAATGCATGTAGATTTCGTGTGCTGTACACTTCCGAGCAGGCCGAGCTATTTGTGCGAAGGGTGGTTTCTCCAAATGTATTCCACGGTTGTCCTTGTGCCTTATTTATATTCATCCTTGACTATACATAATAGATGGAATGGAATTTTTGAGAATTCCTTTTATTTTTAATATTCTAAATTAAATTCTTAATACAAGAAAAAAAGCAACCACCTCGTCCAGGTTTTGAAGCTAGGATCTTTCGCTTTCCGGGCCATTATCTCAAATAAATTTTCAACTTTTGCAATTTCTGTCTATTTTTTTCTTGTCCCATACGGGACTCGAACTTTTTTTAGAATCGGTCTACATAATAGTAAAAGCTCTAATCTGTATGCATAATCATGCGTTACTGCGTGTTTTATATGGCCGGTTCCCTAGAATAGCTATTACCATCTTCGGTTGCCTAATCACTTTCATTTCATATTTGACAAATCTATTTTAAGCAAATATATTGAAATTAAATAGTTTTATCAAAATTACAAGCATTTACCACTATTTAACTTTCCAGTTTATTATTAACAAAAATATATATAATATTACTAAATGAGAATGTCCACTTTTCATACAACTTTAGGCCCAACACGAATAGACATGAGTGTTTAAATGTATCGCCTTGTGCCCGACTGACAGCTGACGTCCTGAAAACACAAATATCTGAAATGCTCAATTTTCTGTACTTTACCCAATTTCGTCGTTCCTTTTATAGAACCGAAATTGTGCGCATTCATAAATTCGAACTTTGTTGCTAAATTCTTTGGATCTGTCACCTGTAATAAAAAAAATCGACCAACCTGCGCTTATGCACTAATGCAACTTCCTATAAGTTAACATTAGTACAAAAGTTGTATGATAAACGTAGAATCAACACTAAAACTTAAGCTGTAGCGTGTGGGCCCTAGCAAAGTGTAGATTCCCATAAACGGTCACTATGCTACTGCCTACTGTCTTCTGCTAATCAACGTGAAGAAATTGAACTGAGCAATGATAGTGGAGCACACGAACATTTAAATGGCGGTAAAATAAAAAAGGTTCATTCGATTATTCTTTATTTAAATTTATTCAGTAAAAATTACTCTTACTACTAAAATTAGACTGATGAAATTGAATTTATCAAAACTAACCTAATTGCGATTCGATTTAATTATATACTAAACTGGTTTAATTCTATTAATCCTGCTCAAATTTCTTAATTAGAACTATATTATACAACTACTTCGAAATTATTTTCTATTTCTTATAACGTATTTAATGCTGAAAAAAAAAATATTATTAGTGGATAATTCAATCATGAATCAATTTGCATGTGATGTAAAGTGCCCCGTGTGGACACAGTTTTATACCTTGATAAATTGATTTCTTGACTGAGATTCGTATAAAAGCTAAAATCAAAACTGCTTTGAATAGATTATTAGTTATCTGGTGATGTTTAGCCTGTGTAATATGTCTAATAAAACTTGGCATGCATCCTTACACCTTAATACCCGTCACCAATAATTTATATGAAATAAATACCTTGTAGTAATTGTTAAGTGTCAAGACACGTCGAAATTTCAATAACTCCCGAACAATATCAGAAAAGAAATAAAAAGAAAATTTTAAATTTTAAATTACAACTCTATTGAAATATATCGAAAAAATTGAAACGACATAAAAATAAAATTATTTAAAAATTATCAAATATGAAAAACTGAAATCCGAAGAAAAAACTCTAAGTCCAAAATCACTATTAGCACTGATGAAAATTTTGCAAGTTGAGGGTGCTATGACTTACTCTTGTTTACCCGTTGTGGCAGTTCTTAACAATTAGGAGATTTTCAAACAACATGGCTCAGACTACCACTAGCGGGACCTCCCGACAGTGTTGGTAAGTCAATGATGACTCTCTGATTCCTCCAGCTCCAACTCCATCATCGCTTCCGATTCCAATCCTTGCCTAATCCCAACCTTGGCTACATCGGAATAATTTTGTTGTTGTTATGTGACGAGTGCTAGGTGGGTTAATTTCGAACCCTCCACAACACTTGCAAAGCTGGCCTTCAAGCTTGCTGTTGGTGACCTGTTGATCGTGGTCTGCAGATAGTACTCCACGTCCACAGTGTCTCACCCAAAAGAATAAGTCACAAACAGTGTTAAACACTTTTGTTTCCTTTTGTTGTATGGATGCCTAAAAAGACAATAGTTCAAATATTTTCACTCTATTTTTGGAAATTTGTCAGGTGACCCCGATAGCGTAAACATTTTCTTTTGTTTGCGGGCAGGTCATCGGGAAATGTCTTCCACCACTTTTTTGTTTGTTTTACTGAAACAAAAAAAAAGGAAACTTATTATCAAATTGTTGGCTAAAGACTCAGATGAACGTTAAATGAACTGGTAACATAGTGTAAGGACCCCTTCATTAGTCCTTACATACAAACGTATAACAAAAATTCTCTTAACTTTAAATTTTGGTATATTTGTTACCGGAAAAATATTACTGAATATAAAATACCTATTTACAATCGAGGAAGATTTAATGCCATCATTTGCAGCATGACGTATTCATCTAATAGAGAATATGTATTATATAGGCATGTATATTATGTAGGTATGTAGTTTTATTTTGTAATCCCTGTGTTTGGTAGACAAATTCGTGCTCCACTTCTGAAAGGGATCCTCTCTGGCTTCTGCTATAGTGCATTGCTGCAAGCTCATGTATGCCTGGTAAGTTGGTTTCATCGTAACGTAAAACATATATGGGTCATCGATTCTGAATGCTCTGGGACAGGTAAATTGTAGGCTTTGCAAAATTATAAAAAAAAATTTATTAATCTTTACCACTTGAAACTTGATAGCGTTCACTTCTGCAGATTTCTTTTTTTTTTTAATTAACCCAATATAAATGGGTGGAATTTGAACAGCTTCCGATAACTTGATAACTTGAAATTCATTAATTATATTTTAAATACTAGAAAGTTGCCGGATGGATGTGCCAAGTAAATACCTCTACGAAAATTCCTTATATATATTACACACACGTACCAGGCAAAATGCTCCTAATTAGGTTTTGGAGTAATAACCAACTTAGATGCTGAAGCATATTAGTAATAAACTAGGGTAATAGGAAGAGCCTTTAACTTTTAAAAATGTTTAACGGTGGTACTTATCAGTTTCACGTAAATATAAACTTGGCTTTCACAGCTTTTGCTTCGTGAAGTTCGTTCAACATTTCTGCTATATGGAAACTCTTAGCATCGAAAGCCAGAAAAAATTTCATTTTGGCACTTAAATTTTCAAGTATTTTAGTGCGCTACTACATAGTATATCTGAATTTCTGAATGAGTAGTTGAAGTCTTAGTTGAAAGTATTTTGTGTTTAGGGTACACCCAATCAAGTTAAAGCACAAAACTAAAATCAAAATTTGAAATTATAATCCTTTAAGCGAAAAATATTCTAGTGTACTTATCTTTTGAAATTCTATATGTGCAAATCTGCAAATCACATGTAACTGTCAACGTATATTTGTATATTATATGAAAATAACTATCATTAGATATAAGTTAAAAGCCGTGTCACAAAATACGGAAACATAAAGGCGTCGTTATTGAAAATCGAAACGAATCACTAGATTTACTAGACCAGTAAAAATGACTGGTCTTGGGATTTCAAAAGATAACATGACTTTTATAGCAATAAGTAAAGAATCAGTTTTATGATGTTTATATTATTTTATATATATTCGAAACAAAAATATTGTTACGTGCCACAAAGTGAATCAAGCGACATCTGTTAGGAATGGAAGCAATTTTAGGTTAGTGTCATCTTAGTAAACTTTGGGTTCGGAGAACGGAATATTCAGGAAGGTTCTAGGATAATTCGTAGAGTATAAATACGGCGCTCTGACAGCTAGGAGGCGAAGTATTATTTCAGACAGCGAAGTGAACGAAGTAAACTATTTGGATTTCGATAATTAGAAGTACAGTACTAGCGATAAATAAAGAGTTGATTTGATAATTATTTGTGAATTTGTGAGAGTAGACAGTAAAGTTAAATAAACAAAGAACTTTTGAATTATATCTGAAATATTGTGTTTTAAATAACGAACTAAGGCCACGCACGTAACAACTGGTGTCAGAAGTAAAATAAAATCGCGAAATAAAGTGGTGGCATTTGAATTCGAAGTTCAAAGAGTGATTAATTTTGTGAAATCGTGTGTAAAAATTCCGAAAGATAATTTTATATTAAACTGTGAGTGAATTACAAAAGACGCAAGAATGGGACGCAAGCTAGATGAGCTTCGCATACAGGAATTGAAAGTGGAGTTGGGGAAGCGGTCATTACAAACGACTGGCCTAAAGAATGTCCTAGTCGAGCGACTTAGACAAGCTTTGATAGAGTAAGAAAAGAATTCTGAGACATTCGTTTTCGAAGAATAACCAGAAATTGAGGAAGAGCCTGCAATGAACATAGAACAGCTTTTAAGTACTTTAATGAGCAAAATGGAAGCTCGTTTTGATGAACAAAAGAATTCTCTCGAGGACCACAAGAAATCTATGGAAACCCGTTTGAACGAACAAAAGAATTCTCTCCAGGAACAAAAGAATTCTCTCGAGGACCACAAGAAATCTATGGAAACCCGTTCGGACGAACAAAAGAATTCTCTCCAGGAACAAAAGAATTCTCTCGAGGACCACAAGAAATCTATGGAAACCCGTTTGGATGAACAAAAGAATTCCATGGAGTCCCGTTTAGATGAACAGAAGAAATCACTGGAAACGCGTTTGGATGAACAAAAGAGTTCTCTGGAGAATTGTCTAGAAAATCGCTTAGAGGAACAAAAGAATTTCCTGAAAAACTCGTTAGACGAACAAAATTTAAAAATTGAAGGAATCGAGCATGAAGTGGAGGAATTTCAACAAAAAGTGACCGAACAGCTTGACAACTTCAAATCAGATTTGGAGAAGATGAAGCATCGACAACCACGGCACGAAGGAATTGAAATATCCAATGCAGGCAGAATGAAACCTCCAATATTTGATGGACAAAATTCGTGGCATATTTTCAAGAGACAATTCGAGGCTGCTTCCGAAGTACACGGATGGAATGATGCAGACAAAGCTACAGCTCTGGTATTAGCACTTCGAGGTTCTGCATCAGAGCTTTTACAAACTATACCGATAGAAAGGCAACGTGATTATATTTCATTAGTACAGGCGATAGAGTTACGTTATGGAGATGAACACATGCAGCAAGTATATCGCCTACAGCTACGCAACAGGATTCAAAAGCATGGCGAATCACTACAACAACTGCAGGCTGATGTGGAAAGATTAGCTTATCTTTCGTACTCTAGCGTAAATGCAGATTTGCTTAATGAAGTGGCAACAGAAGCATTTGTGAACGCTATTGCAGATCAAAATTTACAACAAGCGTTAAGGCTAGCAGGAAAGAAATCAACAGCAGAAGCACTAGCCTATGCACTAGCGTATGAATCTGCCAGGCAAGCTTCTCGAAGTGCAGTACGAGTGAGAGAAATTTCAGTGGAGGAATGTACTTGTAACAGAATGCAGTCATCACAGAGCACTCCTTCACGCATTATTTTTCGTTGCTGGAATTGTAATAGACTGGGACACCTCCAAAGGGACTGCAGAAAACGCCGACGAATGGAAGCGCTAGAAGAAGGACAGAGATATCGAGCTGGGCAAAGATATCGAGTTGGGCAGCAGACTCACAGCAGAATACCGTCATCAGAGACCACTCCTTCGCGTGGTGTCATGCGATGCTGGAAATGTAGTAGAGTGGGACACCTGCAAAACGACTGTAGGAAACGAGGACGAATGCAAACAACAGAAGAAGAAGGGAGAAGATGGCGAGCTAGAGAGCAAGCTTTCCGTGGAGAGACTAGACTGCAACCTCATGACTTTGAAATTCCATACCGCAAAGGACGTATCCACGGAAATGCAAAAGCTTTTTCACAACGTCCATGCAATCCTGAATGGAAACATTGCGGACGGATGGAAGAAAAAGATGACGATGACTACAATGATGATAACGGAAGTCGAAAGACGAAAGGAAAGAAATCCAAAGATGATGATGATTACGGTGATAAAAGTAAAAAGAAGAAAGGAAAGAAATCCAAGAGCGAGGACAATGAAAGAAAGAAAAAGACGAAGAGTAAAGGGTCTAAAGATGCTGATAATGACGATGATAAGGGTATAATGAAGGTCGGAAAAGGTAAAGACAAAGTTTCTGACGATGATGATAATAACAAGCGCAAAGGCGGCAATGAAAAGGATGATAACGGCAATCAAAAGGGCAAGAAATTTGAGGACAAAGGAATCAAAGATAAAAGACGAAAGAAAAATCAAAGCATGGAAGAGTGTTTCAACAGAACATTAATCAAACATCTCAGGAAGGTCTTCAACTATAATCAGCGCGATTGGTTTCGACATATTCCTATATTTCTAATGGCTTATATATCAGCTGTTTACAATATGACCAGACAAAGCCCGTTTAAGGTCATTTTCGGAAAGGAAATGCGCTTTCCTAGCGACCTCAAGTTTGGTATATCCAAAGGCGAACAAAAGAAACCATGCATGAGGCCACGAGACGTTCTCCAAAGTTATCACAACACTGGGGGAGACCGTATGCAGTTAAAACTAAAATTAATAACATGCCATACAAGAATCAACGCGGTACAAGATGCAAAAGAAAAATCGTTCATCTAGATCGCTTGGGTCAATACGGAGAGCACCAAGACCGTGGACCATCTGTTGTTCGGGACGAACAAATTTTAAGAAGGGGGCAGTGTTACGTGCCACAAAGTGAATCAAGCGACATCTGGAAGCAATTTTAGGTTAGTGTCATCTTAGTAAACTTTGGGTTCGGAGAACGGAATATTCAGGAAGGTTCTAGGATAATTCGTAGAGTATAAATACGGCGCTCTGACAGCTAGGAGGCAAAGTATTATTTCAGACAGCGAAGTGAACGATGTAAACTATTTGGATTGCGATAATTAGAAGTACAGTACTAGCGATAAATAAAGAGTTGATTTGATAATTATTTGTGAATTTGTGAGAGTAGACAGTAAAGTTAAATAAACAAAGAACTTTTGAATTATATCTGAAATATTGTGTTTTAAATAACGAACTAAGGCCACGCACGTAACAATATTATTTGGTATTGCCAAAATGACTGGTATATGTTTCTATGGAATTAAATGACGTTGGTGCCGTTATAATAAAGAATAAGGGTCATATTTATGATCATTATGGATAAATGTGAATTCACAGAAATTAGATCCCAGTAAATTCATGATTCTAGTGCAATATGTAATACATTACCAGTAATTCATTCAATTTTATGGCGTCGACTGTAAAAGATTGCTGTGCATATTAGAAAGAAATATTTACGTAGAAACTGAAATATTCAAAAATAGATTCTTTGGTGAGAATACTAAATACAGAGAGAAATATTATCCTATTATTAGTTTCGACTAATTTTTACAGTTATCACCAGACCCTGAAAATGGCAAAACGAATGAAATTTTCTGATAATTTGGAAAATATAACCAGCATACTTATGGAATGTTTGGATGATGAAAGCGAATTACCATATCAGCAAACTGAAATTGCTGCAGACGGAACTATTTGGAAAAAAATTTAGTAAGGAGGTGTTGGTGGAAGATTACCAGTTCGGAATATTTTCAGGGATGTACCCGGACTTACAGTACATGCAAGAAAAAATTTATGAAGGAGGAACTAAGAATCGCATTTTTATTACTGATTGATCATCATTGATCATCAGACTGGATATTTACCGAAGTAAAATTGAAGGCGTTTATTGCCATATTATACGCACGTGGGTCGTACGAAGGAATAACTTTGAGACTTGAATATTTTTAAAAGTGGGGACCAAAATTTTTTTCAACAACTATAAGTAGATGTGATTTTACTGATATTTTACGTTATATTCGATTCGACAAGAGACATCAGAGAAGTGAACGATTACAAACAGACAAATTCGCTTTAGTACAAACAATTTGGGATAAATTTATTGAAAATAGCCAAAACTGCTTCAAACCAGGCGCTAATATTACGGTGGATGAGCAGCTCTTTTCAACGAAAGCCAGATGTAGGTTCACCCAATATATGCCAAACAAACCTCACAAATTTGGCATAAAATTTTTCCTGGCATGGGATGTTGAAACTAAATATGTAATAAATGGATTTCCTTATTTAGGAAAAGACAAGACTCGAAACTCATCAACACTTCTAAGAAAATTTGTTGTTCTGAAACTTTGAGAACCATACAGCGTGTCCCGTATGTGGTCTAGCACCCGAAGGCTACGGATAGGTCATGCTTAAACAAACAAAAAATTGTATGGGTGGGAAACAGTTTCCGAGATAAAGGGACTTTAAAATAGTTGAGTATGTTTTCATAGATCACCTTATAACTTCTGAACGTTACACCCTATGATGATGATTTAAACATTGGTAGATAGATAATCGTTGGACCTTTCCAACGGTCTGTAATTTTTTCATATTGAATTTAAAAAGCCCAAAAGCTGAGCTTTAAAATGACCTATCACTATCAAATGGCTGAAAAAGGTCATTTCAAAAAGATAATTGCCTACTTTCTGGCACTTACTGAACTTTTTCAGGTATTTTCGCTGGAGATGCTTAAGAAAAAGTGCAAAAAGCGCAGATGGGTTACATTTTGGGTATACAGTGTGATAGGTCATTTTAAAGCTAAGCTTTGGGGTTTTCAAGTTCAATATGAAACATTGATATTGATGACTTGTTCTTTTTTGGACAAAAATAGTAGTTAAATTAAACAAACAAGTAAAAAATCCGAAGTTTTAGCTTGAAAACGGAAAGGGTGAGGGAAAAATGTATAGACCATTGGAAAAGTCCAACGATTATCTATCTACCAAAGTTTAAATCGTCGTCGTAGGGTGTAACGTTCAAAAGTTACAGGGTGATCTATAAAAACATACCCAAATATTTTAAAGTCCCGTTATCTCGGAAACCGTTACGATTTCCCCCCACCCACCTTTGCAATTTTTTGTTTGTCTAAGCATTACCTATCCGTAGTCTTCGGGTGCCAGACTACATACGGGACACCCTGTATATTATGAAAGGTAGAACTGTAACGACGGATATTCCCCTTGCTTCAAAATTACTATCTAAAAATACTTCGTTGGTTGGAACAATACGTTCAAACAAGAGGGAACTCCCGAAAACCTGCAAACAAAAGACAGATAGCATGGCTCGTTTTTCAATGTTGCTTTATGCATCAAATGGATGTATGTACACTTACAGTTTAAAGGAGTAAATCGAATAAGAAAGTACTTTTACTCGAAATTGATAAAAATAACAAGAAATTACCCGAAACTGTGTCCTCTTATACCAAATTTAAATTTGGAGTCGATGTGACGGACCAAATGGCACATAAATATAGTGTTAAGTCAGG
Source organism: Dioctria linearis (assembly GCA_963930735.1). Taxonomy (NCBI): domain Eukaryota; kingdom Metazoa; phylum Arthropoda; class Insecta; order Diptera; family Asilidae; genus Dioctria; species Dioctria linearis. Next base: position 262,915,782 of record OZ005740.1, on the reverse strand, counting down.
TTCAAGGAAGTGGCCACTTTAAATTTTCTTCAATATTCTAGATTTAGCCGGAATAAATTCCTGGATATTGTATAAAACCACAAGAGGTGAAAACATATCAAGAAAAGACTTTTTGTTTCGTTTAGCTGAAGAACTTGCTTCTGAATATTAGGCTTCAAGGGAAAATCACAAGAAGTTGATACACCAAGTACAAGTAGTAGCACCCATCCTGTACGTAAATGGTGTCAAATAGGACATTTCAATAATAATATATATAATAGTATTTGCTCTATATGCCAAAAGTATGTATGCGGGAGATGTACAAAGAGAAAAATGTACGTATGTAAAAATTGTGACTGACTAAATACTAATAAAATTAATATTTATATTCTATATATTATTTTTCTATTCTATAATAACTAACAAATTAATGAATTGATAATTTCTATGAATCTATTTATGTATTACAATTAATACTATACAACTGATTTAGCATTTTTTATAAGTAAATAAAGACTAAAAACACCGCTAAGAACTTTTTCTAAAGAACAGTCGTTCTAAAATTACCGGTAAATCTAGTGTTAAATACGAACAAGAAAAAACCTGGAATTCTTACGATACCCTAACTGAATGCCCGTATATAATTTGGCATCGTCACCCCTCTGTGCAAGTGTAATTTGTTAAAGTACATTTCTGCATCTATTTCTAGAGTTGCGTCAGACAGTAAAAATCATTATCTCTAATTTCATAGGATTTTATATTTTGAAGAACTTTTTAGAACATTTGTTTACCAGTTTTCAGTTCCCAACTTTTCAAAGCGTGATGTAATATATTGCATATAGAGTGTGGGACAAACAGATGCTGTAGAAGAATCAATCTATTTCCACGATTTTCCTTATATTGACTATGACAGCCTCTCTACAAAAGCATCTGTATTGGGTTGGTATCAGTCAATGATGAAGTTAGGTTCTTTAGTGAACTATATTTTTAACATATTCGCACCGCTTAAAAGAAGGCTTACGATTGATCCAACCTGTCACTGGTTTAAAGGGGGCTACCACTGAAATTTTAATAACCACGACAAGTTAATACAAATTTGCTGCAAATCTGTGCGTACCTTCATGATAAAAATTGCACATATTTAGTTAGAGAAAAAGAATAAACTTAGGTCATGACGTGTCAAAAATAAAGATTTCGGGATTTAAATGTATTTAATTAGCTATATAAAACTCTAGAATTCAAGAAGTTTGCAAAGTTTGGTACATCGAAACGTAATAATGGTACATCAAATGGATAAGTTTGTACTTGAGTATGGAAGATCTTGGGCTGGAAGAGGCAGTGACGGAAAGAAAACGAGTAAAAAGTTTTGGTTACTAATATATTTTCGTTTGAAAGCTGCTATTTTCAGAGACGAATAACTACCAAAATTATGATATTATTTCAAAGAAAGTTCAATTTGTAACAAAGATCGAACCTTTTTATGTTTATTTTGAAAAACTCAAATTTTTTAGTGCAATGATAAAGGAAATAAAGTCCATAATGTTAACGATGGTAACGGCAAAAATTTCTTGTTTTTATATATTTTGCATACATTTGGCGTTTTCAATTCATTTTATCATCGTCAGATGGAGTAATGTGCTTTTGAAAGCTTAGCGGGCTGTGGCTACATGCTCGGAGAATAAAGAAGAGAAAACAGTTATGTAAATTTGTGTATATGAAATAGAAATAATCCTATAAATGTGCAAATTTGTGAAATGTGAATGATTTTGATGACATTTTGGAGGGAGGTTGACTATTATAAATAGTAAATTCTTGTTACGTTCCACTTATGACCGCGTTTTAGTGAAGCTGTAGAAAGGACAAAATGGAACTTTTTAAACTTTTGAAGAATTGTTTTTTGAATATGTATATGTAAGTAGTAGTGTAGTGAGCTGTCAGATTAAATACAGTGTGTACCAATTTTTTGAATTTGCTTCAATTTCTTTGTAAGGAAAAAGGCGCGCGTGTATACTTTTTCTACTATAACGTAATCTACAATCGATTATCTTTCTAGCGATGATAGTCGCTACTACTACTACTATTAATTTATGAATAAATTGTTTTCAAAATGCGATTTTCGAAGGTGTAGCATTTTCACAAATTACGAAGAACTTGTGTCGACCCATATAAGTAAATTTTGCTAATATAAATGAAGAAAGTGATGAAGCCGGTAAAATGAATGCCTGCTTAAATATTGAGGATTATAGCGAAATAGATTCGCTCACAATTCTGATAGAAAAAGAAAATCAGGATAAAGATATGAACGAAAATACCTTGGAGGATTTCGATTGGTAGATTTAATTAGATAGAGATAGAATTGTATATATGTATATACTAAAATTGGATTAGAAATTCTACCAGACATAGCTCATCCTGAAAATTGTGTTGTTGGTAAATTCAAATCTAACTCTCTAAAGTAGTTCTTTGGTTATCTAAGTAGTTAATAAAATGGTAATCTGACAAAGTGTGAACATTGCAAAAATTATATGGTATATCACAACTCAGAATTCTCGGAAGAGGTTTATTTGATGACCGGCTTCAGTAAAATTAAGTTTGCCAAGCAATAAACAGTGATGCCAGATCTTCATCTGGCAGATTTTAGACACATTAAAAGATTCTTTTACTGTCTCAATCATCTGCGTTGAGCGAATTTTTTCGCAATTCAATTTAAACAAAACAATGTTTAAGAATGGACTAGTAGTGGTTGAAACGTTTAAAGAAATTCCTTTATCGAAAGATGTAATAAGAAGAAGTAACCAATATTTTTTGTAACTATATTATTAGCAAGTTCAGTGATAAAAAAAATTTAATTAGGGTATATACGAACAAAATTATAGAACTGATGGTGGTTAATATTTGATAAAATGGAAGTTTATGAATTATCATGTCTCTCATAATTTTGACTTAGTTATCATCAAAATATTTCCAAGGCAGAAATCTTTGGGAAAATGAAGATTATCTTAGACCAAATTTAAGATTTTTAGCACTGCCTTCCTGGAAACACTGGCAATAAATAGTGCCAGACAAATTACACGGAAAAGTGTCTGATCAGTAGCATATAGCGCATACATTTCGTTCGCCCCTTGCCTGCTCTTCAAGTCTAAGAAAAATCCGACGGCCAAATTTAAAATCTCGCCATGGCTATGCAATTCTACCCTACTACTTTGCAGATGCGCGACATGCTTTGGAGTAGGTATGTAGGTAGTAAATATAGTGATTTGTTTCAATTTTCAAATTGCATACTTTTATGTGTTTATATTCACTAAGCTTTTGGGAACGTTGTGAATGAATTAAAGAGCCATCGGAGTGGATAAATCTAATTTTTCTATTGTTCCTAAGGATTTGTATGAATTAAATCTTGAGTTCACTCACTTCACCTCCAATGAATCTATGGCGGCAGAAATGGGAGGCGCTTTAAAAACTTTTAATCGAGATGATCCAAATAATGGTTACTCCTTCCAAATATAACAGAGATTGAAGTGTACAATTCGCTTCCTAATTTCAGACTTAGTTCTTGAACATCTTGAACATTTCCTGGAAATTGGATGAAATCATTCCAGTCTTTAAAAAATTTGGTGCGTACCCAGGAAAATCATTCTATTCCAATACTTCCTTTCTTTTCTAAAATGCTCGAAAATTATTGAAGTTGTGTCATTACTTTTGAAGTAGTAGTTTATTATGATGGTATCAATCCCTGGCCTCAGGCCAAAGCACCGCTTCATCACGGTCAGAATTAAAATAAGTAATGACATTTGCGAAGCAATTTACGGAAATAATTTAACTATTTTTAATTCATGCCATCTTAGTTAACAAACTCATTATGTTTTTGGTTCTTCTACTCCAACATGTAAACTTATTAACAGTTGTGTAAAAGGGCGGCAGCAAAAGCTTTGTTGTGACGGCAGAGTTTCTGAATTCCTGTCAGTATTTCGTGGCATGCCCCAAGGATCTATTCTAGGAGCTTTACTGTTTACCATCTTCAACATCGACCTTACCAGTATTATTCTGCATTGTATATACCACTTATATGCTGAGTTATATATTTCTAGGAATAAGAATCAAATTGGTTATGTTGTCGACTGTATGGAAGCTGATTTAAGAAACGTCTATAATTGGGCTGTTGAAATAAGCTGGTTCTGAGCAGTTCTAAGTTCAGTTCCATACTTAATTATCAATCCATAATGAACACAACCAACTACCCAGTACTGAGTATGAACACCGTGACGATTCCCTATATAAATATGCCTTATTTCACAAATGTATTGTAAATACTCCAGTACGGGTTGGTTTTACACAAATTGCATTTGCGAAATAAGCCATATTTTATAATTATAGCAAGGTGGGACTCTGATTGTGTGGCCGTCCGTACGTCTACACAACTTGAAAATGTTTTGATTTAGTGAGCAAAAAGTTTCCAGTTTATTGAGCGAAAATTTTTTTTGTTTATCAAAAACATATAACATATATTTTTATACCCCAGATGAAATCAGAGTTACTAGGTTTGTACTAGTCCGTTCGTCTGTCTACCAGCACTATAATTTGAGAATGCGTTGACTTAGCGAGCTGAAGTTTTGCTCGCGATTATTTTATGTAAAAAGTAAGGTCAAGTTCATAGCTGGATAAAATCGGGCAATCGGCGCTCCCATACATATGTATAATTGGACCCTGCCTGAGAGGACGTTGAGCAGGAGAGGACGTTGATTCAACTTCCCAGAGAAAACTTAATGTAGCTTTCAATTTGTTCGGTTCGCTGTTGTTTTGAGCTTCGGCGATATGACCATAGATCTTCTAATATAAATTCGATCTTTGGTTCCATACATTGAATAACCCAGCAAGCAGGATGACAGGCAGATGATTCGCGCAACATATTCCGGCGAAGATAAATTTGATCACGGAAGATTATCATCTTCTATACTGCGAAAATCACCTCCTTCGGAAAGGTATGTGTCATACAATACTTCTTGAGGAATTGCTTTCGTAGGATAACAATACCAGCAGAAGACTATCACATGAGCATTGCCTCGAAAAGAGCAAAATTATATCGCCAAAATGTCTCGATAATATCGCCATGGCAATAGAAGGAATTAAGTTATTTTTAAATACAATTTCATAAATTAGAGGAGTAAAGTATTATATGTATATGTAGAAAAGTTTACTTTAATTTACTTCGAACGCTTATTAAACCAGAATGAATAGACCTAAATTTTTAATTAAAAATAAACATAAACCGGGTTTTCGTCAATGTACTCTCCAGGCGAAACTAAGAAGTAAAGTTCGCCCTTGGCTATCATCCTTTTTTCGCCTGGAGGAAAAAAAGGTAAAACTGAAATTGGAAGCAACCGAACTCATTTTATCTACTTATGAGTTCAAATCTCACAAACATACTAATACCGACTAAGTGATGAAAAGCATTTATTGTTGACCGTATATTTATTAAACGTGTCGCTACAGCAAGAGCTTGTGTTAAGCTGGTACTGATATTCAAAAAAATTCTAAATTGGACTATTGAAATCATAAATAACTGCACAAAAGAATAAAATATTAAATCTGTTTGAAGTAATTCGTTTTAATATCTCTTAATGAAAAACATGCAAGGCAAAAATTTCAAACAAAAAGAACTTCTGTATAAAAAAAAAAGTAAAATGTCCATTTGACGTTGCCAAAAACGTAAATAGCTTAATTTCATTATTGTTCCTCATATGTCAAAAAAAAACTTACTTACTCCCCAAGGGCCATGATGTCTACCTTTGATGGAAAGATTTTAATACTCCGCAAGTCTGTACAGATTTTCATATCCTGAACATTTAATTTTTAATTTTAATTTTATTAAAACACATTTTCATTTATCTGTCTCGGTATTTACATTTGTCTTTTAGCATGAGATTAGAATTAAAGGTAACATTTAAAAAATATTCAAGTTTTTGAAATAATTATTGGAATTTTAAATGTAAATGTAAGCAGAAAAATTAAATAAAGAAGGAGCAAGTTGGGATTATTAATATTTACTTTTTAATTTTATAAGAATTAATATATGAAGCTTTTAGAAGTATTTGTGTGCCTGGGCATTCACGGAATTTCTGGTGGTCTATTCATTTGAATAAAATTGTACTTTACTGATATAATTCTCGTTAACATTAATGTTTGTAAGAACAGTACATAGCACAATGGGCCTCCTTGGCCAACGTGCTTAAGATCTTTCGTCTCTTAGAGCAAGGTCAGTGCAAATAGAAATTAAAAAAAAAGTGATTTGAATCATCGTTGACTACATGTCAATCGTAATTTAGTCAAACAACTACTTTTGTAAAATATTTTTTTTTTTTGCAAATAAAAGACATACTTTATTGTCCTTGAATCAGCAGCTACATATATCTATCATCTTTGTCTTGTCCTTCGGAATTTTTCTTGTGTAGTGGTTTCTGCTACTTTGTATTTCAAAGTATAGAAAATCAGTATACTTTAGTAAATGAAATGTTTGTAATTAGATTGGAGACCTTATATATATTTAGTTATTTATCAATGTCAACAGGTACAAAACGTACACTACGATGTATTGCATATACATAACATTTATTTAAAACGAAATAAGAAGAAAGATTAAAATGTTAAATTTAACAATTTTTTAAAGAAAGATTTGTTTCTCTCAAGATTTGAAAAGAAAAGAAAATAAAACGATTAAAGGAACTTTAAAAAATTTAACTGACTAAAATACAGTGAAAAATTTCGTTAATGCCTATCAACCACGTCATGCTGTGATAAAAGAAAGTACCCCAGTAAGCCTTAGGGAACAATTGTTATTAGGCCTCATGTTGACCTCAAACCTCTAATACCGGCAATACAAATATGCTTTAATCGTAGACATAGAGAAGGTAGTCATATCATCATGCTTATAAATCAGCGAATAATATGGCGAATCATAAAGATATCAAAAGCAATAACGCATAAACTACTGTCACTTTTGAATCAACACCCAAATCAAATCTCTCCGAAAAACAAAAGCAACTGACAACAGCGAACAAAGAACTATGTTCTTGCTGGAAATGCATATCAACAGACTTTTATGTGAATGATGTGCTTAAAGGTATCCATACAATTAAATATGGAGAAAAAGCCTTGTGTGTAAACTATCTAGTGGTTGTTTCCTTTTAATAATATCAGATGGCTCCACTTGTACCATTTTGAACAGTTTTATTGCTCACGCTCCGTCGCTGAAAGCTCTGCAACTGAAGTGGGAGTCAAGGGATAAGCCGTAAAAGTATAGCCAAACTAATAACATACATACAAAGACTGGAAGTAGAACAACCAGTCACGCCTCGCTAGAATATAAAATCGACGATGCCTCGTCTTGATGCCGTAACAAACCAGCAATGCCCCGATCAAATATAGAATCAATGATACTTCGACCTCTCAATGTTTTCTTAGATATTTACTAGAAAACGGTTCCTTAAATTTTAATGCACTTTGGAGGCCGACAACAGACAACATGAAAGTATTGTATCTGAAAATAACTGTGCTGTGCTGTGTGCAAAAGATCATGTTTTCGTTACGAAAATGAGAAGATTGTATCGGTTTGGCGATGAAATGATATGGCACTGATATTTTTAGCACTAAGATCGCCTAGCATATGAAAATGTTTACAAAGTTGACGATATTTCCCCTCCCATTGCATCGCAAAAGCGATAAAAAAGTGATAAGTTTACATGTAAATAAAAACCTTGGAAACTTATCGTTTTTTGTTCGCTTTCTTATCGAAAACTTTGTCGATTTCGGATCCAAAATATTATCCATTGCGTATCGTTAATGTTAGTGACTCCGGATTTTAATTAATAGTAGCGTTTCTTTCTAAAATCTATCTGGATAAGGATTAGCCAGATCCATCTCTGCATTTTTTAGGCTCATCTGATTAAACTGTACTATTCATTTTGTATGTATTTTATGTACGGTGATTATATTTATAATTTATAATTTTAGTAGAGCTCAGATCTGAGTTCTTCATGTTTACTGGTGATTTGCTTGCTCCAGATTTGTTTATGGATTTCAATATATCCTTTAATTTTGTTTACAAGCCTGTCTTTGGCTTGATTAACATATTTTTTTAAATTACCGTCCATATCAGCAATAGCCCCAACAAAATATATGTATTTATTAAGCACTATTACATGCGAGACTGAAGCTACCTTTCAATAGTTTTATTATTGTGAAAGATTTTATTGTTATACTTTTATCATATGCTAACTATGAAAAGTATTCAGTTCCTCAGGTTGCTTTTAAGGAAATAGAAGCAAACTGGATGTTTCCAGAAAAAGTCATTATGAAATATTGTTTAGGCCTATAGGTACAGGTCTAAACAAAAAATAAGGGAGGTGTCGGGTCAATGACTGAGAAGACTTTTTTGTAATGTCAATAATCAAATTTATTTTATAACAATATATTGTTCTTAATAAAAAAAGAACAGAAAAAAATAATTCAACTCAAAATAGAAATAATAATAGTCAAATTAGAAGTAATCAACAAAAAATATTCATTGAAACAAAACAAAAAATACCAACTCAAGAAACAAAATAATAAATGATAATTAAAAAATAATAAAATAATTCCAACCAAAAATCCAGAAAAAAATGTTGCAGCAGATTTTGCTTTTTAATCTGTAAAGACAAATTACTGTTAGTTTTGGTTTATGTAAAACACAAATATTTTAATAGGCCTCACTGCTGCCTATATAAATTTATTGCCGGAATTCAATGACCTTCCGGCAAGAAATAAGCTGAAAACAAAATTTTATTAACAGATAGACTTTTTCAGCGTCACTGCTACTGATCCGTCTTTTTTAAAATAAATTATTAAAATACAATAATTAATTTATTTTGTGTGTTCGATACGCACAAAGATTTCCATAACTTAGTCAGATTCAAAAGCCTCTGATCTGTCTCGGAAGACTGCTAGAAATGCAATGATTTTTAGCAATCAATCAATCAATCAGACACCTTCACACGCGATTTAACGAAAGGAATTATCACGAGATTTTAAACCGAACCGATATCCAGGGATATTTGGAAATTTTTTACTTGCAGCTGATATTTTAGCCTGGGTTTCACTTATGACGCTTTACACTTATTACGCTTTACACTTTAATTGTTCGAATAGCGATGTCGGATAATTTTTAACAGCTTATTGCGCGACGGCAAGCTGTGTTCTTGACTGTTGCTTAACAATTTTGGGATGTGTGGATTTAGAGTAATAGGGAAGTTGGATGTGAGTGGGAGGTTGTGGAATGTTAGAGATTTCTCTGAATTGTTGTGGGTTGATGACTGGCGTTTCTTCCCACATGATGAGAAATATCCCGAAAGTCCAGAATTGTCCAGCGTTGATAAATCCCACGATGATCCAGATTCTAGGATGTTGTCCTATCCATGATGGTGGCTTCCTGTGCTAGTGAAGAGAGTACATCTTTCGCCCAGTTATAAATTCTCTCATTTCCGAGTTGATAAGGTGAAGAGGTGATAAGTAGTGAAAGTTTTTAACTTGAAGTTGCGTTGAAAGCTGGTTAATAAGGGGGTTTGGATGTTGAGAGATCTTCTCAAGTTGGTTGACGGCGAGGGATAGGAGGTATTCCTCGATTGGGAGTGATATTTGCACTGTTGCACAAAAAGGTGTTGGGAAAGTAATGTCCGTTAGGTCTCCTGTACAGTCCTGTATAGGCCCGAAAGATCTTTCTTTCAAGGCGTTAATTTGCTTCTTATGTAGAGGCGAAATGGTGTCCCAGATGGGGAAGCACTAGCAGATGATTGGGCGGATAAGCTGTTTATATATAAACAGCTTTGTATCTTTCGGGAGACCGTTTCTCCTTCTGATAATAGAGTTAAGTAGTTATGTTAAGAGTAACCCTAGTTGGCTTTCCTCGTGATCAGTTTGGTATGATTGTTGAATTTCAACAGGTTATTGAAAGAGACACCAAGATATTTGTGTTCTTTGAAGCCTGAACCTTTTGGTTATTGACTTCGATTTCGATTTTGTTGGCTCGTGTGGCGAGATTGGGTCTTCGCCTTGTGAAGAGGTTTCGGATGCAAATTATTTCAGATTTGTTGAGATTTATTTTGATGTCCCAATTTCTGTAGAACTCGTTGAGTTTGAGAACACGCCGCTCAACTTTGGTAGCAGCGATGTTGGCTGACATGGAGTGGGCGTAGGTGAGGGAGTCATCAGCATAGAGCAGTGTGGTGGAATTTGTGTCGTTGAGACTCTGACCATACGTAAAAATATTGACGAGAGTTGGTCCGAGGACGAAGCTTGGGAAACACCAGCACTGACTGATGTGCCTGAGACTTGGCATTCTCGATTTCTATGCAGAAATTACGAGATAAAAGAAAGCTATGTATAAACCCGGGTGAGATAAGGCGGAAACTCGAGGTTTATAATTTTGAAAATTATCCCGTTTGTCCAAACTGAGTCAAACGCTTTCTCTACATCAAGGAAATAGCCTACTGCCTGCTCCCTTTTATTAAGGGCATTTGTGGAATCGGAGAAGAATTTGAGCATAGCGAGAAAAGGTGGAGTCCTGGGGCTTGAAGCCGAATTGGGTGTCCTGCCTGATATATCGGTCGAGGCAGGTATTTTCAATGTGTTGGCGACTATTTTCTCGAAAAGTTTGCCAGGTTGGACAGAAGAGAAATTGGGCGGAGCTCATCAAGGTTCTCGAGTTTCCTTTTTTGGGAATTGGGACTATGCGCGCGGTTTTCCAATATCAGGAAGTATGAATTATTGAGGATATTATTGAAAATAATTGTCCGAAATTCTATGGCTACAGGGTGGGAGGTTTTTGATAACTTTGTTGGAAATTTAATCTGGGCCGTCGGAATTTTTGCCTTTTATTGTCCTGATTGGGGCGAAAACTTGAGCAGGGTTTGAAATATGCTTAAAACATCCGGGCTTAAGGACCTGCTTGTGGAATTAAAGCTTGTGCGCAGAAGCCCACTGTGTGGGCAGTAAAGTCTTCAACGGTCGAGTCTATAGTAGTCCTAACATTTGCTTCGCTTAGAGCGAGTTGTCGCTGAAAGTGGATTGAAAATATTCCGCGAAGGCGTTGCATTTTTTCTTGGGGTAGGTAATGATTTTCCGCTCGAGCCCCCGCTTAAATTATACTCCGGAAAATGTACACAGTAAATGGGAGCTCAGAAAAAAGTTTCGTGGCGTTGCATGTATTGTGCTTCATCTGTGTATTACAGCTGAGTACGAGTGAGAGCTCTAAACATTTGACTGTACTTATGTACATCAGATGTCAGTCGTGCTGATGTAGGTAGCTGTGCTATTTGGGTAAGTCCTTTTGCTTTTGGTTTTATACCCTAGATGACATCTATTAGGGTACACTAAGTTTGTCATTCGCATTAATGATGTTAGAGCAAAATTGATTGGACACCCACGCATAATATTAAAAGTTGTTTTGATTTTTGTATGTCGGCCGTGTGTCCATCCATCCATCCGTCCGTGCGCATGATAACTCGTAAAAAAAACGTAAATTTAAGTTCGAAAATGAGATAAATCGGACAACCCCTTCTTGGTGTTGCCATATGAAAATTTAGGTTTTTCAATGTATACTGTGAAAACGATCAGTCCTAGACATTTTAATTTTACTAAAAAACTTCTTCAGAATACGAAATCCTATAAAATTGGTTATAATAATTTTTCTGTCTGCCGAACTGTTCTAGAAATATATACGAAAACCACTTTAAAAATCAACTTGCATAGATCGATGACCATTCGAAATTTTTATACGGACATTCATCAAGGGTATCATAACATTGGTCTTGGGCGAATTCTAGCTTTTTTACTTGTTTATATCTTGTATTTAAATATTTTTTGTTCTCTCTTCAGAATATTTGGAAATTGGAGAATTCCCGTGGAGGACTGCAGTCGGATTCAGGGATTCTTAGGTGAATTTATTGTTATTTACGTTTGTTTACTTTCAGTAATCGAATTTTTGTTTTATTTTTAGGCTTTTATTGGAGAAAATTTTGAGCACTCATTGTTCTACGTGGAATGTTTTATATACATTTTTTGGTTTGTTTAGTTTTAGTTGTAATTTTTACTGTGTAAGTTTTTAAGTTTTTATATTTTTCCGCGGCAGAACAAATATATATTTGCTCACATTATTTACTAGTTGGTTTGCGATACTCTCTTCATTATTAACTCGTTCTCTTCTCGTTTTTCTAATTGAAAATTGTGGTTAGTAGATCAAAATCATGTGACGAATCTAAATTTGGTACTACTGCGTTTTTTTTTATTTAGACGTCGTACTTCTTTGGTCAAAACTTGTGATATCAGTACAGCAAGATGGAAAATTTATTATTTTGATCTCAAGATAAGCATTCTTTGCAAGATTTTCGGTTGATACTTTTGCATTATCTGAAAAGAAATAACAAATAAATATGTGGCTACTAGAAAAGCTTTTGATATTAACCAAAGGCAGCAGATGTCACAGTTTGCAACCTCTGCATAAGTTTTAGTACATATTTAACGTTTTAAGTTCATCAGAGGATTTGAAGAGTTGTTCCTCAATAATGTAGACGAACTTTTCAGGGTTTGCTTCTGGTATAATTGGAATAAGGTGGCTCTGGTTTGTTTCATACAAAGGCGTTGACGTTACTGGAACAGCCTATATGAGAATATTAACCAAAGTAAAACCTGTTTAATACCTTAGGTGAAAAAATTCCCTACCTGGACCAATTTCAGCAAATTGCTGTAACACGCCGGAAGTAATTTATTT
>OZ005740.1:262746332-262902807 GCA_963930735.1 Dioctria linearis | reverse complement strand
AAAAAACAGATTTACAATTTTTGGTTAAGTGAAAATATTTCATATGTTCGATTACAGTAAAAGTCGGCATTTAAATCGTGATTGCGTTATATGTCAGAAGAGAATCCAATCCACTGTTTTTTTTTAAACTATATCAGATATGTAGAAAATACTGGTCATACATTGCTGTTGGAGCCCGAATCATGTACCTATAATTTGTTAATAATAATAACTTCGATGTATGATGCATTTATTCATGATTACATGAAAGGTAGAACAGAAAGTCATCCACACTATCACCAAATGTTTTTGATATACGATAATTAAAGACTAATATGAGTGATTAGATGATATGATTAGCTCGGTGGTGACTCGAAGCACCGCCTAAGTCATGTAGGATTGAATGCAATATATTCCAGATTAAGAAAATATGAAAATGAGATTTAACGTAAATTATTAGTCAGCTTTGAGAAATTTTAATGTCATCCCCTATAACACAGTGACGCACAAAATGCAGGAAACATATTTTAATCACACAACAAATTGAATCACATTAAGGATGAGGATTCGAAATAAATATCATCGTTATTCAAAATTAATACTATACAAAATTATTGAATATGTTTCGTCTGTTTCAAAATAACACAATTTCATGTATTATAGTCTACTATTCCCTATTTCTTGCTTCACTGTGGTATAGGAGGAAGGCGCATTGAAAATCTTGATTTTTTCATAATTAATTTTTTGATTATGACTTCATTTTTTATTTTGGTTTTTTTCTTCATCATCCATCTTCCTAAAATATAGTCATTATGAATGTATATGACGTAATAATGCAGGCTCTTAATACATTTAGACAGAAGTGTAGATGCGGCAACGCTCCCAGTTTTCGTTCTGTAATTGGGTGTAAATCTGTATTCTTGTCATCTGGGCACAAAATCATATGTTATTGATTGATCGATTGAAATAGAGGTTTGGGATTCCGAGGGATCTCCCGAAACGTAGGCCAAATCAAGGCCCATTGTTCACTCTCCAGACCCATGAGCGGAGGTCCCAATCTAACGCTCCCTAAATTTCAGCATTGGCCCCCAGCCCTCCTGCCGGCATTGTGTAACTCGTCCAGGAGGTGTGAGCCAAAGAATCTGTAACGTATTCCTGAGAGTGCCGGGCAGTGACAAAGAAAGTGGATCACTGTTTCGGGCTCCTCTCCGAATCCCCTGCATGTAGGATCGTCTCTTCCTGTGAAGATGACATCTGAGAGAGGAGTGCCCAGTAAGAATGGACACCAGAGTTCTCAGGGTTAGCTTTTTAAGTCCTAGGAGTTTATGTGTTTAATTTGAGTTTGGTTTACCCCACAGGTCCTTTTTTGCTCTACCCGAGGGGTCTTCTAACCAAAGGCAACTGTATTGGCGGTCAACCCAGCTTAAAATGATAGAAACAAGATGTTTTGGTGCAATCCCGACTGTAGAGGCAGGTTCCTCCGAGGCTGCACCAAGATGAGCAAGCTCGTCCTCCCTTTCATTCCCGTTAATGTTGCTGTGCCCCGACACCCATTGCACTATCACCCTGTTATTCCGAGAAAGGCAGTTCGGGGTTGTTTTGCACTTCATTAGTAGTTTGGAGGTTATACAGGGCTTAGATAAAGTCTTGAGAGCTTTTTGGCTGTCTGAGCAGATGGCTATCGCCGTGTTCTCAGTGTCAGAGTTAAGAAGGTGCCTTCCCGCTTCGAGAATGGCCTTGACTTCTGCCTGGAAAACCGTGGCATGACTTTCAACGTGCAACACAAATTTAATCTCAGGCTCCTCGCAGAAAACTCCCGCTCCGGTGCTTTCATCGGATTTAGAGCCATCAGTATAAATTGTAGTTGGGTTTGTCAAAATCATATGTTAACTTGGAACGAAAGTTTTGCGAAGTTAATGTTTTGGAAGGGTGATGGGGTACATCTCTGCGAACGCAATGTTGGGTCAACCAGTGTGTGCGTTTCACTACTATTTTGAGAAAATTGTTATACCATATATCTCTTTTTTGATATATCTCACTTCTCGTTGAAACTACGATTTTTATCTTAATTAGAAATTAAGAAAAGAAAATTAGAATTCATAGAAAGCATCAGCAGACACGGAAGAACCTGAGTGCTCGTTCGTGCACAAAAGTGTTTCCTGATGGGCCCAATAAGAATATCTCCGATTTTCTCTTGGGCTCTTAAGGAAACAATGTAGAACTGTGGTTGGCAACATTACCGGCCACAGATCGCTTCACGCTCATCCAACAAGAGTGTCTGTCCTGCCTGGATGGAGAGCGCGAGACAACTGAACACTTTTTGTGTGCGTGTCCGGGCTTCACCCGGAGCAGGTTGGATACTTTAGGGTCTGCCCTTCTATCTATAGATCAGCTGAAAAAACCTTCCTATCCAAGACCTGGTGCGCTTCATTAAGAGGATATAAAGGTTTTAGTGAAAGGGATTCTAGCAGGATAGCACAATTCTTCGATGTACCCTCCCTTCTTGGGATGGGGTCTCCTGTACTATATGCCATAAAAAAAAAAGATCAAAATAGAAGGGAATATTTTAAGCACGTTGAGACCAGTCACGTATGCAAACAGCATGTTAAAAAAGAGACTTTGATAAAAGGCAAACTGAAAGGGATGCTAAAAGAGGAACTAATTTCATCCCATCGGCGTTAATCGAAAATCATCAACAAAATTTTTATTTCAAAAATAGTTGCTTCATCTGAGGCAAAATTGTAAATAAGGCATACCCTACATGTTGGCCGAAATTGTTCAACACCTTGTCAACGAACATAGTTTCCTCCTTTACCCTATTTCTCTGCACACTGATCATATGTCGACAAACCGCTTAACCTCCTAATCCTTTTTCATATCGTTTTAACGTGAGCTTGTCCGCAGAGGAAAGCGCTCAGCTCTAGATTCTTGGGAGGCGCTCTTGGAGTGCTTGTATGGTGGTACTCTTGGAGAGCTTGCAGGGTAGCTGTAGCAATCTTGGAGCGCTTTTAGCGAATACAGAGGGAATCAATATAAGGGCTTTATTAATAATTTCAGTTTTATTCTGATTGAGCTCCGTTTTACAAATCAAATTAAATTTCAATTAACCACACACTTTGACTGACTACCTACTACACCCTGTGCTTACGGAAGAGATAGGTTATGAATAAGCTTAAACTCAGAAAAGAGATCTGCTTCCGCAAAGCTTCCTTTGGCAATGGTAAGTGAGTTCTTCGGAAAAGATTGAAACTTCTGCTGCGCTTTCAGATACATATGAGTCAATACAATAAAGCCTAAGCTCAGAGCAGAGATAGACTGCCGCAAAGATTCGTTTGGCTATGGTAAGAGGCCGCTTCGAAATGATATTTTCTGGCTATGGCGTGGAAGCGCTTTCCTTTACAAACGCTTGACATATTTTCCGCTGGGATTATTCGGTACGACGTAATATAGGAATCATGTACAGCTCAATGTATTACGAATACAGCAACCTGAAATACAGGTAGACTTTTCGTCCTCTACAATATTAATAATATACATTTTCAACGTAGTGCTAACAAATAACGAAAAACCTGCGAAAACAAGTGATTGAGCCATTAATTTCCACCGTTCGCGCGCTAATCAAAAAATATTAATTCTACGGAAAAAATTCGTAAGACAAACATTGTAGAGAATTGTACGGTCTACGAGGTATCCTTTTTACAATTCTCTTAGCTGCAACAGGAACGAGGGTTCCTCCAAAAATCATAAACGTTTCATGATAATCTCAAATGGTAAAATAAGTGAACTACTAGCCCCCGAAGATATTGGAAGAGATATAATATTACGTTAAAAGAATTGCCTGTTGGATTGTGTATTTTTTTTTTTTGTAGCAAATAAACAAATGTATCAATCGAACAAGGCCATATGGGTTTATTTGCATTTATATAATACCTTCTGCTAATTTATAAAAATCAACTTGTTTTGTTTATTAACTATAATAAATTCCATCAAGGAATGCTTCTTAATTAATTTGCATAATGGAAGGGTGATCGCAGAACTGAATCAAATTATGTCAAATATTCACATTCTGAATGCATATCTCCACCGAAGAAATTTAACAGTCTGAAATCGCTCGTCAATTTTTATTTTATATTCAGAAATGGTCGTCATATTTCTTCTCTTCAAAATCCTTTTTTTGGTTCAACAAGTGAAAATATTATATTTTTCGTATTCCAACAGCGCTGGCTCCGATATTTCGATTTCGCAAATAAGCCTGAGCTATGGACATTTTCATTATGGAATCGAAAAATTTATCGAAAACAAAGTACAAAGATTCTGCCAGCACTTAGAGTGCGTCAAATTGTTGAGCTTTAGAATAATTTCACACATCAGATCAGTGATACGATGATAAAAAGTCCTGGTTTAGCAGTTGATAAGTAAATTTTTCTATATTCATAAATGAGTTCTCATCAGAGATAGCTTGAATTTTCTCAGAACCTGTTTGTTCCTCCTATTGGTCGCAATAAGTCTCAAGTTCTTATTAAGCCCAACTTTATCGCTTTCACTTCCTGATTCTTCTGAATGATAATCACCATCATTGTGTAAAACCATTTATTTAATGGGATCGAGAATTCTTGAACCGACAAAATTAAGAAGTCAAGGCGCTTGTGATCTAGAGAGTAGGATATAGATTTACAAATAGGGCATGAAGATTCTAGTCTCGATCTCCGGTGACTAATTTTTTTTTTTTTGAACTCCTACAATAATGTGCACAACCAAGATGGAGATGTCTTCACATGACGATATTCTCGAATCGGAAATATATTAAATACCTAAACCATGGACATCTTGGGATATATAACATTTCAGAATGGTCAAGCTTTGGAATAGAGAAACTCCATAGAAAGTTAAAGTAAGAGGAGGGCATTGAAACACAAATCAGAGTATGTAGGTTCGTATCTCCAGCGGCTATAACCAACTGTTTCCTTCGATTCGCACATAATACATTGACAGTATTGAGCCTGTTCAATTGTAGTAGCCAATAAGATAGCTTTTCTGTTATTTAATTGAAAACTGACATAGCGACTACATTTCTTCCAAGTACAACTACTGTACAATTCTCCAATCTATGTTAATTGCACTCTTAGTCCGCAGTAATATCTTAATTTTTCCCATACATATTTAATAACAATATTAAATAGTAAGTTTATCTATACGCAAATTTTATGCAGTGTTGATTAATACCTTATGGACACGATATCCAACTATGATTATTGATTCAATTACGTAATAATTATCATTGAACATACTTTGCTAAGGCATAGCACACGATATCTTGATGGTAATTCGATTTCACAGTTGACACTTGTAAATTTTGTAAATTAAAGTGAAGTGAAGTAATTTGTGAAGAATGGAATCGAATCTTGTATTAGATAGTATAGACATTATAAATAAAATACATCGTTATAAGGAAAAATCAAAAATATTAAGATAACTTGCAATTATAAAACTGACGCCTGCACGAAGGAATTTGTACAAGTTGTAGCCATTAAAAAATGGTCGTTGCATTAAAAAAAAACAAAACAAAAAAAAACAGTATGCAGGAAAACAAGTAATATAAAATAAGAAAGCTAGTTATACTTACTTAATAATTAATAATGTGTGAACTAGGAACGAAGCAGCAAATTCTGGGAAAATGAAGTTTTTCGCATATGCATCTTTTTCTTACCTAAATTTCTTGCAACATCTTGCTACACAATTCCCTCTGTTCTGTACAGAAATGGAATCAGCTGATTGTTGTCAAACTTTCCAAGAAGTTGAAAATCATTTAAAAAAACGTGATATCTTATCATCGCAAGCGCCTCTGCCGGCAATAAATTTACATAATACAAATGTATAAGCTTCTGATTCTATCATTCAAATCAGTGATGAAACTGTGATGAGAGAAATGATCATAACCACAATTATGTAGCGACATGTGATATGAGCAATTATCATCCTTGCTTCAATTATCATTCTTGTACCCTAGACAGCTGTGTCCATAATGATTTAATTTGAATTTCAGAGGTGACTATGGACGAAATGTATTTGACTTGCAATGTCATTGACAATTTCTCAATGTGAGTAAAGATCATGGCAGATTTCAATAATTTAATTCAATGCTATCGAGAAAATTCGCGAGTATTTATTGAAGTTGCAAAGCATTTAGTAGAAGACAATTTTTGTTGTTGAAAATGACGAAAAAGTGAAGAAAGCGGCAAAAAAATGTCTTTCATGATCAGCTGATGGGTGTCACTTCTAACTTTATTGGAAAAACTTTACCTCATTTTAATGACGGTAGGTGGCACTTTCATTGCAATTTCACTAGATGGAGTAAAATTTGGTCCATTTGAAAATGAAGCTAAATTTTACAAATGGGTCCTTGATGGACTTCATTTGTGTGACACACTGCACATTTGACTCCATTTAATTAAAAATTAAGTCATTATGGAGACAGTCTGTCTAAGGTATTAAGTATCGTGTACTGTGCCTAGGGTATAAGGATGCTTTTGAGATTCCTACACTTTCAGCAAATTTAGCATAGCTCGATTTCTCTTGGTTTTTTTTCTGATGATATCTAAATTTTTATATCCGTACTACGTTAGTTTTACACGCTACCTTCTTTATAAATATTAGTAACATCACTTTATCTCCAATAACTTGCAATTCCATTTAGCCCAGTCAAATAAGGCCAAAAAAGCGGTAATCCTCGGAATGGAAGCGAACAAGCTGTAAATTGGTATAAACCTTTGTTTGGGTATTCTAAAGACTGTTGAAAAAGTCTCATAAAATCTCGTGTATACATTACGAGATATTCAAGGTCAATTGTCGCGAAAATCGGGTTTTTTCAATTATCTAGTTTTCTGTGAAAAATACGTCATTCAAGGTCATTATGAAACTTGTAGATTCTAAATTACCTACAATTTTCATTTGAAGCATTTTTTGTTGTAGATCGTTTTTATTTTTATTTTTTATTTATTTATTATTAAGATCAAATACAAAATAGCGTATTTAAAATTATTTCCGTTCGTCGTCGTCTTCGTCATGAGGTTGCCTAAGATCAATTTCGACATCATTATCATCGTCCTCGATATCTATCCGTTACAGTTGTTTCGCCAAGCTCGAGAGCTCGGAATCATTTGGTATTGATGAGGCATTGAGGCATGCTTGGCTGTTACACTGGCCACAAACTGTGGAACATAGTAACTCTACTTTTCTACTTTTACACCCAATAATGACGTTATTGACACCAGTACCGGAAGAATTGTTGAATATGATTTTTTTCAATTGCAAAAAGGTTGTGGCATAAATTGTGGATGTAGAAAAGTAGGGTTACTATGTTACTATGCGTGCATGAAGTTCTCGAACTTGGTGAAACAACTGTAACGAATATCGAGGACGATGATAATAATGTCGACATTGAACTTGGGCGAAAACGATTGTAGATACAGAAAAATGCTTCACATGAAAATTGTAGGTAATTTTATAATCTACAAGTTTCATAATGACATTTGCCTTTGAATATCTGGTGACGCATACAAGAGATTATATGAAACCTTTTTCCCAGTCTTTAGAATTACCAAACAAAGGTTTATAACAACTTACAGCTTGTTCACTTCCATTCGGACATTGGATGCTTATTTTACTGGGGTAATTTGCTTTACTTCATTTTGTCAGATATTTAAACTATTTTCGCCACAACCTTAAAACCTAACACTTCAATAATTGCATTAAACTGATATTTAACAAATCATCCCTGGTAGACATATCATGATTAGCTCATCAATGAGCTCCTCATGAGCAATCAGATGAACGTACTGATGAAATTTATATGCATTTGAATCAAAGCCGGGAAAAAAATCATTTATTTACTTATTCACAGATAGTGTGCATGATATATTGCATCTCTTTCACTTATTGTGAAATATATACTTTGCTTCTCTTTTGTGCATCTTACAATATTAGATGAGCACTTCGTTGAGTACATAATGAGCGTTACGATGAGCTTATTAATGAGTATGTCAATGAGGGTCACGATGAGCTTATTAATGAGCATATCAATGAGTGTCACGATGAGCTTATTAATGAGCGTGTCAATGAGTGTCATAATGAATTCATTAATTATAATCTGCATTTACGATTGATTTCATATTTTTTCCCGAATTCAAACTCTAAGACGCTGAGGCGTAGCAATTTGGGCATAACGTCTTGTTCAGCATACCGGCGACAGTCTTTCCGCGGAAAACAAATCAAAAAATTAATTTAAAATAAATAATTTGAAAACTTAAATAAATAAATCACAAAAATCAATTCAAATTTTCGTAGTAGAAATGTCATCTGTCAAGGTGATGACAATAATAAATATTTATTTATTGCTGGTTTAGTATATAGGGAGCAGTTTCATGCTATCCAATGAGCGCTTCGATGAGATTTAATTAATGCTCATCAGGAAGCAGATCGGGACTTAATTTTCTATATGTTTCTTTATGAATTGCAAACGCCTTGATGCTTTTCAGTCAAATTAGTATTGGTTTACATAATAACTGCCCCTTGCGGGGCAGGAGACAAGGTAAAACTGTGAGCAATTTCCACTAGGGATAGGTGTAGCGAATAGCCAACAGGTATAAAATTACCCCTTTACCCAGAAAAACAAAACTCCGGGTTACGTAAATTTGAGGAAAATTTCAGAAATGTAATCGGTCAGAATACGAAGTCGGGATACTTTACACAGGATCTCATTATCCTCTTGCTCAATAATATTACCTTTCTGTAGATTTAAACTCTTCATCGAATAACTATGCAGATTGTGACTGTAGCAGCAAAAATAAAATGTAGTTAATTGATAAATACTTGCACATTTCCTGGTGATACGGTGAAATTTTCATAATCTTTTATCACCTCCGTATTTTAAAAAATTATAACCACAAAGGCGAAACCTGTAGTTAAAGGGTACCCATGGCAAAACTCTAAAATTTTAAATTAAAGGCTGTGAATATCTATACCAGTGCTGTACACATAAGTACGGAACAATTAAGCTGGCCTGAAATAAATCTATTACTGCAACTAGATGGTCCAAGTGAGACTATTTAAGCTTTAAATTCGATACGAATCTCCGATGTATGTATATATATGTAGAAAACTTCGATGAATCGGCTTTAATTTCATCAGTTTTCTTCTTTACATTTACCACTTTTTGTCACTCTTGAACCTTCGCGGATAGTAAGCCCGAGGAAAAACAGAAGATGGTAGACTGTTCCACATTCGCATAGTTCGGGATAAGAAAGCATCATGGACTTTTACTGTCCGGCCGAAAGAATTTTGAACCGTGAGAGGATGTGCGCTGCTTAAAGAGCGAGTAAAAATTAATCTACAAGGGATCAGACTAGATACTTCATCAGAATATTAGCCATGCGTGTAGCGATAAAGCAGCAAAAAACACCCAACATTGCGGCGTTGTTGGAGTGAGTCGATATGACAATTGGTTGCCAAATCACCAATGAACTTAAAGTAGGGACTCATACGATGTTTCTTAAAAAATATACGATGTTTTTGCATCGATTTTCGTCTTCAGGAACATCGCCAACATCGATATTTTATATTCGATACATCGATAAATGGTATGGCATTTAATTTTTTGAACTGACAAGCCAATTTTAGTGGAAGACTAGTTCGAGGGTTACGAAATTGTGGATTCACAGTAACACAGTGTATGCATCGCATGCTTTGACATTCTGGCCTGATCTGCATATGCGATACATACGAATCATCAAAGCATACATGGCGAATTGTGGTAAACAAATGTCCAGCCCTTCAACTTTTTAAGTAAGAGTGAAATGGACAGTAAACTGCATCCACTAGGCTTTTCAATTTTTAGCGAAGTTACTATTGTAAAAGTTGTTTGCACTAAGAATATTCTGATTGGTTCCAGTAGAACTGTTCCACCGAATAATTTTTACTGCATAAATGGTTCTAAATAGCTCTAAGCACTAATGAGATGATTAATTATTCGGTTTTACATAAAGTGTTATTGGAAAAGACGTTCCCTATATTTTTTAGAATATGATATGTGATCCCGTTCTCTTGCGGGAACACCTTTTATTATCGTTTCTGTTACAATGATTGTTCGTTATCTTATAGGCAATCACCAATTCGATCTGTGGAGTGATCATCACCGAATTGTTAAAAACGTTTTACTTTCGCGAGAAGGAGAAGTGAAAGCGCCAATACCAGAGATATCTCGGTATCTTAAAAGTCCAATCGCGGAAAACATGACAGATATTCCTCTAGTTTTGAGGCAAAATATGAAGGAATCCTACCTTAATTCGGCAAAAACAACACTAAAATGTTTGTCCATCGTAGCAATCTCCGTCCAATTAGAAGCACTCTTCTTCAAGTCAGGCCAAGTACTTTATAAGTAGAGAAATGACTTAAAGGGAAAGAAGTTGTCCAAACTTTTATTAATGAAAAGTCTTTTGAAAATTATTGTGAAACTTGAAGTATTTTTCTGTAGTACATATGCTGATTCTGTTTGCTTCTTTTTTCCTAAAATTATGTAGGCACATGTACTACGATATTATTAGTATAACTATAAAAATCTCTTAAATTAATTTGGTGCTTTATTTCCAGCAGTTGTAACATGATTTCAACTTAACGTTGCTTTGTCGGATCAATTAAATAGTTTTTATTCTTAAATAAACTTATTTGGGAAGCATGTTCGCAAACCTGTTGCTAACTCCTTATTAAGAATGCAGAAGTGAAATATTTTGACATTTTCGAAAATTTTTACTTTCCTTCCATCGATGTATCTAAACATCGATGTTTTAACGACATCGAGGTTGACCTTTCAATGTATCATTTGATTACTACATCGACAATATCCAATGAAGCTAAGGCTGTACGGCCAGCCCCAGCCCAGATGTTAGATTTGTATTCCATTCTAGGTCTGATATAGGTCTTATAGAGGAGCACTAGATTTGATTGGCTGCAATATTTCTTACATCTTTTCAGAAATCTAAGACATTTTTATACTTCTAGCAGAGAAAATGTGGTCTGTTCAGCTTAATTTACTGGAAATGTTAATGCCAAGGAAGCTTAATGACGGTAAATCTGAAAATAAGGCTCCATCAAATGAAATGAGAGTAGTTAGATATTGACCTTGTTTTAAACAGATGAATCAGCTTTATGTCTTAGATGCATTGAATTCGATTCGATTTGCTTTGCCCCAAGTGAAGATAATATCAAGATCGTTATTCAATGATCTTGTCATGTCATCTCATTTGACAAATGTGGCATTCCCCCTGGTGCCCAAAAGAGTATCAAAAGAGTAAGCAAAATCAAGGGTACTGTCATCGGCAATGCTATGGATGAGATTGAAAGTAAGGGAAAGCAAATCATTAATGAAAATTAACCGAACCGTGGGGCACACCGGCATTTATAGGGTGAGGTTCATATGTAACACCATCTAATACAACACATATTTGGCGACTAGATAGAAAACTTTGAATCCATAAGAGACGAGGAGGGGAGAGACCAAATACTTTAAGTTTGGCTAAAACGGCAGGTTGCCAGACATTGTCAAAGATATTTGAAATGTCCAAAGCAACGATCTTGGATTCACCAAAATTGTGGAGACTACGGTTCGAGCTTTCCATAAGAAAAGTCTGCCATGATTTACTAATTTGAAATCAATGATAGATTCAAAAACCTTTGAAAGAATTGAAGTGATTGCAATTGGTCGATAATTTGAGGGATCGCTACCCTGTCCTTTTTTTGGGAATAGGCTGAACATGACATAGTTTCCAATCTGTTCGAAAGATTCCTGTCGAATAAGACAAGTAGAATAGTTTACGCTGTGGTTTAGCCAAGAATGAGGCGCAGCTTTTAATTAACAAGGGCGGGAATCCATCAGGTCCCGCAGCTTTGGATACATCGATCCCCTTAAGGACTTTGAATATATCTCTCGTGCGAATGTGTCTCGGCTCTTATACACATCCACAAAACAGGTACCTGTGTAGTCGTTGGAAGCCGAGAATTTGCAGCGACTCTAGCAGCCCTTATATTAGCCTTAAGTCAACTAAGATTTCACAATTGTTCAGCAGTGAAGGTATTGAGGATGTGGTGAAGTTGTTCCTTATGGTTTTGACACGAGACCAGAAACCTTTGTTACGTTTGCGGCTTGCCAAGATTCTTTGTCTAATACTCTGGACAAAAAGAAATTTCCCTTTGTAGATAATAGACCTGCAGGTTTTCCGTACAGTCTTCTGGAATTGTTTTTTAGCTCTGATCATGGATATAATTGATATGCGCGAAAAGCTGACAACATATATTTAGATAAAAGAAAATATTAGAATACATTCATAAAAACGATTTGCTATCCTTGACTCTTACTCACTTTTTCGTAGCTACGAATCCCTATTGCAAGCTTCTTCCGACCTAAGCGTTGCTATGGAATAAGGCTTTTTTATTGGCTTCGTAATTCTTAACTGCTCAAAACTTTTTACTAGTGTCGAACTGCATTTTTCTGTCAACTTTCTGCGGTTTCTTCTTTTTAATCGATATCTAGTCAAGATTTAAGATGCACTTTCGGATGTGATAACTCTTGTCTAGTATTGTACCTTATATTTCGATATTGGGTCCATATCATATACACTCCGTTCATAAACAACCTCCTGAAAGTTACTGGAAATGTAAAAATTCTTTAGTTGATGTACATACATTTGTGTCTAAACATGGGTTTCACGGTTATTACATTACGCGAAGAAACCACGACTCCACGGGGAAATGCACAAGGCGTCAAAAAATAATTATCGGATAGTAAGTCTGGAAAAGTCTCTCCTAGGATACCATATACGGATATACCAGAGATTTTATATGATTAAATAGTTTGGCGCGGCGATAATGTGAAATCGATGTTATACAAAATATATGCTGGACAGACAACCTATTTCTCTGTATGGATACCTTTCCCATTTATACTTGTTTAAAGCTGGTAGGTACTGGCCCTAATCGGTAAACATTTTTACTTTCAGAAGTATTATCTTTCCAACAATGATTAGTACCTACTTGTGTCGATTGGTAGAGGTTGTTTACAACAGCTGTATTTATTTTGTTTTATTTTTAAGTCCAAGCCCGGAGGATCACCTACTAGTTCTACTTGCTTAGATGTTCTCTGTTATTTTCGTTGTTTAATTTACTATTCTTTGGTAGAATAAGAATCATAAAAAAATTATTTACTTTCTCCACACCAAACAAAAAAATATTATCGTTTTCGTACCGAAGGCAATTATCTTAAATGCATGAAATATGCATGAGTGTAAATATGCCTACATATATCTTATTATGACTAAAAATTATCAGGTTGTTATAAAAGTTCCTTTCGGGTATAGAACAGCAGATACTAGACTGTATCAATTATTATTAATTAAAAAAAAATCCTTTACAATTTATAAATTACTCATAACGACAGCATAGCGGTGAGATGTGTGGTATGTAATTACGACCTTTTATTACATTTTCTAAAGAGGTTCCAAATTGCAACCAATAGCTTGCCTACAGCAGTAAACGGAAATGAAACGAATACGTGGAGCTATGATTCACTTTTGATTTATATATTTTAACAAAAAATTTGTTGCGTTAGAACGAATACATCTTATATAATCAGCGATATACACATTACAAATTAGAATAACAGTAGCTCTTTTTTGGAATATACTCCACGTATTGGCGCCTTATAATACACTACGTTCACAGGTTACTTACAGTACAGTTTTTGGTGTCAGTTGTAGACAGTATCTTTCAGCTCGTATTAGTCCAGTTAGATTTAAGATGTTGTATTCGATTATGCCGTTGCAGTCCATGTTAAATTTATCTTAAGCCTCTTTGGATAAAACGCAATTTTGACATGTGCTTTGATTCTTCATTTCTGTTGAATTGTTTGGCTAACCGACAATATACTATACAGAGAGTACTCCAAACTTGAACTGGTTAATTAGCAATTCACCACATTAGACAAATAATATGTAGGGAGTGATATATTGGTAGCAAACCAATAAACTTTTTAAATACGGCCACGTGAGAATTTATTTCAGAAAAGGCTCTAATTGTTATTCTTGATGAGAAGTGATATCAAAATTACATTGCTGCTTGGTTCTATTAATATATTCCAATATTTTACTTACTAATAGTTATACATTTCCCAGAAAAGATTTCAGTATTTATTTCACTAAAATTTGTTGCTTTTGGTACTGCATACTATTCTACACAAAACATGATTCGCTCATTCAGTAGATTACGAATGCCGGAACTTTTGTAACAACCGAATATTTCCATCGCTTTAGTAGACAAAACCCATGCCTGAGTTAGATTAGTTAAAAAAAATGAAAATGAAAAGATAAAACAATAATTGCTAATGAAGCTCTTCTTTTTAAAATTAATTATCCAAATTATTTTGAAATTAGTTTTCTTAATGAAATTTGTGATAAATTAAAAATATGTAATAATTAAAAAAAAAAACCTACAAAATTAAGGAAGAATACATGAAAAAAAAAGTTTAATATAGGAATAGGAGAAATGATATAAGATTGTATGAAATTTTTTATAAGATGATAATTTATTTACAATAAGGAGAAAAGATATAAATTACTAAAAATAGTAAATTTTAATGGAGATTCCTTTTATGTAATTATATACAACTCATAATGAAACTTAGGAGTTAATGTAATTGATGGTTCTTATAAAAGCCAAGTTATAGTAAATGAAGGAAACCTGTAAATATTATAATTAAGGAAAATACATGTAAGACTAGAAAAATTATATTCTTGTGTTTTATTTGCGCGAATCATAATCATTAATGAGCTATATTAAATTCCTTAAATTCATTCCTCTTCTTAATGATATTAGAATAAGGAATTTACTAATTTTCAATAGGCATGCGATTTTTAGGGGCTTAAGTGTTATGGCTATTTATAAGCTACATGCCACAAGGTAAGAGTGGTATTTAATCCTAAGCCTGAGAAGTAAGAGAATACATAGCAAATACAAAAGCAACTTTTGTGTGTGAAAGATTGAAACCTATAACACACTCAGCACCGATGACTCAACATGACCATCACCTTTTGTTGAAATTTTATATACTTGGGAGAGTTTGTGAAAACAAAAATACAAATTATAATTTTGCTATACAAATGCGCATTTCGCTAGTTATGGCATTTTCAAAATTTCCCAAAAATGCTGTCCTGGTCTTCTTTAAAACTCATATATATTTTCCTATTTATGCTAAAACAATTAAATATAGCTCATTTGAAAGATACGATCTCAAATATATCCACCGACTGACTCAAATGCTCATTCCCCATTTCTCTGGCTTTTATTGAATTTTTTGCATGGTATGCTTAAGAAAAAGTGCAAAAACTCAGAAAGAGCTACGTTTTAGGTACAGAATGTGATTAGTCATTTTAAAGGGAAACTTTCGGGGTTCTTAAACACCTTATGAGAAATTAGTGTTGATGACGTGTTTTTTGATAGATATAGTAGTAAAAAAACCGAGTTAAAAATCCTTCACTGTCCTAACATAAATTGAAAAATATATATGAATTTTTATAGAAGACCAGGAGAGCATCTTTGCGAAATTTTGAAAATGCCATAACTCGCGAAATACGTACTGTTTAAGGAAAATTTTTAATTCAATTCCGTTTTTATAAACCCTCCTGATATGTAAAATTTCAAAAACATTGGTGATATTCATCTCACACTTTTCGTGATTTTTGGAAGATTTGCTATGGAATGACCCAGTTTTTTTCTTTATCATACCTTTCCTGTACTTTTTAGGTGTTTCAATATTTTCGAATAAGTCACGTTTCCTCTGCCTGGCAAGTATGGAATCTTGTTCCTTAATTTCATAGACTTGTATCTCTATGAAATTTAGTACGGATTTTTATTACTTTGCATTGTAAAGTTTTGACGGAGCTCTTATTTATTAATATCTTCGTGTCTTGCGACTAATATCTCTAATCTAGTGGAATATTATCGTTCCCATGGAGTAATGGCTGTATCATCTTTGGCCTTGACGTAACACGCGCTGAAAATCTATGACTACGTACAGAAAATTCGAAGCGATCCTCTTGACAGAGATTTGGGCAGCAGACAGTGAACTGTAAGATATTCGTGAGAAAATATCGTTGTGATTTGTTTAAACTATCGAGCGTTTTGTGAATATTATTTAATGTTGTAGAATTAAAACAAATTATAAAAATAAGAAGAATTTACGTGATTCGTGAGCGTATTATTTTTGATTTTTCCTCTGTTGACTGAAAATACAGGCTCATCGGCCGCAGGTGTATCGTCACATCACAGAAAGGAACAAGGTACAGTCAAAGACAACATAAGTGAAAACTAAGTCCCATAGAAACCATTGGCAAATGTTTCTGGGAGACCCCTACGGACAAAAGCAAGTAAGCAAGTAAAGCAAGTAAAAATGCTAGAATCGGTCTAACAAGGAGAGGGTTCCTACTCGTCATCACCGATTTCGTCAAATTCTTAGTATATGCTTGACTAGAAAAAGTGACGCAAGTGGGAACTGCAGATAGTCAAGCGAAACGAAATAATGCATAATGTAAGTGAACCCCGGTTAAAATTAACACTTTTAAGAAAACTTTGATAATTACCATCTTGCGGGTATATTCGCAACATTTAAGCCACCTCCTTTTCGTTACAATTGTCTATAATCTGTTATCTTTCATAAATCAGAAGTCATTACCAATATTAGTTTAGGGGCATTTTCCAAATAAATTTGCGAGGTATGCTAAACTACTTTCAACTTATCCTGATCCTTTATCTCTCGGCCAAATTCCAACCGAATTTCAAAATTGTTTTGCTAAGTTCATTGTGAGCTTTTTATGATATTTTGAACCTATTACGAGATTCGTACGGCAGTGGGTTACAGGGTGGTAAAAAAAAAAAAATATTTTTCTATGGGTGGGGGTATTTATTTTATATTCTACCATGTGTGTAGAATATTCGTGCACAATCTCATCAAAATCACATGATAAATTATATGTGAAAAGGTCATTCATATACACAAATGAGAAAAAGTGTCTCATTTACTGAATTCGGGTATTCTGAGGGAGGTGCGGTAAATATTATCCGATTTTCAAAATTTCTTATGCTAGTTTTTTTTATCCTAGTTTGTTTTATCAATTAATACAATTTTTTGTATCTTTATTAATGAGATTATCTGTACAAAATTTCAGGAAGATCGGATATCATTTACCTATTTAAAAAAAAATTAAATCTATAAAAATGTTGCATACCCACTTTTCACCATCTACAAGCGATCTTTGAAAACGCATGGAAATGCCAGTTACAGAATCGAAAACCTGCATATCTCCTCTGTAGTTGTCATTTAACCTGAATGAATTTGGCACTTTCGCGTAAGTTCTGTTGCCATTTAACTGCGACAACTCCCGCGAAAATTTGCAAATTTGAGCATTTTCCAAGGGATAAGCAAGCGTACAAAACCCAGGGCTCCCCTACATTATTTCTGTTTCATTTGGTCATCTGGAGCTTCCATTTGCGTCACTTTCATTTCTAGTCAACCCTACTTATACTGTGCATCTGAACGAAATCGGTGATAGCGAGTAGGGAGCCTTGTTAGACCAATTCAAGCTTTTTTACTAGTCGAACTTAAATTTACTTTTTTTTTAAAAAAAAAAGCAAAGTGCAAAATTTCAGCTAACTAAGTGAACGCGTGCTCGAGTTATCATGAGGATGTACAGACAGATGGACGGACGGACGGACGGACAGACAAATGGACGGACAGATAGATGGACGGACAGATGGACGGACGGAGAGACTGTCGGACATGCAAACATCAATATAACTTTAAATATTATGTGTCCAACCCATTTTTCTCTACTAGCATTATTTCTGTGCGTTACAAACGGAATGACAAACTTAATATACCTTAGATTTCATCTAGGGTATAAAAAGGGAAAACTTTAGAATGAAATAAACGAAAATACTAGGTACTCTAGCAAATTTAAACTTGGCTTTGGGAGCTGTGCGCAAAAGTTTCCCAGTGAAAGGCACTGCGATCCAGCTAATTGCTAGATTCTTGCACTTTTTTTCTTTACAAAATATGTACCCACGACCGTAGGTAGTTTTCATCAAACGCTTGTTTTGATTTAATCACAGAATAAGATTAAATGTTGATTTATTGAGATATCTATAAAGCAATAAGAATAAAACGTGTTAATATTTGTTAGAGATGCCAAAGTTGACATAAAATAGCTGATCCTCGGTGATTTAAAGACAAGTTTCGAAATTCTGCTGGAACTTTGAGTGGATTTTTGGCCAATCTCAGTGCCACAGGCGATGTTTATTTCGGTATAGAGTAGTAAAGAAAGTTGTATTTTACCTTTATGTTTTAACGTAAGATTCGACACTTTGTAGACTGCTTAGGAAGCAGTTGCAAATTAATTGAGAAGCTCTCTCTTTTTTCTGCAGAAGCTCTGCGATCTAACCGATAAATCGCCCAAACAATAAAACAGTTTTACCATGCTATACATATGATACATATGTAGACAAAACGAAGCCTTCCCGTTTTGAGATTATGTAAAAATAAACTGAACATATCACAAGTGGCACAGAGGAGATATTTTAGTTTTAACAGCTAAAATTTGCTTGTAGCAACATTATCGCAGACGAAATTGTAGCATTTTAGTTTGTATAGAAAAGTTTTCTCTTTGCCCTGCTGTTAAAACGATCTCGCAACAATACAAACAGCCAAAATGATCGAGTAACTTTCTGGCCGAATTTGAGTTATAACTTAATCCAAATAGGTGAATAAATTACCAAATAATAACAATTTCGCTTCGAGAACATTTGTTCAATTCTTTTGTAAAATAGCTAAAAAAAATAAACTTAGTAGCTTTGATTTCATTTTATTTAATACATTGGTAGCTCTAGGTGGAAACATATCCAAGAAAAGCTTTTTAACTATATAGACATTTTGCTGTCACTTGGTTAGTAAAAGTAAAACCGAAATAACTACCATTGATGCATTTAAAAAGCCATTTAACCTTTCCAGCATTTTGAATTTATCTACACTTTGAAATAAAATGCGGCTTATTTGCTTATTTTGTTGTATTGGAAATATTCGCCAGAAAAATCTAGAATACGAATATTTTTTGTAATTTGGTTGTCATTTTACGTTCTGAATAATTCCATGCGCGATTATATATTTCTTAAAAAAAAAATTGATTAATATGAATGTGAGACAAATCTTCGCATTTGATTTAATAAAGTTAAAAAATTTAAGCCCCGCCGTCTGGAAGTTATGAGGAGGATATTAAAAATAGATTGAAAGCAATTTCAAATAAAAATTTAAAGTGAAAATGGCTTATTTGCTCGCCGCGATGATAATGCTACTGGAAGTCATCAAGCCTTACGGAGTCTCATGTCAGTAATGGCGCCCAGCTATGGAAATTCTGCATCAACTTGCTACATCTACCCACATCAAAACGCATGAAACACATCAAGCATCGATAACGAAATAGCTGATGTTCGAAAATCCCAACCATGCAGTGTTTCCCAAAGTGTGGTACGCGTACCCCCAGGGAGACGGGAAGAGCATTGAAGGGGTACACGCTGAACCGTGCTTTTGCTACGCCTGGTACAATCAGCATTTTATTTTTTTTTTTCGATTACAAACATAGAAAAATAATCAATCTTACTCGGGGATTACACGTAATAGTACAGCTTGCATGCAACTGCCATAGTTCTTGCACATATAATCTCTACTGCCATGCTGGCAGCTCAGCTATCAGCGAACTTGCATGATAAAAAATCATGGCAGCTGAGTTGATAGTAATTTGACATTATACCGTTTTCAAGATGGCAGAAAATAAATGCTTGAGAGAAATTGATAAATTTATACTGGAAAAATGAGATTTTCTGGGATTATTTACATCATTTACCAGCACCTTTATTTTTCATTTTTTCTTGGGTTTTATCATTCTGCTACTTCCTTTATTGCTATAATTTTGCAATATATGCAAGACTTTAAATCTCCATGCCATTATTTTTTAAATGAACTTGCATGCAAGATGATAAGACATCAACCGAACTGCCTTCTGCTGTTAAGTTTAAAATCGCGTTGGATGGAAGTCTTGCATGCAAGCTGTACTATTTCGTGTAAACCCCGGGTTATCATGGTTGTCATCACACTCCAAGTGACACGACTGTCTAAAATTCATAGGAACGAAGGGAAAGTAAGAGAAAGTAAAATAATTTTGAAAATTGATTGAGAATAGTCGATAAGAAAAAGAAAGTGGCTAAAGTTGAGAGCATAAACAAACTAATATAAAGACCGGGCCAGTAAAAAAAACACCAGTAACGCCTCGCTCGAATATAAAATCGACGATGCCTCGACTGGATGATGCAATCCAAGGGTAAGAAAGCAATGGCAATATGAAATCAACGATGCTGGTAAAGGCGATGCTGATACTCTGAGAAGTATAACACAACATTTAGAGAATTTACAAGTGGGCCGTTCAACATTAATACAACATCCATGTCAGAAGGTTTATCGCATGCGGAAGAAGAACAATTGTTGGAATTAGGTTCAGACCGCTTCCTGAAAAGTGAGTGTACTTTAACATCATTCTGGTTGCAAATGCAACATGTGAAACAAAGAAAGTCCTGAAATTCATCCTGCCTTTTCCAACTTCATATCTATGTGAGGTTGCTTTTTCAGCATTTGTAGATATTAAGTGCAAAAAAGCAACAGGTTTTTGGATGGGGAGCCGCATCTCAGATAAAAATTAACAACCATGATCTGTCATCTCAGCACAAACCATGAATGTTATTTATAATATAACTTTTGTTTATTTTATTTATATTTTATTATTAATATTTTGTTTTATGTACTAAAAAAATGAATATATTTTGATTGTTATTAGTGCATATCATTGACATGTATATAAATGGACTGCTCGTTGAACCAAAAATGCATGAAATCAAACGGCACCACTTTTATATTTTTATCTTTTTCTGTAAGAGCATTATTTCTCACTGAGTGTAACGATTGGTAACGAGAAATTGGTAAGGTTCAGCGGTATTTGCAGAAGGTAGTCAAACCTTTCCTAGCAAAATACCTTGTAAAAAACAGTACCTTCGACTCATAATTAAAATTTAAATACAAAAATAGTAACAAATACTTTTATGGTAAATTCGGTAAATCCTACTGACATGTAAATCCCCAAATAATTTAAATTTGGCGCCAAATTACGACAGTTGGTAGCATTTACAGTGAGCATAATTTCTGAAATCAAAATTAGTGCCACATGAAAGTGGAGTTCAGTCAGTTCATTTATATACATGTGAGTGGTGTATATGTATTTTCTTCTTGTGAGGGGTACTCAGTGTTACGAAAATTATGGAAGGGGTACACAGATCTCGAAAATTTGGGAAACACTATAGATTATATAGGATTCACTGACATATAATAAGAATGGACTGAGCGTTCTTGCTTCAAAAATGGCATAAATATTGAACAGGCTGTGAAAACCCTTTATATCGTACAATTGCACACCGATTCATAATTAATTATTATTTGTCGATTGGAAACACTAAAGATGTTATAAAATAGTATTGCATTAAATTTAAACTATTAAGGAAGTTAAACTTGTTTTAATTAACCCAAAAGCTAATTTTTAATATTACTGAAAAATGAGGTACTCTGCAGATTTGTTGTTCACTGAGCTAGTACGAGATAGGCGTATAAAAACAATATATTTGTCTGAACTTTTATGCCAATTCCAATGCATTCCAATTAATACAGCCGTACTATTTCCAAAATTGATTACAGTTCAGTGTATGTACATTTTGAGCTTGAAAGAGAGAAATATATTTTAAGCAAAATTTGTGCCATTTTTGACTGCAAGAATTAGATGGGATGGCTCAGTTCATTCTTATTATATGTAAGTGTAGGATTACTTGGGAACGAGTTGGGAAGAGAGTCTGTCAGCGACTAAAAAAATATTATAAGTATTTATTGAAATATACGGTATTGATTCCATCGGAAGCTACGTTCACAATTTATGCCATTTGACAGATGAGGTTAAAAAATTCGAATCATTGTTAACATTCAGTGCATATCCATTTTAAAATATACTTGATAAGATATAGAATTTGATGCGGACCGGAATTGAAAATAAAGCATCAAAGGAATAATTTCCATTTTTAAAAAATCAAATTAGTATTGACGAAACTGTTTTAGAAATGTGCAAAGACCGTTTTTTAAAAATAACATTAATGGATGCGATTGGAAATTATCTCGAACAAATAATAGCAAATAGTTTTTGATGAGAAATGGTGAAATAGTAGCAATGAAATAAGCATGGATATTTCAAGCAAATGTTTACGGTTCGAGCTGAAAGTTAGAGAAAATATTTTAAATGTTTTCAAAGCCTTGTCAAGTGGTTGGTTGTGATAGAATTTCATTCCAACTAAAAAGCTGTTAATTTGGCAAGCACAAGGTTGTCAAAACCTAAATACAGCAAACTGTGCTACGTGGGATCTCTGTTGGTTGGGAAAAAGACCATCCTCTAGAAAAACGTTTTATTTGGACTAATGTACGCTACCACACTGTGGAAGAATATACCACATGTATGAGCGGGACTCACTTTGTAATCGTCCAATTAATTTTGGAGTATGGAATATTAGCTTGGAGAACATCATGCACAAGAACTTATATGTAATAGATTCTTTGTATGCTGCATGTACTATACATATTACAAGGTAAAATCGTAAAAATTTGTATACAAAAGTAACCATTCTGACATCCAGAAAATGTTATGTATTTGCAATATGCGAAATAGGGATTTTTATTTTGTTGAAATTTATAGGTTGTAATTAATCGACTTTTCGCATGCATGACTTAGACTTCTCATCTCCCAGTGCAATAAAGTAAGTAAACTCAGAGACACTTTTTTATTTTGGGACCAAAGTTGTATAAAAATTACTTCACACTAGGTATGAAACTTGAACTAAATAATTCCAATTACAAAACTTAAATTCAAATCAACATTTTTAATGGTATTTTAAATACCCATTAAATATATTTGAGTCTCAAATTCACCCGATACGACTGGCGGAAAAGACTGAGCAGACGATGTGCTAGGTCGAGCTGCTGGGAAGCAACTGACCAATCTTTCTGGGGCTGAATGACTTTTATAGCCAGTCGACTGGTAGTCCTCTGGTGAAAATGAACTCTTCTAGCTTAAGTGCCAAACACAACTCCACCGTTCCGATTCAATTCGATTCGATTCAATTCGATCCGTTACGTGCATGAACACAATTGTTCCGTTCAAACTTACCATCAGTTTTAAATTTCTCATTGAAATTTTTCCAGATTTTGTCTTTTCTTTTTACATCCATGTAAAATGTGTTGCCTTTGTCATAAAGCTCTTCATATTTTTTAATCTCTTCAGTAAAATAAAAACTTCTTCATCCATCTTGAGTTATACACAAACATTGTACAAGCAATTTTTCTAGGTTATGTCATCCGTAAAAGTTGAAATTTGCTCAACTTCTCCGTTTCGATTCGATCCGTTTCGATCCATTTCGGCGAATGTGTCCAATTACACGTACGTCTCATATAAGCAAATTTGACATTTGTACGTATCGGATCGAAACGGTGCAATTGTGTTTCCCACTTTAGAGTTGACTTCTCGGTGTCGGACTATTTGCGCGGTCTGGAGACTTAACTTTGAAGGCTGAAACAGATTACACTTTAGTGCGCGGTGCGACATCGCGTCAAATTAAATGGTGAAATTGTTCCGCCGCACTGTGACACAGATTGCAATAAGAGCGCAGCAGGATAGAAACAGCGCTCTTATATTGGTACTATATATTTTCATGAGAAGTTGCCTACCCCAAAAATAATTTTTTTGTTGGTACCACTGAAACTGAGCAGCAAATTTAGGATTAGAAATGACTACGCAGCAAAAAATTTCGTCGCGCTGTCGCGCCGCGTTCAATGCGTGATGCACAATAGGGAACACATGTTCTCTAACATTTTGCCGTGTTGTCGCGCCGGGTACTAAAGTGTAATCTGTTTCAGCCTTGACTTGTGTCTGCCTAAATGCTCGGTGATCAACTGAGTGATTTCATTACTGGCAGCTGGGAGCTGGCTATTTGTAGGCACTCTGGCTACACGTGTCGTGTGCCGAATGCTTTCTCTTGCTATCACGCTACCAGCACGGGTTACTACTGAGCTTTTAATCATTAGTGTGTTTCTCTGTCGGCGGCTGGCTTACTTTGTTCCGGTATACTTGTTTGCCTAGCATTGCTTGGCTGCTACTAGACACTTCGGTTTTGCTGGTGTCTATCATGAAAGTATGTATACTTCATTACAATGGTATACCTACTAGTTATTTTGACACTTAAGCTTGATGTCACGGAATCACAAGTTATATGAAGAATTCGAAAAAAATTTAAAATAAATTATTTGGTAACATCATTTAAAAAAAAAAACTACCATCGGCCAAGGTATGAATTAAAAAAGGATAAAACTTAAAACAGTCAATTTCTTTACAACAAAAACCTTCTAATTTACATTTTACTGTATGAATTAAGATGACCACTTCGTGCGATTTCATACCTCTCGGAAATTAAAATTATTATTCCTTCGTTAACAATTAATTCAATAATTTTACACACAAAGTCAGAGTTTTATCTTCTACATAATACATAGTAATCTTTTTTGTATACAGTTCCTTTATATGACAAATGCATTAAAATGATAGTATGCCCTGAAATATTAAGCCCTTTGAGCTCCTGAAAATATGGCTGTTTCTTTATGTCTTCTTGACAACTTTCAATTATTTGAATTAACTTTATATTATTATTTTTACATGAACGGTATGCAAATTTTAACATAAATTTGAATGCAAGAGAGTAACACAAATTTATTCTAGAAGTTATAAAGCATATCTTTTCAATTCTTTAAGCTTACTTTCATTTCTCAATGCTCACATCAGTGGCGGTTCGTGGGATTCAGAAGAAGGGAAGCAATACAATTTATGTAAATTATAGCTCCGCTTTTCAGACTATTTCATTGCTACTATAAGCAATTATACATGTAACAAAGTCAATGATGTCAATAATACACAATACAAATATTCACATTTATTCTTGCTCTTGAAAGAAAAGCAAGCCATTATCATCGTTAAATAAATCAGCGATGCAATCATATCTTTCATTTAATCCATTCACAGCAAATACTGCCTGCCCCATAATTAAGCAAATACAAAAATTTCACTCAATATACCCTTTCACAACGTACGCAAAAAATCTAATCATCTAATTCATTCTTTTCAATTCAATTACCATTATTATTATACTTAAGTATACTCGTTCGCCGGAATACTCAAATAAAACCAAGAATTCTACATTCTCTCGCAATTAAACAGAAACGTACGTAATATTATAGATAGTCAATATCTTATTTTTGCACAATATGAATAAAATATGTTTAACAAAATTTTATAATAAAAAACATTCAAACATTTAAAGTCAAACCAGATAATATAATTTTAAAATATTGTTCTTGGATAGATTCAGTTTTGCAATGAATTTTTTTTTGTAGAAAGAAAAAATTATTTTTTATTTAGTACCTATAATTTATTTATGAAAGTTATTTATTTAAAAAGTTTTTTTAATATATTTTATTTTCTAATCATTACATTTTTGCTAAAAACTCATAAAATAGGACATTCAGTACGTTTACATAAATTCTTGGCTTGAAATCCACTTGAAGCTAAGGTAGGGCGGTTGATTGAATTAATTCAAATTACTTGAGTTGAATTTTTCTTGAATTTAATTTTCCAATTAGTTAAGTTGAAATTTACGGATTGAATGAGCGTTTTCATGATATTTTGATTACTTCAAGCATACTTCAAGTTTGCTTCAAGTATTCATGGAAACGTACTGATAATCTATCTAATATATGCATATTACCTCGCATCTACGTTCTTTTGCGAATGTTGTGATGTAATTTTTTACCTCTGCGGTAAGTATAGTTTAGAAGATTATCGCACTTTAATGTAAGTACTTCCATGTAAAAACGTTTTAAACGAAAAACTGGAAAATTTATTTCACATCAAAACCCATCGGTTAAACATATAAAATTTAAATGTTCACATGAGATATGTAAAACATTATGCGGAAGCGTTTAAAAGAAAAATCAGTCCCCGCAAGAACGTACACTCTCCTTTGTACATAAATTCGCAAACCACGCATTTTAAAGATATTCGGGTGAAAAAAGTCTGTTATAAAGTTTTTTATAGAGCAAAAGAAAATATGCCATTTAATAAACCTCAGCAAAAGCTTCAATTTAGTATTACACACGGCCAAAATTGGACAACGCCATGAGTGTAGTTACCACCCTCCCCCCAAAACCCCAAAAAACGTATAAAATTAAACCCACTGACTAATTCTAAAAAAAAATCCCATGTAAATCCATCCACGTTTACTATTCTAAAACAATTCCTAAAGTTTCACAATATTCGTCACGAAGGTCGGATAAAAGTTATTTAAAAAAAGCTACGAATTTGTTAACATCTGGCAGCATTTAAATAAATCGTGAGCAAGACCGACACCCACCCGCACCAGCATATACTTCAGAATTTATCAATGAAAGTTACTATCACGGGGTGTAAATCAATTGCCAAACGCTACGCCGCGGCCAGCGTACCATAGCAATGTACGCATGCAAACTCTTGAGTGAATATGAGTCTAAAAAGTTAAATGTATTTAACTGTTTACATTGGCTTTGTTGTTGTAAAAACGCTGTAGGGATTTCAGCGTCACTGCGATGCCAGTGGCAACGGTGTTTGATTCTAATACCTTTCCATCCATACCTCGCGAATATTATGTAGCTTGCTTGACAAGACAAATCGGCGTGGATCTGGTGCTGGGTGGAATGATGGTGGGTGGGTCATACGCTACATTTTGGACAGCGTACCATACAGAATGTTAGTAGTGATATAATGACTTTGGGCTGGGCGGTATGTTCTTAGTTTGTAGGAGAAAATTGGGCGTTACTTATAAAATATATCTGTTCTATCTAGTGATGCCAGAGGAGTAAACTTCTTTGACTTTTATACATTTTTTTAAATATTCTAAGAATATTTTAAAGCAAAATGTTATGTTTGGATTTTTTTATTTTGTCAAGGGAAGCAGTGCTTCCTTTGCTTCCAATGAGGAACCGCCCCTGGCTCACATATATTTAAGCGGACCAGACCTATTAATAGTGATAACATAGTATGTTAGTATATGAGATTTTGGTTTTAAATGTTGGTGGAACCCTTTCAAATATTGCTTATTATGCAAAGCTACAATATTTTCTAATTCTGAAAGACTGTCAGAGTCATACGTTGACAATAAACATAACTCTAAAAGGCATTGTAGAATCAGAAAGAAGTTCCAGACCTTATTCTTATTTCATACTAAGTCACCGACCATCAATGAAAAGTTATGTACAAAACACAACATTTCCACCGCTGACATTGTCAAATTGTTTGATTGTAAAGCTACAATTTTAATAGGAGGGCATATATTATTAGCAGAAATTTCTCCGTAATCAAACAATTCTTTACGGTTGTATAAATCTTCTAAGTTGAAATAGCTAACATCTTCAATAATATACAAGATAATTAAACTCATATCATTTTTTAAAACACCCTCAAAGAGGTCATGCATAATATCTACAGAAGTGTTCTGTGTAACGTAAAAAGAAGGTAGCTGATTTAATATACATTTTTCGGTAATACCAGTGGAATCATTAAGTAACAAGCCCGCGTTATAGTACGTAGTAGGTACTATCATTTTTTTTCTTTAAATGGAATTCTGCTTTCTAAGCGAGAGCATTTGCATATGCGACACAAAATTTACTCGAAAATGACTTAGAACATCCAAGAATATTGTTTAACCCTAAGTTATCACCTAGTACCAACACGAGAATGAAAAATACTCTACGGTCTCCTTCCAATGTTTTAATTAATAAGCCGTGTGTTTCTAAACGTAATAAAACTCTGAAAAGTTCTTGAATGTATTTGTTACTTCCATGTTCTTTAACAAATTTTGATTTAAGAAACATGATAGGTAAAATATTATCTAAACACGAGATTAAGTACTGTGGTAAAGCAGTGAAGTTAAGGTAATAGGCCGACACTGAATGTTGACCAGAATGTGATCCTGAAGTATTGTCTGGACCGTAATCGTCGTTATAAAGAAATATTGGCATAACAATTTTATTCTCAGCATTACATCTTGCATGAATTTCCAAACTGAACTACTAACAAAATGTACAATAGTACAGTTTATTGTAAGATTTTCCATGTTATGCAGAGTTTGCTCTAACATTCCAGAAATTTCAAAAAGGGTTCCACCGGCATAATTACACCCTTACATTCTTTGTAGTCTAGGATTTATGCTCAGAGTTGATTTCATAAAAACGATCAGCTAGAAAATTAGAATTTTTTCTTTTTTGTTTGAATCCATTAGGAAATTACAAATCGGATTGGTAATGCACACTTTAATGTCGTCTAGGATTTTAAAAACTAGTTTCCTTGAGAGATTGTTGTTATCACACAATTTCATTATAAAATTTAAAGCATTTGAGTGTAAACTATCTATGTTATGCTCAAAATATTATGTATTGAAGTCAGAGGTAGATCTTAATGGAAACGTTTTCTGGTCTGAACTACTATTATTGTTAATAACAATATTATTAGTTATTTTTTTCTAAAGTAACTTGTGATATATTTTTGATAAATGTATTACTCTCTGGGTGATTTCTAACAAAACGTTCCTTATGTACAGTTTTTAAATATTTTTTCAAGCTGTATATATATTTGAAAACAATTTAGGACATTTATCTTGAGCGCAATTATAAGTACTATATGGATGAAATCTATGAGAGAACTCTAAGTGGTTTGTTTTGTTTGTTTTGAGTTTAGTTATAAGTGATATAATGGTAGAACCGTCTTTTTTATGGTAATTTCGTATATATAGTATTGCAAAAATTACCAAACATAAAAACTTTCCTTTAGGTATTCAATATTGAGAACGAAGAATAATTTGAATACCGTATCAATGGCATTTCACATTGATTACACTATACTATATAATAGTCCTTATTTTCTACGTAAATAATAATTGGTTGGCATGGCAGATTTAGTTTATTTCACCTTTTTTTATTTTATTGTACTCCACCTTGATTTCTGCGTGATTTTTTACCTTGGACATATCACTGGTAATCGAGTCTTCAATAGACGGATGCCGAAATATCATCTTATTGTTTTCACCCGAAATTCTAATTCTCTGTATGGGAGGTAAAATATAATGGAGCAGCTTAAATACGGCTTCTACACATTCAGCTGTAAAATATTTAAAAAAATAATAAAAAGTTGACATTTTTTTATACCGTAGGATTTAAGCTTACAGCTGTCTTCTGGAACGGACTTTTAAAAAATATTAAGGATATGTTTCGCCGATCTGTTGATTTCCAGTAGTTCCTTTATTATTGGTGTAATTTTCTTAACAAAATTGGTTCCATTTCTTTACTAAATTCAGGGAATGAGAAACACTACATAGTGAAATATAATCGAAATCAATCTGCAAAAATAAAAATCATAATGAAATAAAAATTGCATTATTTCATAATTGCCTTACAAATCCTTCTGCTTTTTCTTGTGTAAACAAAGGCCAGTCTATGAAAACTTCGTGACAATATTTCTTAGATTCAACCACTTCCCATGGATTGTGCACGGATTTACGCCATACCTTGCCTTCTACTGATTTTTAAATTGAAGACTCTATACAAATATGTATATAATTAGAAAATTATATTGAATATGTATGTTGAGCTTGCTATCGCAATCGATTCATCACAAATAACATACCCTAATGTTGAAGATTTTGACAGAAATGGTGATCTACTGCATGACTAGCTGTTCGATGGGGTAATTATATTCCTTCTTCTCATGTATTTCAAAGTATTGTTGTACTTTCTGTATAATGCACCTCTTGCTCGACTTTGACTATCAGAATGAATGAAGTCACTTTCCTTATAACAAAATCATTATAAATATGGTATCAGCCTTCAAATATTATGTATAAAACCTTCGATTCATTTGAGAAGCGCTCTGCAAATTTGTTGGCAATTATAATACATTCCTTTGTACCCATGTGAATTTTCTTAAAATGAAGTAATCTACCATACATCGTATTATTTGCTTACGTACAGATGTATTGAAGTGATTATTAGTAGGATAATAGTTTTCAATATCGCTGCCCTTGGATGATGACGCCAAGATATCATCAATATTCTGAAAATAATTTAGAAGTTCTTTTATGATCACAAAAAAACCCACTTTAATATTCTGACGGTGCTTTCAGTAGAGACTACACGTTGATTGGAGTAGGCCGCCGCAAACTCTTTGGAAGCTTGTGTTGACGATTGAGATGCATTTTCAGTTTTCTTCACCCATTCTATAATACTCGGTCATTAAATGTGAGTGTCACGGAAATTGTTTCGGCGATAGAAACTATGGAGTAGCCCTAAAATTTTAGTATACAGTGGGTTATCATATTATT
Organism: Dioctria linearis; assembly: GCA_963930735.1. NCBI lineage: Eukaryota > Metazoa > Arthropoda > Insecta > Diptera > Asilidae > Dioctria > Dioctria linearis. Next base: position 262,872,150 of record OZ005740.1, on the reverse strand, counting down.
ATAAGCATTTTAAGATTCTTTAATTTTCGTAGTTGCGCTTAAAATAATTGGTATAAAATGAATTGTGACTAATTTATTAACCATGTTGTAATAGACGAAATATTTAAAAGTAATTATTTTCTGTTTCTATTTGGTTGATGATACCAGACTTGTAAAGTACTTAAGTACATTGGTACTTAAGTACTAGTAACAGTACCAGTAATTGGACTTTTACTTAAAAAATTTTAAAGTACCAGTACCGGGACTTGTACTTAAAATTTTTTTAAGTACCAGTACTGGGACTTGTATTTATACTTAAAATATTTCACGTCCAGGTACTGGTACTGTACTGGTACTTGTACTTGTAATTTTACAGGTCTGGATGATACACATGTATTTTAAACTGTTTGAACGGCCGTTTGTTAATATTTGGTAATACCCCCTTTTGCAGTAATGATTGCCTCAATTCTTCTTGACATACTGTCTTTGCATTTTTTACAATTTTCTTGAATTCCAAGTTTATATACAGTTATGAGCATCTCAATCAATTGCCGGTTGCTAGTGACCCTTTCTCTGGCATTCCCCCTTTTCAATAATTCCCATAGGCTTTCTATGGAATTGATATCGGGAAACCATGGCAAAACGTCGATATTTTGGACATTTAACCACACTGTAAGAAAAAATTACTACATTGAATGTAGGACGTTTTTTTTTTTGCCTACAATCAATGTAGTGATGTAAGTTGTTTTACGTAATTTTCCGATAAATCTGTAATATCAGTAACCATTTTACTATAAAATTAGCACTATGAATAGAGTGAAATATTACGTCCCAGCGGGAAATGGTTGCAATACCGCCTCGAAACCATATTGCACGTTTGGCAGGCATCATTAACCCATTTTTGCACCGAAACTTCGATGAATTTTACACACGATGTCCTAGGGAGGGTGTGATTCGTTTGTGCAGAAGTAAATGACGCTGAAAGCGTCGATGAGTAATCTTCAAAGAAAACTTAAATTAAATATCTTCGATGAAAACTTGAATGGATAATGATCGATGAGAATGTCAAAGAATAATCAATGTTGTAAACGTCGATGAATAATCATCGAAGAAAACCTCAAAGAATATTAATTAATTAATTAATTTATGCAGAGCCAGGGGTGATAATTGTAACTCCAATCGAGTATAGTCGAAACGAGTATAGGTTAATTTCATGTTAAAATATATCTAATAAGATCTTTTTAATGTAATCCACCTATTAGAAGTCATTTCGACTTTAATCGATTCAAGTTACATAGTAGCGCAATAGGAAGGAATGGATTTTGGATAGTAATGTAATTTTAATCGGATATTGCTGTTCTCGGAAAATATTTGGAAAATAACAAAATATCTTTAAAACAATTAAACGTATATTTCATATGATCTGAAGATAATTTACTAATTTTTTTTGCAACATACGCACTTTTTACTTTTCACTCGTACTCAAGCCAACTTGAACTAAACACCTGAAATTCTGTTTACGCAGATGACTCATCAAAGAAATATGAACTACAAATGAGTAAAAAAAAATCGTGTACATACAGGCACCCCGGTCCCGACATGATTTGAACTTCAAAGTCTGCAGGAAATGTACACACATTTTTCAGTGATACTTATTTCCTCGACGAATTCCTGTATACTGTTACAAATAAAAGCTCATCCAGAATTAAGGGGATGTGGTGACCAGCTATAAAAGCGAGCGTACCAAGGAAAACATCGTCACCACCTATATTTATACCTTTGTTTTGGTGGATGTGCTCATACCTCATTAATTGAAATAATTCTGCAAAGTAATTTATTTGTTTCAGATGATCAGGCATAAATGACAGAGTTAACGAATACTCACGGATCATATAAAGCGGGCTATTTTTCCTAACCGAGGTTAGTTCCTGGGGCATCATTTGCGATACAGAACATATATGTGTAGTTACAACTCCGATTTGTTCTTGAGGGCATCATCCTATTTGGCGTATACTAGGATACCATAAATATATTCTCACGGCCTTTATTCCCAATATCTGGAAGACGACGAAATAGCTTCAAATACCATCAAGATTTATCCAATGAGCGAAATATGTACATACCTGCTAGTAAATTAAATTATTGAAATAGAAAAGAAAATTTAATGGACTGAAAATTGTTTAGAATTATGGAAAAATACTTACAGTGTAAAGATGATGGGAGCGTACAGGGAACTACACGAATAGTGAGCCCTTCACTAAATTATCTACGATAAAATGCAGTACTTATTAAAATTTAGTTAATTAAAAATATATTTACTTGGTCCAGCTTTCTCCTCGTTTCACCTGAGAAAAAAAAACCTAACCTCAACACCGACAAGAAAACGACCGGTTTTCATTTTCCGGAGAACAGAAGGAGACGAGGCTGTCTGCAACCGAAAGCTTAAAAAGAGAAAATATTTAACCCCGCGGAAAAGGACAACAAGAAAATCTAAGAGATTTGAGACTCCTGTCAAAAGGGAAAATTGGATAAAAGAATTTCCACGTTAGAGTCGAAATTCAAATTTTCAGATAGTTATCAAAGAAAATATAAATCATAAAGAATATTTTGGAAAAAAAAAGAAAAAAGAAATTATTATTAAAAATTTTCAACCGACTGGAAACGGTTGTCCCAATTGGGAAATCTATTGGAAATATGGGGCGGAAATTCCATCATAAGTATTGCATTTTGCTTATAATTAAAGATTGGGTAGATTCATATATATATATATATATACATACGTGACCTTTTGACTTTGGTCCTATTCGTGTTTGACGCAAAGTCATGACCTTTTAGTGTGAAAGTTTACATTTAAGTTGAATTCATTATTTCCTTTGCTTTAATTTTAATTTTTCATTAAAGTTATAACGTCTTGAATCGTCTTGTTTTCTTCGAGTTCGTGGTCTCGAAAACCACGTGGCGCCCAACAGGTGTTAATTAACAAAGACTATGTGTCGCCATCAAATTCCTTCTTTTTAAAGTGGACGGCCGACAGGGAACTTGGCGTGGGTGGTAAGACTTATTTGAGATAGCTTCCGTGCAGAATTTTGAGATTGTAAACGCGTGGTCGAAAAGTAAAAGGAAACGAAATAGGAGGAAAAGAAAGAACAGAAAGGGGAGTTGAAATTAAAGGGCAAAGCAAACATTATTTTTTATGATAGTACTCTGTGCGATTAGTTACAAGAAGAAAAAACCGGAAAATATCTGCCGAAGGCAGAAACAAAATTTGCGTAAGTTCAAGACGAGTCCTAACAAGGAGTAGAATCACAAGGAAAGCTGAGGAAAGTTCCTCAAGGCAGGAGCAGTTAGATCCAAATAGAGAGCCTGTAAGCAGGGGGCACAAGTCTTGAAGCGAAGGCTCGCCTCCGACCATTTAAGAAACCAGGAGAAGCAAGAAGAGGAGAGATTAGGAATCCATGCTGCCAGCCATAATGTGTATGCTAAGACAGAGAAGAAAGAAAAATTCTAGAAATTGAGTCCGAAACAACGAGCATTACATGGTGCAAGTACCTGTGAATCAGAAACTTCACAATCTGTTTGAGTGATTATAATATCTAACCACTGGAATCTAAACGACTAGCCAGCTAGCTTGTAGGCTAAAATTAAGTAGGATTATGGTTCGTTTTCTCTTTACTCTAGAAATTTTTTTTATTTTTGCCAACTCAGCTGCATCAGCATCATCACAAATGCGCATTTGAGGATACGCCGGTGAGTTCTTTGAAATTTCATTGTTATTGACTATATTTTATGTGTGTTTATACTTTACAAAATTCGTGATTTGCCTGAGTTATTGGTTAGCTTAAGGTCATTTATCCACAAGGAGAAAACCAATTTAAACCAAATACATATTTATCAACAAATTTCACATCTAGGCATAAGCGTGATCCAAGGTTTAGGTTAAGGAACTGAAAAAAAAATTTTTTTTGTATAAGATTGTAGTAAAACACTGAGGAGATGGATGGAGTATAAGACTGCACGTAGTCATGTTTAATTGAAACGACTCCTTAATTAGTTAGGGTGAAATGAATTATGGTAACACGTAATCTAGTGTACGGTTAAGGAGAATATCAAATCCAAGCAGCTAATGGAGAGTGGAAATACTTACAATTAGTTATTCACATAGTCATAATTAAAATTGCTTGGTCAGGCACCCTAAAAGTAGATGGCCTGGAATGCGTAGTATAATAAAAAAACTTGCTAAATAGACGAAGGAAATGAAAGTAAGGATACGTACATTAGTGCAGCGAGCAGGCTAGATGAATAGGTAGGGCAGTGCGGCTGCATTGGTATCCGTACGATAGATAGTTTAATAGTTATATAGATAGGTAAAGCATTCGTAGGCTTATGCTTCTATAAAATACGCGAGCTTATTGAACTCCTAGTTAACTAGATTGATTAAGTTGAATTAATTTGAATATATTCCTAAAGTAGAGAATTAGCGTGGATATGCGCATGTGTTCGGAATAAATCAGAGTAGAATGTGTTAGGAACTATTAAGTTAGACAAATGTAAGGAAATGAATAAAAAAAAAACTAAAAGTATATAATTGTCGTCTGAATTAAGAGGTCTATTCCAGGGAGGCGGCTTTATGCGGTTAATTATATTCCACAGAGAGTACGCTATCTTCGCTAAGTATTTTGCGATTTTTTTTTTTTATTTTGCTTTCTTACTCTGTTGTCATCGAGGCCAACATTCGGTAGAACTGGGGGAGCTCTCTTGCCGTAGTATACCAAAGATGTGTGGAATGGAGTGAGCAGGGTTGGAGGCGCTCCGTCGTTCGGTCCTGCCGTGGTCGTGGCGTCATAGCCTCCTGATATGGGTTGGTTAAGATTAAAGTACTACGAGTCAATTGAATTGGGGATAGGAGCTGCAGCGTCGTGGATTGAGAGTACGCTGGTGGATGCCGATTCGCCAATGAGATAACTTACAAGGAAGAATACTGAGTTCGTTCCTTCATCGCGTGTACCCAGATTTCCCTCTCCACGCTCGTCCGACGCGCTAAGCTGGCACTCTATTCAAGGAGGTCGCGGGAAAGATGGAGTACATGTAATGCTCTGAGTAATTGTTCACCTATAGGGAGTTGTTGCTGCTGTAGAATCCGACGGCGGGATGCGATTAGGAGGCGGCGAAGGCATCTATTGCTACTTGGTGACTGAAGTACGGTGTCGACGGCCTTTAACAACTGGAGTGCGGCCTCCACGGGACCTGGCGGCCCTCTATGTCTTAGGATCCCTGTTTAATCCCTTCTTTTTTAATTTTTTTTCTTTCAACTTATTTTTTCGGTGCATTCAGTGACTTTCATGGCTTTATGGTAAATCGCAGAGTCATGCATAAATATATATACACTGCAAAAACATTAGGACTATTTCTTAAATTTATGACACGTTTTTCCCTAAAAATAAGTGTAATTTCCTCTGATAGAAAGGGAAAATCAGTTTAATTTCCCAAATCAATGGAACACTCAATGAATTTAGGTATCTGAAAACCTATAAAGTACGTCAAATTCCCGAAATGTTAACTCTTTTGGATATGAGGAAGAGAACATTCAATAAATTAGGTATTATGCTGCATTTTTAATGGAAACATATTTTCCTTCGTATAATTCACACATTGATTTTGAAAAAAAGTCATATATTGCTTTTCAATATTTTGTTTAGCGTGCCCAGTGCACCAATATAACTTCCATACTACTACTTAGTAGTATGGAACATAAGAAATTCTTATGTTTTTTAAAAGGGGTGGTCTTCTATCACCTTCCTATGGTGGAGAATATTGCGGTGCCATCACCTATTCCCTACATTTTAGGGAATATTCTCTAAATTTTATGGGGAAAAAAACAGCAATTGTAAATTCCCTATATTTTAGGGAATAACATAAAAAAAAATATGAAAATTCCCTACATTTGTTGCAATATTTCCTAAATTTTATGGGGGGAAAACAGAATTCCCTACATGTGAGGGAGAAAAATCTACCTACATTGTAGGGATAAAAACCTAACTTTAGTTTTCCAAGGTGGAGCTTTCCTTAATCATATCGACAAATGCCTAATCTGTCTGGCACAAATTGTTGCCACTCACTTCAGGGGAATTATTTTTTACTGTGTAGTCACGGTTTGGAAACCATTCTTCGAGTTAAGGCAATAGTTTTGTTTCTACAATAAGTATATAGCCTACCTGTATCTGCCTACTTATCATACACAATGCTTAGATTTTTTGGGATTCTCCGGTATATAGCAAAAGCTAAAAAATGTTCTAATTTGTTATTTCATCACACAACTCATTAATTTTTGGTGACAAGTTTCAAGTCTTGGTTTGACTCATCAACAGGTCCCAAATAGCGAAATTGGGTGATTTGAAAAACAAATGAAAAAAAGAAGAAAAAAATTTTTCAGCCCACTGCGTGGCGTATACAGGTTCGATTCGCTTCGAATGAATCTGCTTCTTTAAAAAAAAATTTACATTTTTTTAATAAATAAAAAAATTGTTTTTTCTATTTTTCTCAAACTTGTCATTTCTTTCTTCAGTATTCAGCAAAGACTGAATCTTCGATATTTCAGTTGGAGATATGTCTTTAGTTTTACCCATCTTAATTTTAAAAAAAAATCAGTTTTCTAATCCCACTAGCGCTCATAAAATACGCGGACTGCTGTACGGGCATATTTTTTTAAGGTAACACTGTTAACAATTTTAATAAAATCAAATTCAAAAATTACTAATTCTTAAACACATCACAAAAAAACCGATAAGACTCAATGGTTGGCTCACCCCAACCAGAAAAAAATAAGTGCTAATATGCAACTAACTTGATAGAAATGCGATTTAGCAGTGTTACCAGATCTCTTTTTAAAAGTTAAAGGTGTGGCAGTAAATAAGTGCAGTAAGTACATATGCACTGGCAGATCCTCAGAACATTTGCAAGGTATATTTTAAAAATCGATGAAGTGTTCGGCGATTTGCGAATTGTAAAAGGAGTAGGCTTAGGTAAAACAAAAATATGAAAATTGAGATTGTAAAAATCAGCATTTAATGTCAGTCAGTCACCTTTCTTTACAAAAAGTTGTTTTTGTTAGCTCTTTATACATCAGCTGTACTTATAGATTCTGTATAAGGAAAAGAAAATTTATATTGGCAGAGGGAGAATATTGCAGGACAATAAATATTCAAGTTTCATTAATCTTAGGCTTTTGATTTACCCTAACTGTAGTGTTGCATACAGTCGACTTAGTGACATCGTAGGCTGAGGTGGGGCAATAAGGAGTTACATCTACCCCCAAAAAGGCACAGCATTAATACCATAAATACCGATATATAATAAAATTTGGCTTAATATTTTTATAAATTGTTTCAAAATTGTATGATTTCGGAGAATTATTATTAGTTATTATTAGTATATTAATTTAACTGTAACCCATATCTTGAGGATTTCCGACATCTTCAACTCTCCACTCTTCCAGCTTTGCTCTGAATTTAATTTTGTCTACCAAGTACTCATCTGGTATCAACGTCTGTGTCTTTTTCGGTCATGTATTTCGTGCATTCTGCATCGATTTTTTATCTGTAATAACTTTCAGTTTTTGGTCTTAATTGGATGGCCAAATTAAAATAAATCACCTGTAAACAAATCATTTAACTGAGCCAAGCTCCACTTAGTTAATAATTGCGAAATATTTTCAGATATCGAATCCTCAGTAATAAAAACTATTGCATGGCTTTCTTGGTTTATTGAAAAACCGTGATCATTAAAACCCATAAAGTTAAGCTGATTAGCGTAAATTTCACTACTTTCAGCATCATTTACACCGATCAAATCACTATTTTCATCAACACCTTCACTGTTCACCACGTTTAACTTGTGCATGAAGGAACAATAAGTTTGACAGAAAAAGAATTTCAAAATTACCAAAATTACCCGTAATAATTCATAAACAAAATCACTTTTCAGTGCACCATGTATTTGAATATATTGCGACTAATGTAATATAATAACTTACTAAATCTAATAAAATTGACCAGTAGGTACTGGAACCTATTTCAGTTGTAATAAATTATTCTGAAGAAGAGCTATTCTTACCACATTTGCAATAACTGAAATTTTTTAGACCTTTCAGGTTCTTTTTCTTCCATCACTATTGTACAAATGAATTTATTGTACAAATTTTCTAAGTGTACATATATAAGTTAATAAATTTTATTTTTTCAGAACAAAAAAAAATGTTGCCGTATGTGGAATATGATTCCATGCTTTTTCGTGGGAACATAAATGAAATGGGTCTGACTTACATATATATTTTATAAATTACAATAAATCATTTATAATCGTCATTCGAATTTATTTGGTATACTTTTCATTTGTACTTTTCGTTGTAATTTTCATTTATTTTAACAATAACCTAAACTCAATTATTTTCCAAACTCTGGATTTTACATTGGAAAAAACGCACAAGGGCTCTGCAATTAATGCAAAGTTAACGAAGTAATTTTAACGGACTAGAAGGCTACAAAGTGCAAAGCAAACTTTTACCTGGTAAAAAAATTAATTGAGATCTCACTTTTAAAAGAATTCCATTTAAAATCCATTGGTTTATGGAAAAAATTCTAAGTTCCAATGTTGAGCACTAGAAACTGTACTTTGCAGATAAAGTGAGAATTAAGGTGAAATTACAAAAACCCTTTGATAAAATGTGTGGAAAATTCTACCTGGTGAACGAGGAGTGATGTTGAAAAAGTCTTTTTAAATTCATTTAAATTCCCTTTTTATGATAAATTATGAAATACTCGCGTTTCAGTTAGTAGAAAGAAAATTGCAGCATTTAAAAGTTTAAAGCACGTATGCATTTTCGCGTTAAATTCATCTGAGGTGTTATAACTTGATTTGTTCATATTTTTCATTTATTATTAAATTATTATTATTATTTTTACCTTAATTCAGTAACGTAAGTAAGGTCTTATTTGGCTCCGAGTCACTACTCTATGAATTATCAATTAAATAACTGTGTATTGTTGTTTTATAATATATAGGTGTATAATTTCTAATATAAGACATTTTGATTTTGGAGATATTTAGATCATTTGAAAAAATCATTGAAAAAAAATAAGTTGTGCAAGGGGATAACGGCTTATCTTCATTTTACGGATTTTCAATGCTCAAAATTGGAATACCTTCATGCTTTAGTTTAAAAATTTATTACTATGCCAAAAGCTGCAAAATTATTCCAAAATAAACGATAAGTTAATAGGTGAGCTTTTAGAAGCAATGTTATCTTAAAGAGAAAAACAAAAAAATTGTAAAATAAAATAAAGTCAAACATAGATAGAAAACAGAACAATTTCATTTCATTACCAAATTTTATGACTAGCTCTTACCCACGGCATTGACCGCGTGGAATTAGTTTTTCAAATTTTTGATTTGCGCCATCTACTTTGTATTATAAAACCCTCAATTAGTTAGAACTAATTAAAGTACCATCACAACCTATATAGTAAGTACAAGTAGCTTTTGCTGTGCTTTTGATCAGGTGTTTTTAACAGATTTTTATGCGATTTTTTTAAGAAAATATCCGATCTAACTAGGTTGAATTAAAATATAAAAGAGTTGTTTAGAACATCTTTTATTGGTGTTTTTAAATTATGCTTTCCCAACGTTTCGACTCTTATTTTGAGTCCTCTTCTTGGGGCTGTAAGCCAGTGTAAACATATGCATATATACCAATTTTGAAATTACCTTAAGATCATAATAAATTAGATTACAAATAACAAATATAAAAAATACAAAATGAATATCATCAAACTTAAATATATGTCCTGTTTCAAGGGAATGCGTTAACAATGCTGACTACAGGGTCTTTTCTCTATATATTTTGTATGTTGCGATAGGCAGGTTTTTAATTTTTTCGATGTTTGGCCATTATTAAAGCTTTGGAAACTACTTTGCTTTTTTCAGGAGTTATAATTTTATCTTTTGTTCCGGTGTAAATGTTGTCGAGTTTGTGGATGAGTTTAAATGTTATATTTAATTTGTTGTCCACTCTACGAACGTGCCGTCTTTTTTCATACGCTATTGGATATATGTAAGGAAGTGAGTTGAACATTTTACTATGGGCATTTTCAAGCTTTACATTGGCTGGTTGTGTATTGCTGGTGGATGACATAGATTTATTTTTTCTTTTACTAAATGCGATGGGTACTTATTTTTAATGAAGATTGTTTTAATTATGTGTTTGTTTTTTAAATGGACTCTTCTGTTGGTTAAACTTCGAACTCTATATGCAAAAACCTCGGCAGTGTTGATTTTCATTAATGTTGAATGGTTAGAATGATAGTTAATCATACGATTGGAACTGCAGGGTTTGCAGTACCAGTCGGTGATAATGCTTTGCTGTTCAGTCCGAATGAGGAGCATATCGAGAAAAGGTAAGGTGTTAATATTTTCCGCCTCGGACGTAAATTGGAGTTTGGCGTTGATGCTGTTAAATGCATATAATAAATCATTAATATGTTCTCGTGATATTGCTCAGATGATATCGTCCATGTATTTTTTGATACAGGAAGATTTGTGTATAGTATGTTTTAAAACTTCGTCAATTATGTGGTCAAGTGTGAAATCTGCGATTATTCTAGACAATGGGTTTCCCATGGCCAAACCAAATCTTTGTTTATATGTCTTATTGTCTTAAGAGAAATAATTGCACTCTACGACACAGAAATCAATGATATCTTTGAACAGATTCTTATTAATCGGTGTATGGATTTCGATAAGATGCCATTTATTTTCAATAATTTGAAGAGCCGTCTATGCGTTAACTTTTGTGTAGAGAGATTGCACATCCAATGAGACCAGGATGTTGTTGTCGTTTAATTGAAGGTTTTCGAGATAAGCTTTAAACGAGTGAGAGTTTTTTATATTGATGGTGTGATCAGTGTTGATATGTTGTATGATTTTTGTCATATATTTGGATAGAGCGTATACACTGAAGAAAAATTTATTAGTTAAAACGGCAAATCACGATTAGCTGATTGTACATTAGTAATTTCTGTAAATTGATTTGGAAAAACAGTTAAGTGATTAATAAAATTCTAAGTGCTAATTAGTTGCAATTTCTAATTAGAATTAGTTGATTTACCCTTAGTTGTTTTGAAAAATACTTTAGTTGTAGCTTCGAATTCAGTTAGTTCAGTTAATAAATATTTGATGATAAATTGACTAATCATATTTCAGAAGACATATTAGTAAAATCAACATATAAAAAATTACTAATTTTTTTACAGAAACAACGAAACTGTTTGTTTATTTTTAAGAATATGATTTGTTATAATAGCGAATTTATGCAGTTAATAAATTCAATAAATAAATCGATAGATATTTTTAATATGGTGTAACCTCACAATTTTCTAAATTAACGAATTACATTAGTGTATATGAATTATATGTTTACCCATACGTTTACATTTCAATTCACTGCATTATTAATATTTATCTGTATACCCTAGATGAAATCTCATAGGTTATACTGAGTTTATCATTTCGCTGGTAACAGTATGGGTTACTGACAAAGGAAAAGTGCATTGGATAACCACGCATATTTGTTATTTTGATTTTTGAATGTATGTCCGTTTGTCCGTCTATGCATTCGTCTATGGCATTTTCAAAACAATAATAAATATAATTTCATAAATGGAAGAAATCTTGAAACCCGTGGTGTTGGTTTAAGTGTTCTGGGAAAATGTTTAAGTCAAATTTTTTCTTGTACTGAGAAATTACCTGCAAAATGAATCAACCATTTTTACTGTCGCTTCATCATTCTAGAAACTTATGCACAAAACCATTAAATTAAATCAATACATTTGTTGAATCGAAAAATCTGAACCATTGAATTGACACATCTTTTTCCAATTTGAATTTTGTTTGGACATGTTAAAACCCAATTCGTAATTTCGACTTACACTTTCGATGAATCAACTTATCAGAAATTTTTGCCTCATATAATTCACACTCAGAACTTATACTGGGTGTAGATATTGGGTTTGCTTAATATTTTCTTCAGCGTCTACAGTAGGCAGAAATTCTCAGTCGTACTAATGAGTACAAATAGAGTTTTTACCCATACAGAACGCTTTTTTTCCTCTTTATTAAAAATATTGTCAGCATACTAGGGGCAAATAATAAAACAATATAAAAATAATAATTACAAGCATAATTAAATTTAGAGCATTTTATTATTAAGATCGACTAAAAAATTAGTTCAACTTTCCAATTTCATTACATATTTTAACAAATTCGATTAGTTGATTGCTAATGTCTTCAAACTAATGTTCCAGTTATTTTAAATAATGCGGTATGCAAAATCAACTAATCAATTTATTTTTATTTTTTCAAAATTTGTTATATAAAAATTAGCGAATTCAACAAAAGGATTATCAAAGCTAACTAAACAAACAGTTGAATTCACAAATGCGCTATGTCAAAACAAGATTAGCTAAATCAACTAATGCCAGTAAGTGTTCTTAACGAATATGATTCGTAATCTGAAAATCAACTGTTATTATTTGTTGATGAAACCAATTCATTGATGTAAAGCAAGTAATCTTTTTTTCTTCAGTGTAGTCGGGGTTAATTATCATGGAAGTAACTGTTTTGTGTATTTCAGGAAGCCCGTAAAATCTGGGGCTTGTCGCTGTCTCGGTACGTAGACAGTTTTTCTGGAACTTGTTGATATATTTGTGGTTAAATAATTTTTGAACTAGTCTGTTATTTTTATTTCCGTGATTTTATTTTGATAAGTTTCTTTTTTCATGATCCATCCACAACCAAGATCATTTTTATTCTAGTCAATAGCCTAAGCACGTAGTGTCATTCGTTAGCCAATGTTTTGTTACATTTCTATACATAGTTTAAGTTTTCTGTAAAACATTTTATTTTTAGTGCAATATTACTTGTTCTTTGTTTTTTTTTAATATATGTTATTTGTAGTCTAATATATTATAACCTTAAGGTAATTTTGTTAGTATTTTCAAAAGTGGTATGTATATATGTATATAAGTTTACATTGTTTTACAACCACAAGAAGAGTACTCAAAAAATTGTGAGTTGGAACGTTGGGAAAGCATAATTTTAAAAGACCAATAACAGATGTTCTAAACAACTCTTTTATATTTTAATTTAACCTAGATCGGAGATTTTCCTAAAAAATACGCTTAAAAATCTGCTTTCTGTTTTACTATAACACCGTTGTATGCTAGGTTGTTCTACTTACCATTTGGAGCTAATGCATGTAGATTTCGTGTGCTGTACACTTCCGAGCAGGCCGAGCTATTTGTGCGAAGGGTGGTTTCTCCAAATGTATTCCACGGTTGTCCTTGTGCCTTATTTATATTCATCCTTGACTATACATAATAGATGGAATGGAATTTTTGAGAATTCCTTTTATTTTTAATATTCTAAATTAAATTCTTAATACAAGAAAAAAAGCAACCACCTCGTCCAGGTTTTGAAGCTAGGATCTTTCGCTTTCCGGGCCATTATCTCAAATAAATTTTCAACTTTTGCAATTTCTGTCTATTTTTTTCTTGTCCCATACGGGACTCGAACTTTTTTTAGAATCGGTCTACATAATAGTAAAAGCTCTAATCTGTATGCATAATCATGCGTTACTGCGTGTTTTATATGGCCGGTTCCCTAGACTAGCTATTACCATCTTCGGTTGCCTAATCACTTTCATTTCATATTTGACAAATCTATTTTAAGCAAATATATTGAAATTAAATAGTTTTATCAAAATTACAAGCATTTACCACTATTTAACTTTCCAGTTTATTATTAACAAAAATATATATAATATTACTAAATGAGAATGTCCACTTTTCATACAACTTTAGGCCCAACACGAATAGACATGAGTGTTTAAATGTATCGCCTTGTGCCCGACTGACAGCTGACGTCCTGAAAACACAAATATCTGAAATGCTCAATTTTCTGTACTTTACCCAATTTCGTCGTTCCTTTTATAGAACCGAAATTGTGCGCATTCATAAATTCGAACTTTGTTGCTAAATTCTTTGGATCTGTCACCTGTAATAAAAAAAATCGACCAACCTGCGCTTATGCACTAATGCAACTTCCTATAAGTTAACATTAGTACAAAAGTTGTATGATAAACGTAGAATCAACACTAAAACTTAAGCTGTAGCGTGTGGGCCCTAGCAAAGTGTAGTTTCCCATAAACGGTCACTATGCTACTGCCTACTGTCTTCTGCTAATCAACGTGAAGAAATTGAACTGAGCAATGATAGTGGAGCACACGAACATTTAAATGGCGGTAAAATAAAAAAGGTTCATTCGATTATTCTTTATTTAAATTTATTCAGTAAAAATTACTCTTACTACTAAAATTAGACTGATGAAATTGAATTTATCAAAACTAACCTAATTGCGATTCGATTTAATTATATACTAAACTGGTTTAATTCTATTAATCCTGCTCAAATTTCTTAATTAGAACTATATTATACAACTACTTCGAAATTATTTTCTATTTCTTATAACGTATTTAATGCTGAAAAAAAAAATATTATTAGTGGATAATTCAATCATGAATCAATTTGCATGTGATGTAAAGTGCCCCGTGTGGACACAGTTTTATACCTTGATAAATTGATTTCTTGACTGAGATTCGTATAAAAGCTAAAATCAAAACTGCTTTGAATAGATTATTAGTTATCTGGTGATGTTTAGCCTGTGTAATATGTCTAATAAAACTTGGCATGCATCCTTACACCTTAATACCCGTCACCAATAATTTATATGAAATAAATACCTTGTAGTAATTGTTAAGTGTCAAGACACGTCGAAATTTCAATAACTCCCGAACAATATCAGAAAAGAAATAAAAAGAAAATTTAAAATTTTAAATTACAACTCTATTGAAATATATCGAAAAAATTGAAACGACATAAAAATAAAATTATTTAAAAATTATCAAATATGAAAAACTGAAATCCGAAGAAAAAACTCTAAGTCCAAAATCACTATTAGCACTGATGAAAATTTTGCAAGTTGAGGGTGCTATGACTTACTCTTGTTTACCCGTTGTGGCAGTTCTTAACAATTAGGAGATTTTCAAACAACATGGCTCAGACTACCACTAGCGGGACCTCCCGACAGTGTTGGTAAGTCAATGATGACTCTCTGATTCCTCCAGCTCCAACTCCATCATCGCTTCCGATTCCAATCCTTGCCTAATCCCAACCTTGGCTACATCGGAATAATTTTGTTGTTGTTATGTGACGAGTGCTAGGTGGGTTAATTTCGAACCCTCCACAACACTTGCAAAGCTGGCCTTCAAGCTTGCTGTTGGTGACCTGTTGATCGTGGTCTGCAGATAGTACTCCACGTCCACAGTGTCTCACCCAAAAGAATAAGTCACAAACAGTGTTAAACACTTTTGTTTCCTTTTGTTGTATGGATGCCTAAAAAGACAATAGTTCAAATATTTTCACTCTATTTTTGGAAATTTGTCAGGTGACCCCGATAGCGTAAACATTTTCTTTTGTTTGCGGGCAGGTCATCGGGAAATGTCTTCCACCACTTTTTTGTTTGTTTTACTGAAACAAAAAAAAAGGAAACTTATTATCAAATTGTTGGCTAAAGACTCAGATGAACGTTAAATGAACTGGTAACATAGTGTAAGGACCCCTTCATTAGTCCTTACATACAAACGTATAACAAAAATTCTCTTAACTTTAAATTTTGGTATATTTGTTACCGGAAAAATATTACTGAATATAAAATACCTATTTACAATCGAGGAAGATTTAATGCCATCATTTGCAGCATGACGTATTCATCTAATAGAGAATATGTATTATATAGGCATGTATATTATGTAGGTATGTAGTTTTATTTTGTAATCCCTGTGTTTGGTAGACAAATTCGTGCTCCACTTCTGAAAGGGATCCTCTCTGGCTTCTGCTATAGTGCATTGCTGCAAGCTCATGTATGCCTGGTAAGTTGGTTTCATCGTAACGTAAAACATATATGGGTCATCGATTCTGAATGCTCTGGGACAGGTAAATTGTAGGCTTTGCAAAATTATAAAAAAAAATTTATTAATCTTTACCACTTGAAACTTGATAGCGTTCACTTCTGCAGATTTTTTTTTTTTTTAATTAACCCAATATAAATGGGTGGAATTTGAACAGCTTCCGATAACTTGATAACTTGAAATTCATTAATTATATTTTAAATACTAGAAAGTTGCCGGATGGATGTGCCAAGTAAATACCTCTACGAAAATTCCTTATATATATTACACACACGTACCAGGCAAAATGCTCCTAATTAGGTTTTGGAGTAATAACCAACTTAGATGCTGAAGCATATTAGTAATAAACTAGGGTAATAGGAAGAGCCTTTAACTTTTAAAAATGTTTAACGGTGGTACTTATCAGTTTCACGTAAATATAAACTTGGCTTTCACAGCTTTTGCTTCGTGAAGTTCGTTCAACATTTCTGCTATATGGAAACTCTTAGCATCGAAAGCCAGAAAAAATTTCATTTTGGCACTTAAATTTTCAAGTATTTTAGTGCGCTACTACATAGTATATCTGAATTTCTGAATGAGTAGTTGAAGTCTTAGTTGAAAGTATTTTGTGTTTAGGGTACACCCAATCAAGTTAAAGCACAAAACTAAAATCAAAATTTGAAATTATAATCCTTTAAGCGAAAAATATTCTAGTGTACTTATCTTTTGAAATTCTATATGTGCAAATCTGCAAATCACATGTAACTGTCAACGTATATTTGTATATTATATGAAAATAACTATCATTAGATATAAGTTAAAAGCCGAGTCACAAAATACGGAAACATAAAGGCGTCGTTATTGAAAATCGAAACGAATCACTAGATTTACTAGACCAGTAAAAATGACTGGTCTTGGGATTTCAAAAGATAACATGACTTTTATAGCAATAAGTAAAGAATCAGTTTTATGATGTTTATATTATTTTATATATATTCGAAACAAAAATATTGTTACGTGCCACAAAGTGAATCAAGCGACATCTGTTAGGAATGGAAGCAATTTTAGGTTAGTGTCATCTTAGTAAACTTTGTGAATTTGTGAGAGTAGACAGTAAAGTTAAATAAACAAAGAACTTTTGAATTATATCTGAAATATTGTGTTTTAAATAACGAACTAAGGCCACGCACGTAACAACTGGTGTCAGAAGTAAAATAAAATCGCGAAATAAAGTGGTGGCATTTGAATTTGAAGTTCAAAGAGTGATTAATTTTGTGAAATCGTGTGTAAAAATTCCGAAAGATAATTTTATATTAAACTGTGAGTGAATTACAAAAGACGCAAGAATGGGACGCAAGCTAGATGAGCTT
Organism: Dioctria linearis; assembly: GCA_963930735.1. Taxonomy (NCBI): domain Eukaryota; kingdom Metazoa; phylum Arthropoda; class Insecta; order Diptera; family Asilidae; genus Dioctria; species Dioctria linearis. The sequence goes on along the minus strand of OZ005740.1, from coordinate 262,854,747 downwards.
CGCATACAGGAATTGAAAGTGGAGTTGGGGAAGCGGTCATTACAAACGACTGGCCTAAAGAATGTCCTAGTCGAGCGACTTAGACAAGCTTTGATAGAGTAAGAAAAGAATTCTGAGACATTCGTTTTCGAAGAATAACCAGAAATTGAGGAAGAGCCTGCAATGAACATAGAACAGCTTTTAAGTACTTTAATGAGCAAAATGGAAGCTCGTTTTGATGAACAAAAGAATTCTCTCGAGGACCACAAGAAATCTATGGAAACCCGTTTGAACGAACAAAAGAATTCTCCCCAGGAACAAAAGAATTCTCTCGAGGACCACAAGAAATCTATGGAAACCCGTTCGGACGAACAAAAGAATTCTCTCCAGGAACAAAAGAATTCTCTCGAGGACCACAAGAAATCTATGGAAACCCGTTTGGATGAACAAAAGAATTCCATGGAGTCCCGTTTAGATGAACAGAAGAAATCACTGGAAACGCGTTTGGATGAACAAAAGAGTTCTCTGGAGAATTGTCTAGAAAATCGCTTAGAGGAACAAAAGAATTTCCTGAAAAACTCGTTAGACGAACAAAATTTAAAAATTGAAGGAATCTAGCATGAAGTGGCGGAATTTCAACAAAAAGTGACCGAACAGCTTGACAACTTCAAATCAGATTTGGAGAAGATGAAGCATCGACAACCACGGCACGAAGGAATTGAAATATCCAATGCAGGCAGAATGAAACCTCCAATATTTGATGGACAAAATTCGTGGCATATTTTCAAGAGACAATTCGAGGCTGCTTCCGAAGTACACGGATGGAATGATGCAGACAAAGCTACAGCTCTGGTATTAGCACTTCGAGGTTCTGCATCAGAGCTTTTACAAACTATACCGATAGAAAGGCAACGTGATTATATTTCATTAGTACAGGCGATAGAGTTACGTTATGGAGATGAACACATGCAGCAAGTATATCGCCTACAGCTACGCAACAGGATTCAAAAGCATGGCGAATCACTACAACAACTGCAGGCTGATGTGGAAAGATTAGCTTATCTTTCGTACTCTAGCGTAAATGCAGATTTGCTTAATGAAGTGGCAACAGAAGCATTTGTGAACGCTATTGCAGATCAAAATTTACAACAAGCGTTAAGGCTAGCAGGAAAGAAATCAACAGCAGAAGCACTAGCCTATGCACTAGCGTATGAATCTGCCAGGCAAGCTTCTCGAAGTGCAGTACGAGTGAGAGAAATTTCAGTGGAGGAATGTACTTGTAACAGAATGCAGTCATCACAGAGCACTCCTTCACGCATTATTTTTCGTTGCTGGAATTGTAATAGACTGGGACACCTCCAAAGGGACTGCAGAAAACGCCGACGAATGGAAGCGCTAGAAGAAGGACAGAGATATCGAGCTGGGCAAAGATATCGAGTTGGGCAGCAGACTCACAGCAGAATACCGTCATCAGAGACCACTCCTTCGCGTGGTGTCATGCGATGCTGGAAATGTAGTAGAGTGGGACACCTGCAAAACGACTGTAGGAAACGAGGACGAATGCAAACAACAGAAGAAGAAGGGAGAAGATGGCGAGCTAGAGAGCAAGCTTTCCGTGGAGAGACTAGACTGCAACCTCATGACTTTGAAATTCCATACCGCAAAGGACGTATCCACGGAAATGCAAAAGCTTTTTCACAACGTCCATGCAATCCTGAATGGAAACATTGCGGACGGATGGAAGAAAAAGATGACGATGACTACAATGATGATAACGGAAGTCGAAAGACGAAAGGAAAGAAATCCAAAGATGATGATGATTACGGTGATAAAAGTAAAAAGAAGAAAGGAAAGAAATCCAAGAGCGAGGACAATGAAAGAAAGAAAAAGACGAAGAGTAAAGGGTCTAAAGATGCTGATAATGACGATGATAAGGGTATAATGAAGGTCGGAAAAGGTAAAGACAAAGTTTCTGACGATGATGATAATAACAAGCGCAAAGGCGGCAATGAAAAGGATGATAACGGCAATCAAAAGGGCAAGAAATTTGAGGACAAAGGAATCAAAGATAAAAGACGAAAGAAAAATCAAAGCATGGAAGAGTGTTTCAACAGAACATTAATCAAACATCTCAGGAAGGTCTTCAACTATAATCAGCGCGATTGGTTTCGACATATTCCTATATTTCTAATGGCTTATATATCAGCTGTTTACAATATGACCAGACAAAGCCCGTTTAAGGTCATTTTCGGAAAGGAAATGCGCTTTCCTAGCGACCTCAAGTTTGGTATATCCAAAGGCGAACAAAAGAAACCATGCATGAGGCCACGAGACGTTCTCCAAAGTTATCACAACACTGGGGGAGACCGTATGCAGTTAAAACTAAAATTAATAACATGCCATACAAGAATCAACGCGGTACAAGATGCAAAAGAAAAATCGTTCATCTAGATCGCTTGGGTCAATACGGAGAGCACCAAGACCGTGGACCATCTGTTGTTCGGGACGAACAAATTTTAAGAAGGGGGGCAGTGTTACGTGCCACAAAGTGAATCAAGCGACATCTGGAAGCAATTTTAGGTTAGTGTCATCTTAGTAAACTTTGGGTTCGGAGAACGGAATATTCAGGAAGGTTCTAGGATAATTCGTAGAGTATAAATACGGCGCTCTGACAGCTAGGAGGCAAAGTATTATTTCAGACAGCGAAGTGAACGATGTAAACTATTTGGATTGCGATAATTAGAAGTACAGTACTAGCGATAAATAAAGAGTTGATTTGATAATTATTTGTGAATTTGTGAGAGTAGACAGTAAAGTTAAATAAACAAAGAACTTTTGAATTATATCTGAAATATTGTGTTTTAAATAACGAACTAAGGCCACGCACGTAACAATATTATTTGGTATTGCCAAAATGACTGGTATATGTTTCTATGGAATTAAATGACGTTGGTGCCGTTATAATAAAGAATAAGGGTCATATTTATGATCATTATGGATAAATGTGAATTCACAGAAATTAGATCCCAGTAAATTCATGATTCTAGTGCAATATGTAATACATTACCAGTAATTCATTCAATTTTATGGCGTCGACTGTAAAAGATTGCTGTGCATATTAGAAAGAAATATTTACGTAGAAACTGAAATATTCAAAAATAGATTCTTTGGTGAGAATACTAAATACAGAGAGAAATATTATCCTATTATTAGTTTCGACTAATTTTTACAGTTATCACCAGACCCTGAAAATGGCAAAACGAATGAAATTTTCTGATAATTTGGAAAATATAACCAGCATACTTATGGAATGTTTGGATGATGAAAGCGAATTACCATATCAGCAAACTGAAATTGCTGCAGACGGAACTATTTGGAAAAAAATTTAGTAAGGAGGTGTTGGTGGAAGATTACCAGTTCGGAATATTTTCAGGGATGTACCCGGACTTACAGTACATGCAAGAAAAAATTTATGAAGGAGGAACTAAGAATCGCATTTTTATTACTGATTGATCATCATTGATCATCAGACTGGATATTTACCGAAGTAAAATTGAAGGCGTTTATTGCCATATTATACGCACGTGGGTCGTACGAAGGAATAACTTTGAGACTTGAATATTTTTAAAAGTGGGGACCAAAATTTTTTTCAACAACTATAAGTAGATGTGATTTTACTGATATTTTACGTTATATTCGATTCGACAAGAGACATCAGAGAAGTGAACGATTACAAACAGACAAATTCGCTTTAGTACAAACAATTTGGGATAAATTTATTGAAAATAGCCAAAACTGCTTCAAACCAGGCGCTAATATTACGGTGGATGAGCAGCTCTTTTCAACGAAAGCCAGATGTAGGTTCACCCAATATATGACAAACAAACCTCACAAATTTGGCATAAAATTTTTCCTGGCATGGGATGTTGAAACTAAATATGTAATAAATGGATTTCCTTATTTAGGAAAAGACAAGACTCGAAACTCATCAACACTTCTAAGAAAATTTGTTGTTCTGAAACTTTGAGAACCATACAGCGTGTCCCGTATGTGGTCTAGCACCCGAAGGCTACGGATAGGTCATGCTTAAACAAACAAAAAATTGTATGGGTGGGAAACAGTTTCCGAGATAAAGGGACTTTAAAATAGTTGAGTATGTTTTCATAGATCACCTTATAACTTCTGAACGTTACACCCTATGATGATGATTTAAACATTGGTAGATAGATAATCGTTGGACCTTTCCAACGGTCCTGTAATTTTTTCATATTGAATTTAAAAAGCCCAAAAGCTGAGCTTTAAAATGACCTATCACTATCAAATGGCTGAAAAAGGTCATTTCAAAAAGATAATTGCCTACTTTCTGGCACTTACTGAACTTTTTCAGGTATTTTCGCTGGAGATGCTTAAGAAAAAGTGCAAAAAGCGCAGATGGGTTACATTTTGGGTATACAGTGTGATAGGTCATTTTAAAGCTAAGCTTTGGGGTTTTCAAGTTCAATATGAAACATTGATATTGATGACTTGTTCTTTTTTGGACAAAAATAGTAGTTAAATTAAACAAACAAGTAAAAAATCCGAAGTTTTAGCTTGAAAACGGAAAGGGTGAGGGAAAAATGTATAGACCATTGGAAAAGTCCAACGATTATCTATCTACCAAAGTTTAAATCGTCGTCGTAGGGTGTAACGTTCAAAAGTTACAGGGTGATCTATAAAAACATACCCAAATATTTTAAAGTCCCGTTATCTCGGAAACCGTTACGATTTCCCCCCACCCACATTTGCAATTTTTTGTTTGTCTAAGCATTACCTATCCGTAGTCTTCGGGTGCCAGACTACATACGGGACACCCTGTATATTATGAAAGGTAGAACTGTAACGACGGATATTCCCCTTGCTTCAAAATTACTATCTAAAAATACTTCGTTGGTTGGAACAATACGTTCAAACAAGAGGGAACTCCCGAAAACCTGCAAACAAAAGACAGATAGCATGGCTCGTTTTTCAATGTTGCTTTATGCATCAAATGGATGTATGTACACTTACAGTTTAAAGCAGCAAATCGAATAAGAAAGTACTTTTACTCGAAATTGATAAAAATAACAAGAAATTACCCGAAACTGTGTCCTCTTATACCAAATTTAAATTTGGAGTCGATGTGACGGACCAAATGGCACAAAAATATAGTGTTAAGTCAGGTTCAAGGAAGTGGCCACTTTAAATTTTCTTCAATATTCTAGATTTAGCCGGAATAAATTCCTGGATATTGTACAAAAACACAAGAGGTGAAAACATATCAAGAAAAGACTTTTTGTTTCGTTTAGCTGAAGAACTTGCTTCTGAATATTAGGCTTCAAGGGAAAATCACAAGAAGTTGATACACCAAGTACAAGTAGTAGCACCCATCCTGTACGTAAAGGGTGTAAAATAGGACATTTCAATAATAATATATATAATAGTATTTGCTCTATATGCCAAAAGTATGTATGCGGGAGATGTACAAAGAGAAAAATGTACGTATGTAAAAATTGTGACTGACTAAATACTAATAAAATTAATATTTATATTCTATATATTATTTTTCTATTCTATAATAACTAACAAATTAATGAATTGATAATTTCTATGAATCTATTTATGTATTACAATTAATACTATACAACTGATTTAGCATTTTTTATAAGTAAATAAAGACTAAAAACACCGCTAAGAACTTTTTCTAAAGAACAGTCGTTCTAAAATTACCAGTAAATCTAGTGTTAAATACGAACAAGAAAAAAACCTGGAATTCTTACGATACCCTAACTGAATGCCCGTATATAATTTGGCATCGTCACCCCTCTGTGCAAGTGTAATTTGTTAAAGTACATTTCTGCATCTATTTCTAGAGTTGCGTCAGACAGTAAAAATCATTATCTATAATTTCATAGGATTTTATATTTTGAAGAACTTTTTAGAACATTTGTTTACCAGGTTTCAGTTCCCAACTTTTCAAAGCGTGATGTAATATATTGCATATAGAGTGTGGGACAAACAGATGCTGTAGAAGAATCAATCTATTTCCACGATTTTCCTTATATTGACCATGACAGCCTCTCTACAAAAGCATCTGTATTGGGTTGGTATCAGTCAATGATGAAGTTAGGTTCTTTAGTGAACTATATTTTTAACATATTCGCACCGCTTAAAAGAAGGCTTACGATTGATCCAACCTGTCACTGGTTTAAAGGGGGCTACCACTGAAATCTTAATAACCACGACAAGTTAATACAAATTTGCTGCAAATCTGTGCGTACCTTCATGATAAAAATTGCACATATTTAGTTAGAGAAAAAGAATAAACTTAGGTCATGACGTGTCATAAATAAAGATTTCGGGATTTAAATGTATTTAATTAGCTATATAAAACTCTAGAATTCAAGAAGTTTGCAAAGTTTGGTACATCGAAACGTAATAATGGTACATCAAATGGATAAATTTGTACTTGAGTATGGAAGATCTTGGGCTGGAAGAGGCAGTGACGGAAAGAAAACGAGTAAAAAGTTTTGGTTACTAATATATTTTCGTTTGAAAGCTGCTATTTTCAGAGACGAATAACTTCCAAAATTATGATATTATTTAAAAAAAAGTTCAATTTGTAACAAAGATCGAACCTTTTTCTGTTTATTTTGAAAAACTCAAATTTTTTAGTGCAATGATAAAGGAAATAAAGTCCATAATGTTAACGATGGTAACGGCAAAAATTTCTTGTTTTTATATATTTTGCATACATTTGGCGTTTTCAATTCATTTTATCATCGTCAGATGGAGTAATGTGCTTTTGAAAGCTTAGCGGGCTGTGGCTACATGCTCGGAGAATAAAGAAGAGAAAACAGGTATGTAAATTTGTGTATATGAAATAGAAATAATCCTATAAATGTGCAAATTTGTGAAATGTGAATGATTTTGATGACATTTTGGAGGGAGGTTGACTATTATAAATAGTAAATTCTTGTTACGTTCCACTTATGACCGCGTTTTAGTGAAGCTGTAGAAAGGACAAAATGGAACTTTTTAAACTTTTGAAGAATTGTTTTTTGAATATGTATATGTAAGTAGTAGTGTAGTGAGCTGTCAGATTAAATACAGTGTGTACCAATTTTTTGAATTTGCTTCAATTTCTTTGTAAGGAAAAAGGCGCGCGTGTATACTTTTTCTACTATAACGTAATCTACAATCGATTATCTTTCTAGCGATGATAGTCGCTACTACTACTACTATTAATTTATGAATAAATTGTTTTCAAAATGCGATTTTCGAAGGTGTAGCATTTTCACAAATTACGAAGAACTTGTGTCGACCCATATAAGTAAATTTTGCTAATATAAATGAAGAAAGTGATGAAGCCGGTAAAATGAATGCCTGCTTAAATATTGAGGATTATAGCGAAATAGATTCGCTCACAATTCTGATAGAAAAAGAAAATCAGGATAAAGATATGAACGAAAATACCTTGGAGGATTTCGATTGGTAGATTTAATTAGATAGAGATAGAATTGTATATATGTATATACTAAAATTGGATTAGAAATTCTACCAGACATAGCTCATCCTGAAAATTGTGTTGTTGGTAAATTCAAATCTAACTCTCTAAAGTAGTTCTTTGGTTATCTAAGTAGTTAATAAAATGGTAATCTGACAAAGTGTGAACATTGCAAAAATTATATGGTATATCACAACTCAGAATTCTCGGAAGAGGTTTATTTGATGACCGGCTTCAGTAAAATTAAGTTTGCCAAGCAATAAACAGTGATGCCAGATCTTCATCTGGCAGATTTTAGACACATTAAAAGATACTTTTACTGTCTCAATCATCTGCGTTGAGCGAATTTTTTCGCAATTCAATTTAAACAAAACAATGTTTAAGAATGGACTAGTAGTGGTTGAAACGTTTAAAGAAATTCCTTTATCGAAAGATGTAATAAGAAGAAGTAACCAATATTTTTTGTAACTATATTATTAGCAAGTTCAGTGATAAAAAAAATTTAATTAGGGTATATACGAACAAAATTATAGAACTGATGGTGGTTAATATTTGATAAAATGGAAGTTTATGAATTATCATGTCTCTCATAATTTTGACTTAGTTATCATCAAAATATTTCCAAGGCAGAAATCTTTGGGAAAATGAAGATTATCTTAGACCAAATTTAAGATTTTTAGCACTGCCTTCCTGGAAACACTGGCAATAAATAGTGCCAGACAAATTACACGGAAAAGTGTCTGATCAGTAGCATATAGCGCATACATTTCGTTCGCCCCTTGCCTGCTCTTCAAGTCTAAGAAAAATCCGACGGCCAAATTTAAAATCTCGCCATGGCTATGCAATTCTACCCTACTACTTTGCAGATGCGCGACATGCTTTGGAGTAGGTATGTAGGTAGTAAATATAGTGATTTGTTTCAATTTTCAAATTGCATACTTTTATGTGTTTATATTCAATAAGCTTTTGGGAACGTTGTGAATGAATTAAAGAGCCATCGGAGTGGATAAATCTAATTTTTCTATTGTTCCTAAGGATTTGTATGAATTAAATCTTGAGTTCACTCACTTCACCTCCAATGAATCTATGGCGGCAGAAATGGGAGGCGCTTTAAAAACTTTTAATCGAGATGATCCAAATAATGGTTACTCCTTCCAAATATAACAGAGATTGAAGTGTAAAATTCGCTTCCTAATTTCAGACTTAGTTCTTGAACATCTTGAACATTTCCTGGAAATTGGATGAAATCATTCCAGTCTTTAAAAAATTTGGTGCGTACCCAGGAAAATCATTCTATTCCAATACTTCCTTTCTTTTCTAAAATGCTCGAAAATTATTGAAGTTGTGTCATTACTTTTGAAGTAGTAGTTTATTATGATGGTATCAATCCCTGGCCTCAGGCCAAAGCACCGCTTCATCACGGTCAGAATTAAAATAAGTAATGACATTTGCGAAGCAATTTACGGAAATAATTTAACTATTTTTAATTCATGCCATCTTAGTTAACAAACTCATTATGTTTTTGGTTCTTCTACTCCAACATGTAAACTTATTAACAGTTGTGTAAAAGGGCGGCAGCAAAAGCTTTGTTGTGACGGCAGAGTTTCTGAATTCCTGTCAGTATTTCGTGGCATGCCCCAAGGATCTATTCTAGGAGCTTTACTGTTTACCATCTTCAACATCGACCTTACCAGTATTATTCTGCATTGTATATACCACTTATATGCTGAGTTATATATTTCTAGGAATAAGAATCAAATTGGTTATGTTGTCGACTGTATGGAAGCTGATTTAAGAAACGTCTATAATTGGGCTGTTGAAATAAGCTGGTTCTGAGCAGTTCTAAGTTCAGTTCCATACTTAATTATCAATCCATAATGAACACAACCAACTACCCAGTACTGAGTATGAACACCGTGGCGATTCCCTATATAAATATGCCTTATTTCACAAATGTATTGTAAATACTCCAGTACGGGTTGGTTTTACACAAATTGCATTTGCGAAATAAGCCATATTTTATAATTATAGCAAGGTGGGACTCTGATTGTGTGGCCGTCCGTACGTCTACACAACTTGAAAATGTTTTGATTTAGTGAGCAAAAAGTTTCCAGTTTATTGAGCGAAAATTTTTTTTGTTTATCAAAAACATATAACATATATTTTTATACCCCAGATGAAATCAGAGTTACTAGGTTTGTACTAGTCCGTTCGTCTGTCTACCAGCACTATAATTTGAGAATGCGTTGACTTAGCGAGCTGAAGTTTTGCTCGCGATTATTTTATGTAAAAAGTAAGGTCAAGTTCATAGCTGGATAAAATCGGGCAATCGGCGCTCCCATACATATGTATAATTGGACCCTGCCTGAGAGGACGTTGAGCAGGAGAGGACGTTGATTCAACTTCCCAGAGAAAACTTAATGTAGCTTTCAATTTGTTCGGTTCGCTGTTGTTTTGAGCTTCGGCGATATGACCATAGATCTTCTAATATAAATTCGATCTTTGGTTCCATACATTGAATAACCCAGCAAGCAGGATGACAGGCAGATGATTCGCGCAACATATTCCGGCGAAGATAAATTTGATCACGGAAGATTATCATCTTCTATACTGCGAAAATCACCTCCTTCGGAAAGGTATGTGTCATACAATACTTCTTGAGGAATTGCTTTCGTAGGATAACAATACCAGCAGAAGACTATCACATGAGCATTGCCTCGAAAAGAGCAAAATTATATCGCCAAAATGTCTCGATAATATCGCCATGGCAATAGAAGGAATTAAGTTATTTTTAAATACAATTTCATAAATTAGAGGAGTAAAGTATTATATGTATATGTAGAAAAGTTTACTTTAATTTACTTCGAACGCTTATTAAACCAGAATGAATAGACCTAAATTTTTAATTAAAAATAAACATAAACCGGGTTTTCGTCAATGTACTCTCCAGGCGAAACTAAGAAGTAAAGTTCGCCCTTGGCTATCATCCTTTTTTCGCCTGGAGGAAAAAAAGGTAAAACTGAAATTGGAAGCAACCGAACTCATTTTATCTACTTATGAGTTCAAATCTCACAAACATACTAATACCGACTAAGTGATGAAAAGCATTTATTGTTGACCGTATATTTATTAAACGTGTCGCTACAGCAAGAGCTTGTGTTAAGCTGGTACTGATATTCAAAAAAATTCTAAATTGGACTATTGAAATCATAAATAACTGCACAAAAGAATAAAATATTAAATCTGTTTGAAGTAATTCGTTTTAATATCTCTTAATGAAAAACATGCAAGGCAAAAATTTCAAACAAAAAGAACTTCTGTATAAAAAAAAAAGTAAAATGTCCATTTGACGTTGCCAAAAACGTAAATAGCTTAATTTCATTATTGTTCCTCATATGTCAAAAAAAAACTTACTTACTCCCCAAGGGCCATGATGTCTACCTTTGATGGAAAGATTTTAATACTCCGCAAGTCTGTACAGATTTTCATATCCTGAACATTTAATTTTTAATTTTAATTTTATTAAAACACATTTTCATTTATCTGTCTCGGTATTTACATTTGTCTTTTAGCATGAGATTAGAATTAAAGGTAACATTTAAAAAATATTCAAGTTTTTGAAATAATTATTGGAATTTTAAATGTAAATGTAAGCAGAAAAATTAAATAAAGAAGGAGCAAGTTGGGATTATTAATATTTACTTTTTAATTTTATAAGAATTAATATATGAAGCTTTTAGAAGTATTTGTGTGCCTGGGCATTCACGGAATTTCTGGTGGTCTATTCATTTGAATAAAATTGTACTTTATTGATATAATTCTCGTTCACATTAATGTTTGTAAGAACAGTACATAGCACAATGGGCCTCCTTGGCCAACGTGCTTAAGATCTTTCGTCTCTTAGAGCAAGGTCAGTGCAAATAGAAATTAAAAAAAAAGTGATTTGAATCATCGTTGACTACATGTCAATCGTAATTTAGTCAAACAACTACTTTTGTAAAATATTTTTTTTTTTTGCAAATAAAAGACATACTTTATTGTCCTTGAATCAGCAGCTACATATATCTATCATCTTTGTCTTGTCCTTCGGAATTTTTCTTGTGTAGTGGTTTCTGCTACTTTGTATTTCAAAGTATAGAAAATCAGTATACTTTAGTAAATGAAATGTTTGTAATTAGATTGGAGACCTTATATATATTTAGTTATTTATCAATGTCAACAGGTACAAAACGTACACTACGATGTATTGCATATACATAACATTTATTTAAAACGAAATAAGAAGAAAGATTAAAATGTTAAATTTAACAATTTTTTAAAGAAAGATTTGTTTCTCTCAAGATTTGAAAAGAAAAGAAAATAAAACGATTAAAGGAACTTTAAAAAAATTTAACTGACTAAAATACAGTGAAAAATGTCGTTAATGCCTATCAACCACGTCATGCTGTGATAAAAGAAAGTACCCCAGTAAGCCCTTAGGGAACAATTGTTATTAGGCCTCATGTTGACCTCAAACCTCTAATACCGGCAATACAAATATGCTTTAATCGTAGACATAGAGAAGGTAGTCATATCATCATGCTTATAAATCAGCGAATAATATGGCGAATCATAAAGATATCAAAAGCAATAACGCATAAACTACTGTCACTTTTGAATCAACACCCAAATCAAATCTCTCCGAAAAACAAAAGCAACTGACAACAGGAACAAAGAACTATGTTCTTGCTGGAAATGCATATCAACAGACTTTTATGTGAATGATGTGCTTAAAGGTATCCATACAATTAAATATGGAGAAAAAGCCTTGTGTGTAAACTATCTAGTGGTTGTTTCCTTTTAATAATATCAGATGGCTCCACTTGTACCATTTTGAACAGTTTTATTGCTCACGCTCCGTCGCTGAAAGCTCTGCAACTGAAGTGGGAGTCAAGGGATAAGCCGTAAAAGTATAGCCAAACTAATAACATACATACAAAGACTGGGAAGTAGAACAACCAGTCACGCCTCGCTAGAATATAAAATCGACGATGCCTCGTCTTGATGCCGAAACAAACCAGCAATGCCCCGATCAAATATAGAATCAATGATACTTCGACCTCTCAATGTTTTCTTAGATATTTACTAGAAAACGGTTCCTTAAATTTTAATGCACTTTGGAGGCCGACAACAGACAACATGAAAGTATTGTATCTGAAAATAACTGTGCTGTGCTGTGTGCAAAAGATCATGTTTTCGTTACGAAAATGAGAAGATTGTATCGGTTTGGCGATGAAATGATATGGCACTGATATTTTTAGCACTAAGATCGCCTAGCATATGAAAATGTTTACAAGTTGACGATATTTCCCCTCCCATTGCATCGCAAAAGCGATAAAAAAGTGATAAGTTTACATGTAAATAAAAACCTTGGAAACTTATCGTTTTTTGTTCGCTTTCTTATCGAAAACTTTGTCGATTTCGGATCCAAAATATTATCCATTGCGTATCGTTAATGTTAGTGACTCCGGATTTTAATTAATAGTAGCGTTTCTTTCTAAAATCTATCTGGATAAGGATTAGCCAGATCCATCTCTTCATTTTTTAGGCTCATCTGATTAAACTGTACTATTCATTTTTGTATGTATTTTATGTACGGTGATTATATTTATAATTTATAATTTTAGTAGAGCTCAGATCTGAGTTCTTCATGTTTACTGGTGATTTGCTTGCTCCAGATTTGTTTATGGATTTCAATATATCCTTTAATTTTGTTTACAAGCCTGTCTTTGGCTTGATTAACATATTTTTTTAAATTACCGTCCATATCAGCAATAGTCCCAACAAAATATATGTATTTATTAAGCACTATTACATGCGAGATTGAAGCTACCTTTCAATAGTTTTATTATTGTGAAAGATTTTATTGTTATACTTTTATCATATGCTAACTATGAAAAGTATTCAGTTCCTCAGGTTGCTTTTAAGGAAATAGAAGCAAACTGGATGTTTCCAGAAAAAGTCATTATGAAATATTGTTTACGCCTATAGGTACAGGTCGAAACAAAATTATGGGAGGTGTCGGGTCAATGAGTGAGAAGACTTTCTTGTAATGTCAATAATCAAATTTATTTTATAACAATATATAATAAAAAAGAACAGAAAAAAATAATTCAACTCAAAATAGAAATAATAATAGTCAAATTAGAAGTAATCAACAAAAAATATTCATTGAAACAAAACAAAAAATACCAACTCAAGAAACAAAATAATAAATGATAATTAAAAAATAATAAAATAATTCCAACCAAAAATCCAGAAAAAATGTTGCAGCAGATTTTGCTTTTTAATCTGTAAAGACAAATTACTGTTAGTTTTGGTTTATGTAAAACACAAATATTTTAATAGGCCTCACTGCTGCCTATATAAATTTATTGCCGGAATTCAATGACCTTCCGGCAAGAAATAAGCTGAAAACAAAAATTTTATTAACAGATAGACTTTTTCAGCGTCACTGCTACTGATCCGTCTTTTTTAAAATAAATTATTAAAATACAATAATTAATTTATTTTGTGTGTTCGATACGCACAAAGATTTCCATAACTTAGTCAGATTCAAAAGCCTCTGATCTGTCTCGGAAGACTGCTAGAAATGCAATGATTTTTAGCAATCAATCAATCAATCAGACACCTTCACACGCGATTTAACGAAAGGAATTATCACGAGATTTTAAACCGAACCGATATCCAGGGATATTTGGAAATTTTTTACTTGCAGGCTGATATTTTAGCCTGGGTTTCACTTATGACGCTTTACACTTATTACGCTTTACACTTTAATTGTTCGAATAGCGATGTCGGATAATTTTTAACTGCTTATTGCGCGACGGCAAGCTGTGTTCTTGACTGTTGCTTAACAATTTTGGGATGTGTGGATTTAGAGTAATAGGGAAGTTGGATGTGAGTGGGAGGTTGTGGAATGTTAGAGATTTCTCTGAATTGTTGTGGGTTGATGACTGGCGTTTCTTCCCACATGATGAGAAATATCCCAAAAGTCCAGAATTGTCCAGCGTTGATAAATTCCACGATGATCCAGATTCCAGGATGTTGTCCTATCCATGATGGTGGCTTCCTGTGCTAGTGAAGAGAGTACATCTTTCGCCCAAGTTATAAATTCTCTCGTTTCCGAGTTGATAAGGTGAAGAGGTGATAAGTAGTGAAAGTTTTTAACTTGAAGTTGCGTTGAAAGCTGGTTAATAAGGGGGTTTGGATGTTGAGAGATCTTCTCAAGTTGGTTGACGGCGAGGGATAGGAGGTATTCCTCGATTGGAGTGATATTTGCACTGTTGCACAAAAAGGTGTTGGGAAAGTAATGTCCGTTAGGTCTCCTGTACAGTCCTGTATAGGCCCGAAAGATCTTTCTTTCAAGGGCGTTAATTTGCTTCTTATGTAGAGGCGAAATGGTGTCCCAGATGGGGAAGCACTAGCAGATGATTGGGCGGATAAGCTGTTTATATATAAACAGCTTTGTATCTTTCGGGAGACCGTTTCTCCTTCTGATAATAGAGTTAAGTAGTTATGTTAAGAGTAACCCTAGTTGGCTTTCCTCGTGATCAGTTTGGTATGATTGTTGAATTTCAACAGGTTATTGAAAGAGACACCAAGATATTTGGTGTTCTTTGAAGCCTGAAGCTTTTGGTTATTGACTTCGATTTCGATTTTGTTGGCTTGTGTGGCGAGATTGGGTCTTCGCCTTGTGAAGAGGTTTCGGATGCAAATTATTTCAGATTTGTTGAGATTTATTTTGATGTCCCAATTTCTGTAGAACTCGTTGAGTTTGAGAACACGCCGCTCAACTTTGGTAGCAGCGATGTTGGCTGACATGGAGTGGGCGTAGGTGAGGGAGTCATCAGCATAGAGCAGTGTGGTGGAATTTGTGTTGTTGAGACTCTGACCATACGTAAAAATATTGACGAGAGTTGGTCCGAGGACCGAAACTTGGGAAACACCAGCACTGACTGATGTTGCCTGAGACTTGGCATTCTCGATTTCTATGCAGAAATTACGAGATAAAAGAAAGCTATGTATAACCCGGGTGAGATAAGGCGGAAACTCGAGGTTTATAATTTTGAAAATTATCCCGTTTGTCCAAACTGAGTCAAACGCTTTCTCTACATCAAGGAAATAACCTACTGCCTACTCCCTTTTATTAAGGGCATTTGTGGAATCGGAGAAGAATTTGAGCATAGCGAGAAAGGTGGAGTCCTGGGGCTTGAAGCCGAATTGGGTGTCCTGCCTGATATATCGGTCGAGGCAGGTATTTTCAATGTGTTGGCGGACTATTTTCTCGAAAAGTTTGCCCAGGTTGGACAGAAGAGAAATTGGGCGGAGCTCATCAAGGTTCTCGAGTTTCCTTTTTTGGGAATTGGGACTATGCGCGCGGTTTTCCAAATATCAGGGAAGTATGAATTATTGAGGATATTATTGAAAATAATTGTCCGAAATTCTATGGCTACAGGTGGGAGGTTTTTGATAACTTTGTTGGAAATTTAATCTGGGCCGTCGGAATTTTTGCCTTTTATTGTCCTGATTGGGGCGAAAACATGAGCAGGGTTTGAAATATGCTTAAAACATCCGGGCTTAAGGACCTGCTTGTGGAATTAAAGCTTGTGGCGCAGAAGCCCACTGTGTGGGCAGTAAAGTCTTCAACGGTCGAGTCTATAGTAGTCCTAACATTTGCTTCGCTTAGAGGCGAGTTGTCGCTGAAAGTGGATTGAAAATATTCCGCGAAGGCGTTGCATTTTTCTTGGGGTAGGTAATGATTTTCCGCTCGAGCCCCCGCTTAATTTATACTCCGGAAATGTACACAGTAAATGGGAGCTCAGAAAAAAGTTTCGTGGCGTTGCATGTATTGTGCTTCATCTGTGGTATTACAGCTGAGTACGAGTGAGAACTCTAAACATTTGACTGTACTTACGTACATCAGATGTCAGTCGTGCTGATGTAGGTAGCTGTGTTATTTGGGTAAGTCCTTTTGCTTTTGGTTTTATACCCTAGATGAAATCTATAGGGTACACTAAGTTTGTCATTCGCATTAATGATGTTAGAGCAAAATTGATTGGACACCCACGCATAATATTAAAAGTTGTTTTGATGTTTGTATGTCGGCCGTGTGTCCATCCATCCATCCGTCCGTGCGCATGATAACTCGTAAAAAAAACGTAAATTTAAGTTCGAAAATGAGATAAATCGGACAACCCCTTCTTGGTGTTGCCATATGAAAATTTAGGTTTTTCACATGTATACTGTGAACACGATCAGTCCTAGACATTTTAATTTTACTAAAAAACTTCTTCAGAATACGAAATCCTATAAAATTGGTTATAATAATTTTTTCTGTCTGCCGAACTGTTCTAGAAATATATGCGAAAACCGCTTTAAAAATCAAACATCTGTATTTAAATATTTTTTGTTCTCTTTCAGAATATTTGGAAATTGGAGAATTCCCGTGGAGGACTGCAGTCGGATTCAGGGATTCTTAGGTGAATTTATTGTTATTTACGTTTGTTTACTTTCAGTAATCGAATTTTTGTTTTATTTTTAGGCTTTTATTGGAGAAAATTTTGAGCACTCATTGTTCTACGTGGAATGTTTTATATACATTTTTTGGTTTGTTTAGTTTTAGTTGTAATTTTTACTGTGTAAGTTTTTAAGTTTTTATATTTTTCCGCGGCAGAACAAATATATATTTGCTCACATTATTTACTAGTTGGTTTGCGATACTCTCTTCATTATTAACTCGTTCTTCTTCTCGTTTTTCTTAATTGAAAATTGTGGTAGTAGATCAAAATCATGTGACGAATCTAAATTTGGTACTACTGCGTTTTTTTTATTTAGACGTCGTACTTCTTTGGTCAAAACTTTGATATCAGTACAGCAAGATGGAAAATTTATTATTTTGATCTCAAGATAAGCAATTCTTTGCAAGATTTCGGTTGATACTTTTGCATTATCTGAAAAAGAAATAACAAATAAATATGTGGCTACTAGAAAAGCTTTTGATATTAACCAAAGGCAGCAGATGTCACAGTTTGCAACTCTGCATAAGTTTTAGTACATATTTAACGTTTTAAGTTCATCAGAGGATTTGAAGAGTTGTTCCTCAATAATGTAGACGAACTTTTCAGGGTTTGCTTCTGGTATAATTGGAATAAGGTGGCTCTGGTTTGTTTCATACAAAGGCGTTGACGTTACTGGAACAGCCTATATGAGAATATTAACCAAAGTAAAACCTGTTTAATACCTTAGGTGAAAAAATTCCCTTACCTGGACCAATTTCAGCAAATTTGCTGAACACGCCGGAAGTAATTTATTTTTTTATTTTTTTTTATCTGCGGACATCCAAGGAATATTACTATACAGTTGATAGTCGTTTTATACATATATTGATGATACATAAATTTTTATATTTAATACGTACTAGTTTAACAATTATTTTTATTCATTTAATGATATGTTCAAATATTTATTTACTTTCATTTATTTTTGAATAATTAACTAATCTTTATTTTTGTATATCAAAGAGAACTAGACTTTACAACTATTCAAAGAAAAGCTTATATATTTACATTCTATATTATTAACGTTAAAACTAGTTATAATTTATACCCGAATGTCTATAAAAATGTCAAAACTGGAAAATACCGCAGAGATACCTCGATTTCGATCAATACATGCAATTAAATAATAATACAAAATTTATATTTGAGCTCCAATACCAAATTACGGGAAAACTATTAGTGTTATCTTATCAATAAACTTTATTCCAGCTTTTTGTAAAGAGTTTCCCGCTATTTGTTTTTGATATACATATGTACCTTATGCCGTAAGACCGACACGTATGAAGATATTCGCAAAACACAGAAAAAACAATAATTTTTTCCCCGTTTTTGGACTGTCACAAGTTATGCGGACAACCGAATTTCGGGGGACTTTTCACACCTTATTTGGAGAGCTGAAAGGTAAGTGTATACCAATTTTTAGCTTAGTTGGCCTTTTTCCGAAGATGAGTCCATTTTATGCCTAAAGTTCCTAGATTACAGCCAATTTCATATTTTTCGATCTCTAATGGTTCGATTTATTTACGATGCTCTGGATATGACCTTTTCTTAAATAACTCATTAGTTCATAGAATGGCATTATTTCAGGTGAAGTTAATCAATTATTAATATGTAAACCCTTTTTTCACATTTCATACAGCAATAATAGCCAGTATGACCTTTTACTTGTAGAACGAAGATACAGTTCTCTACACCATAACGAAAGTAAGCTCTATTTAACAAAGTGATAATAGGATTTTCTTTTCTTCGTAATGTTCTGATATCATCAGGTAGTAACGGACAAATTTCTTATTGTATTTTAAGCAACTTGTTGCAAGTAAGATACGAAACATTGCATTCAATTGACCATTTAGTAAAATTTTAAATAAAAGTGGATTTTGTTTCATTATGGTAAATGAAAACATTGAATCTTCGCTTTTGGCACTTTTTCCCGAAACTGGCGATTCCGATTGTATGCATTCAAAACTCATTTCACTACTCCATTCATCTCTCTTATTTTTGTTTCTTCATCTAATATCCCGGTATCTTTATTGCTTGTAAGATCCTCACGAAATAATTTCGCCACCTCGCGATTTAATACTCTGTTTAAATATTGTCGCGAACTTTCATTTTCTAAGATTTTTTTATTCTGTTTTAAAGTCCAAAATGTTATATTGCAGGTGTAAATGAATAAGAAAGTAGTTCACTGAATTAGCAAAATATCTCTAAAGGACTGCACAGACAAGTGGCCTGGCAATGGCATATCCACTGCAAATGTTATTTGATAATTTCGGCGCACACAGACATTATATCAATATTGTGAAATTAGTCTGATCAGTTTTCAAAATGTGTTGTCTGATTCGAACGATGATGAACACCTTAAAAAATTAAACGAAACCGCAAGAAGACATTCTGGATACATCCGTATAATTTAAAAAGCAATCCTTTATAGTGAAAGATGAGGAGAAATTTTTAACTTATTTTTTAACCACTTTTAAGGAATTAGTAAACGTGTTGGAGTATAAACTACAAAAACAAGGATACCAATTGGACCTGCGCAGTTGGTGTAGAAGAGCAGTTAATAATTAGATTAAGATAAGATCAACTTGAATTTATTAACAACGAAAAACAAAACAATTTCCCTAACATTATTATATATGTATGTAACAAGTAAATATCACAGTTCATATGTATTAGTATCACAGTTAAATAAAATTAGGTATCTACTCACAAAGAGATCAGTCACTACTACTACTTTTACGGCTGAAACACGGGCGCCACGTGGTTTTAGAGTCCACGAGCTCAAAATGTAAAATTGAGGGATATTTGTGGTCGCTGTGCTATCTTGGCCGGGCAGCGAAGTATACAAGTTCGCCTAACCAATATACTTAATGGTCAGTTTATTGAAAAGCTGGGTATTTATCTTCCGAATATTTAAAATGTATAAAATACCACCTAAATACCAAATAAAATAAAAAAATACAGTGCTTAACTTTGATCTTTGATCTTTGATCTTCAAAATTGTGATCTTCAGCTACCAAAGCCTTCCCCTCTCGAATCGTCCATTATTGCTTCCGATCGGTATTCCCCGTATTTTATATAGGGATGTTGACAATTTTGATATTAGTTCTGCTCTTTTAAAATTGCTCGATATTATATGGAAATAATGATTACTTTTTCCTGAAGTTTTCAAAGTTGCGTTTCAACGTTTTCATCTTTTGACGGGCGGATGTTTATGTCATTTTAATTTTTTTTTTTTTTCGTTAACGTGCTGGGAAGCTACGCTTTGCACTACGAACAACTCGAGTAGATAGCTGATGTCACAGGTAAATTCGAATGTGATCCGAAATCTCTGATTTCTTCTTCAATTTTAGGCTACAGATTCCGTTTACGAGAGGAGATTGAAGCGAGGAGGTAAGATATTGTATCTGATTCTAATTTTACATTATATTTGATTAACGATAAGTACTTCATTTTTCTGTTGATTTGACTTTTTATTTTCTTTAGAGTACTGATGGCATATTGTACAGTTCACTGCTCGCCGTACATCATCTTAACAAAGGTATTTCATTGATCTTTCTAATTTACTAATTATCAATATAATGATATCTACATCTATCTAGCTATTTACAAATTTGTTTCCTATCTGCCTATCTACTTAAACCTATTTCCAGGAAACGGGTGATAAAGCTCAGGATTTCAGGAATAATCCAGCATTAATAAAATCAGTAAGCTTACAATAAATCCATTCGGTGAGTATTGATGTAAGTTGTGAATCCATTTTATAATTTTTTAATTTTCCAATTGTGGGCGAAGTCTGACAGAGGCCCCGTAATACAAGCAAGGTCCACGTAAAACGTCGACGTCTACAGAGTGAAGACAATATTGTTCGGGGACCTAAACGATGCTCACCAGCTACGACACAGGTAACTCATTAGCCTCTTTGCAGTTTCATCTGAAAATTTAAATTTCTTTACAGAATTATTCTTGTAGGATACTGAGGAACATGACGACACTCATGCAGAGGACGAAACACATACAAAGAAGACGACACACATAAAGATAAGTGGCCCTTGTTAGTATAATTGTATCTTCGCTAATTATATTCTTATTTATTTTTCTAGGACATCACTTTTCAGCTGGGAATGGATTCGCTATGTAATAACTTAGTCAATCAGTCAGTCGAGTAGCAACAGCGAGATCAATTAACCTTTGTGTAATTAGTGCTTAAGTTTAGTCGTAATGAAATCTGTGGTTTTTTCAAATAACTCGTTATCTGCAAAAAGCTACGTAGTTTTGAGAAAGCGAGGGAAAAGTCGAAAAAAGTGAGATAAAGTTTTGGGAAATCACCAATTTGCGGAATTTTTTTTTCTTTTTCTCACAGGACGTTTAGAAATAAATTTTATTAACAGTACTGATACTATTTTTCAAAAAATGTTAAATATAGCGAAAAAGTTGCATACAATGTTTTTCACTCTCAATTATAGCACTTTTTTCGATATACTGTGTGCGAATTAACGACTGAATTGAATATGAATATTTATTTGAAATCAGTAATCGCTACAGTAGTTCACTTATGCGGTTTATTGAAAAACAAGAAAAATCGCGAAAGCCATGAAATTTTATCAGGCAAAATGACTGGGAATGAAAATGAATGTTGTTAATACTGGTATTGATAAACGCCATCTTTTATTATTGTTGTTAATACATACACAAACAAAAATTGAAACAAAACAATCTCTTTAACATAAACAAAAAAAAAACAATAAAAACCAAAACAATTAGAAAACTTCACAAATTCGAATTGTCCTAAGTATTTTTATTTTATAGTAAAGTTGGCAGGTGTTCCATTCAAAGAGCAGATGTCTCAATGAAAAATGTTTGATTACTATTATACTATTGTGGACTACAGAAAACAGACGGAGTAGCTGTTTCGAAATTGTATGGTGAATACTTAAGATTAATCAAAAAACTCAAAACAGACATTTTGAACTCAATTTTTTTTCTTTCTGGGTAGAGCTACATCTGGATATAATGACTTAAGAAAATGCATATCAGGACCACATGTCTTTCTTCAATTTTTTTTTTTTTCAGTGAATGACTTGTCAAATTTATCATCTTTTTCTTTTTATTCTTTGGTCGCTGGAATGATAGTGGTTTGTTTGGAATTTGGGTGCTGCTATCATTAATAATTACGTAACTGTCGTTCATTTGAATATCACAGCTTGTCATATCTTCGTTGTCTTGACTACTGGTTATTCTGCGTTAATTTATTAGACTCAACGAAATTTTCCTTTGATGGAGATATTTCAAGCAATACATTGCCGGTTTGCTTTATCAAATTTAATTAAGGGAGAAGAAATTCGTTGTACTTCGATAAGTAATAGGGTTTTTTTTTATAGAAGCACCGGAAGCACTAACCGGTTTCGCTTTCAATAACCGTGTGAAGCTACCTCGTATATTTCTCCATTTCTCGCTGTACCCTTCGCCTAAAACTATTTACCATTATACATATGTAGTTTAAACATTTTTGTAAAATACATAAATGTTTTTTAGATATTTAGAAACTCCCACTTTAGAGCACTGTCAATATATTTTTGTAGAGGCGAAACAACTGTTTGTGAAATTATTAAAAGGCCATGCAAAATCATTTAAGAAAGTTTAAGCTCAAAGTATATGGCACTACTCAAAAAAAAAGAATGTTTCCGAATTTCTGGTCATTTTGAGCAATTGCATGCAATGCCTCATTGCATTGGAAGCATAACAAGTAATCAAGAATTATTTAACAATAGGCTCTCCACAGCTAGAAAAATTGTAGAATGTGCTTTTGGAATGTTTGTTTCTAAATTTCGAATATTTTGCCATTCTGATCAAGTTGATATTATCGTCAAAGCTGCGTGTGTGCTTTTACTTTATTGGGTCAAAAGAGGGAATAATTTCACCTGGCCAACTAACTAGGAAAATGGATTTGAATAAAAATTCAAATTAATAACTGATATGCAACTAAGAATGTGTCGTCAAATAACGAAAGAAGGAAACAGGCTGTTGTATTTCAAAAATTGTCAATCATTGGTCTCTCCGCAATAACACTTTCTACTAAAAGATTTGAATAAGCATATGCTTACTTGTTTCATTAATAACGGTAATTATTTCTTCTCACGCCTTTTTTGGAGAACGTTTGTTATGGTATTCACTATTTGTATAGCCATATAAGACAGGAAAGCTGTCTTCAATTTGAACAAATTCAACATTATATTCTGGAGCAAAGCTTTCTCACCTCTTTTATAATATTTTGAACTTGTAATTGTAAATTATCATGTACGATTGCAAGAAAAAATTATCACAAGACTACATCAGAAATCCACAAATCCTCAGTCCAGTTTTCTAAGAACATACCACGCGGGGAGATTCGATGGAATTTTATCATTCAAATAATAAAATTTTCTCACTTTCGGAAGGTTTTCGTAACGAAAACGAGAACTTTTGCAGTTTTTAACCCGTATTCTCCTTGTTATAAAAATTGGTCGTGATTCTAACTTTTTTATTTGTTTTTTATTCTTTTCTGGTCGGAATTTCATTGATGAGTCACCTGCGTAAATGTTGCTGCAGTTGCTTTTTTCAAGTTAATTCAAGTTATACCCATTGTTTTGAGTTTCATTCTATTAAAGGGATTTTTTTAATTTCCCAAATTTCTAAATATTTTCCTGGTAGAGCAATATCCAATTCAACTTCCTTTTGGTATCTATCCAGAATTCATTCCTTCCTGCTGGGGAGATATTACATATGATATGATGCGATGATAAATACCACAAATGCAATACGAATTCGATGTGGTATTACATTCATTTCCCGCTGGGCCACGATGGATATAAGCTTCTGCACACACAATATACACATTATAAATAGAACTACATGTATGGATTTAGTGATGCTTCTATCAATGCATACGTAGGCGGCATATGGACAATAAATAGGAATGAAGTTAATATACACTTGTTTGCCTCACTTCTACGCAGTAAATTCTGTGGTGCACGCACAACTAATGAAACAAGTACAAAATAATATACCTAAGTGTCAACATGCAAAAAGAGGAAGATAAGAATTTCCTGAAACTAGAAACTTCTAAAGAAAAATAAAATGTAATTACTACGCACGATCACCTTGCTACATCCATTTAATCATGAAATTCCTATGAATTTCAGGAGGGGTTTGTTGAGCGTAAACATGTTTACTAGCAGAAGACTGCAGTACATGAATATCCTTTTCTTATTCGTTCCCTATTGAACTCCCAGAAAAGATAATATTCTTTATTATGGGGTTCATAGAAATACATTTTTAAGAAATGAAAAGGATTTGAGAGCAATGGTCTAAGGATGGCAAGGTGGCACGTGCCAGTGAAAGAATAAGAATTTCAGAGTTAAAAATTAACAAGTGAAAAAGCTAGAATTGGTTTAAGACCAATTCTTATGATACCCTAGATGAATGCACGTATGAAATTTCGTATGGTCACCCATTTGAGCAATTTTGATTTTTTGTATTGGTTTCTCCCATATATTTCTAGAACGGCTGGTCGGACAGAAAAAATGATTATAACCAATTTTATAAGATTTCTTAGTCTAGGACTGATCGTTTTCAAAGTATATGTAAAAAACCAAAAGTTTTGTATGGCAACACCAAAAAGGGGTTGCCCGATTTAGTCCATTTTTGAAATTTTATTTGCTACTACTATGAAAACTCGATGTACCAAATTTAAGCTTTCTATGTCGACGTGTTCTCAGGTAGTGTCCATATATATAGTGGAAAACGAAATGTTTCTATGGCAACCCCACGAAGGAGTTGCCCGATTTGTCTCATTTTCGAACTTAATTTTACTTTTTTTTTTTAATGTCCGTGTACAAAATTTCGTCTTTCTAAGTGAACGCGTTCTCGAGTTATCGTGCGCACGGACGGACGGACGGACAGACGGACATGCAAAAATCTAAATAACTTTTAATTTTATGCGGGGGTGTCCAATCCATTTTGCTCTACCACCATTATTTCTGTGCGTTACAAACGGAATGACAAACTTAGAGGGTATAAACATAATTTTAAGTGTTGAATAAATTATAGATGGGTATGCAGTGTGGGTGTAATGTGTGTGCGCTTACTTATAGGTTAGCTTAATATTTTGTGGATGCATCGTTTGTATAATTGATAATAGGTTAAGGTGATATTGATTGGCTAACTGCATGTTAATTAAAGTGTGATCTATGACCAATATCCGCGGATCTGTTGTCGATCTTCAGCAGACGTGCATCAACAAAATAGCACTGGTATGCCCGTGTCCTACATTGGTATGTGGCATGTAGGTATACATACACCCTGGTATGTACGGATAAGTCGACAATGGATCCGTGAAGGCACTATATGAGTAAGTGTGAGTGGTTGGGGATAAGTACCTACTCACTGAGTAAAATTTTGATTTTACTCACACTCCAAACTTTTCATTTTTTTACAGAATAGTACTGAGTCACACCTAGGAGAACATCTTTCATCACTTTAGGAGATGAGATTTCGACGGAATAGTTTGGATTCATTCGTGTTTCCAGCTTTTATTTTTCTTGTTTCTATATTTAATATTTAAATACATAAATTAAAAATTGAATTAAGCGTGTATTAGAAGTCTTGAAAATATCATTCAAATATCGTATTGGAGGCAACTAAGGAAATGGAAAACCTATGCCCCAATAAAGGAACCGAAATACACGAGAACTTACTAGAGATGAAATGGTATTACATATTAATAATGGATAACACAGCAAACGTGGTACCGCAATCCTCCCACATCTAAATAAGATACATTTATATAGCATTGATATTAGGAGGGGGTCATCTTGCAAATTAAATTGACGCAAAAAACAAAAACATCCAGCGCCGTAAGTTTAGCCACCGCAGTACTGTAGTGAGGTACTAGGAAGGTTCCGCATTATGCGGTGTGGATATATAATATGGACTGCTCGATATGTTACTTCATGTAGGTACAATTTTTTGTGTCAAAAATAGTTCTTACGTCGGTGCCAATATTGAAAAAAGCATTGGCGGGAAGTTGAAGGGTGATTTTAATAAAACCTTTCGAATTTCTCTTGAGTACGAATGAATATATTGCCTTTGGAAAAACACTTTTTATCACTAATTAATCCAAATAATTAATTTAAAAACATTTATTACGCCGAACCCACTTATTTATTTGTTGTTTACAGTTCTCGATTTGGTTCTTGCCGTTTAGACCAAAAGAGAACGGTATATAGAAATGTGCGCGCTTTCTGCAGTGTATTTCTATGGACGTAGTCAGACTATATTATACATGTCAGTGATTTTACATAAGAATGCTGCAAATATTTTAGAATTTTAGGAGTTAGGACTAAGTTTCACATAACGCAATTAATAAAATATTTTTTACTTTGATTTTTTAGGAGGGGGTCCGGACCTCCATGCCCCCCCTGGAACCGCCTCTGGGTAGTGAACTAGCAACAATTATTATGTAGTAGCAGTTTACTTTTTCTTCAGTCATTAAGACATTCACTCGCGATACTTAGATGATTTTTTTTTATATTTTTTTTATGGAAAAAAACACCCCGAAAAGTACTAAGCTTTAAAAACCGGTAAAAATAAGATATTTTTTTTGTGCTTATGGAATTTTTGAGTGCGTTCTTTTGTGTTTTTGTGGACAATTATCTTTACAAAGAAAAAGGAAAATAATATATAATATATGAAATATTTTTACTATTTTTGAAAAACAAAATAATCTAATTTTCCGGACCTCGATGCCCCCCCCCCTGGAACCGCCTCTGGGTAGTGAACTAGCAACAATTATTATGTAGTAGCTGTTTACTTTATCTTCAGTCATTAACACATTCACTCGCGATACTTAGATGATTTTTTTTTATATTTTTTTTTATGGGAAAAAACACCCCGAAAAGTACTAAGCTTTAAAAACCGGTAAAAATAAGATATTTTTTTTTGTGCTTATGTAATTTTTGAGTGCGTTCTTTTGTGTTTTGTGGACAATTATCTTTAAAAAGGAAAATAATATATAATATATGAAATATTTTTACTCTTTTTGAAAAAGAAAATAATCTAATTTAAGTCTAAAACTAAACTCACTGTACTCTTTCCTTTTCGTTTTCAGCTGACAGATCCCAAAGTTTTCGTTATTCAAAATTCTACTTTCTTCTACAATTAATATTATTTCTTCTCTTTTTCTTTACTTTTTTTTAAAAACTTCCTATTTATCTTCTTCTCTTCTCTCTATTTCTTTTTTTTTTTTTAATTTATTCTAGAAAAAGGCACCTTACCACTGGTCGGGAGATACCTTAACTAGAATTGTATGTCGGGGTCACCAATTGAACTAGCAACAATTATTATGTTGTAGCTCTTCACTTTTTCTTGTATCCTAACTTTTAAAAAGGATAAGAGAAAAGGAATTATATGAATATTTTTATTTATTTGAAGAAATTTGTATTTTATTTATATAATTTTTTATAATAAAAACTTTTCTTTTTTATTTAGTTGGATGTTTGCCCTCTGGCGTCTACACTCAGACTAACTCTATCCTTTACACAAAATATATATATATTTTTTTAAATTACATTCCAAAAAGTCTTGATGTGTATTTTCTCAAAATGTATACAGTAGGGTGTATCTGTGTTCAAAGTTTTTTCTTCAGTGTTTTTCCCTTAAAAACGTCAAATCAAATATTTTCCTTTCTTACTCTGACAAACAAAAATATTTTGTTTTCAGTAACAAACAAAAGGTAGTTTCAAAAATTCAAGTCAACAACAACAAAAAATATTGTAGCTTCCGCTACAGGTAGCACGACCTTAGAAATATGTTAAAAGTGATAGTAATATTGAAAATAAATATACCCAATGAAATTGCAACTTTTGTTGCGACTTCAATCCATTCCCTGCCCCATATTTTTATATAATATGTATATTGCTTGTGAAAAGCCACCGTTAAATCAAAGAAAAGACATTAAATAAAATGATATAAACAAAAAACTTATATTCGAGAAAGTTTCTATAGTACTCATCCAAATAGAGCATTCTCATTCTAACGATACCAATGACTGTAATTTTCTGATATGGAAATATTTATTCACCATTGCATCATTGCCATATATATATTCCATATCAAAATCGAAAAAATGGCAACAGCTCCGTCGCCAGTATATTATAGAAAAAACGGTTTTCTGAGTGACAATTCTACGGAGATCGACAAATTGATGAGGTTATCCTCTACCAGTGGTCCTCTACCAGTGGTTCCTCTATTTAGTCGAAGTTTGTTGGTACTTGGACCAATCGCCTGTGCTGGCTATTGGAGAGGAACGAATTATAGTGGACAGCTGTTGTTGCTGCCATCAACCCGTCTCGAGTTTAATGGACCTTGTCTTAATTGTAATCTTTCGACCATAGCATAACTGAATACGTCTTTCAGTCTTTCTTTGAAGTCTTGATACCAATGTCGCAATCGATCATAGATTCAGCAAATTTCCTATATTTTCTCAGATGTACTCGGCAGTGGTTGAGAATATTACTAATTCACCGAATTTCTTCTGCTAGATGATTTCTGTAATTGGACTGAGGTGTGTTCGACAATAAATGCCGATTTGTGTAAGCAAATTAGCTATGTAGAGTAATTGAAAGAAAATCTTGTAAATAAAATAAATTTATTCAATGCTCTAATCATCAATTTATAAAAATATCTGACAATTTTTGCATTGCATATTCTGCTTTTATAGAAATGGTCTGAAATGCAATGTATCTAGTATCGGTATGGTGGGGATGACTGGAAAAAATTTACTTCTTGGGTAGCTGATGGAAATCCAGTGGCGTGCTACAGCTAAAAGTTCTGCCTCGGACATAGGAGCTTAACCGAAGACGAACCTACCCAAGTAACAATTTAAATGCTATGTAGTTTTACTCAGGTTTTATAATTGTTTAGTTAAGGTTTTGAAGTTGCTAAATAGTTTTATGGTGATTGTAAGTCATGCCAATTGGTCTTCTAGAACAATTGATTTTATTGTGATGTTTTAAAAACCTCCTGGAGAGTAGTAATAAATTTATTTAGCAATTAAGTCCATTTGTACTTATAGAAGTTTTATGGCTGTCATCAATTCAACTAGGATAAAACCATTAAGCACCAAAATAGGAAATAAATACTACTTGATTTTATTAAGGTTTTATAGCATGTGCCAAGGCTTTGATAAAACTTAAAAATAAGACTCATTAAGGTTATATTAGGGAACACGGACGGCTACTTAAGTCAAATTTAAGGGACAATTTGGTCTAGAGAGCTACTGGGCTATGTAGGAATCTATCATAAAACTATTATACACAGAGGTTTTAAGAATGCATTTCAAAATTCTTTCATAAAATCATTTTAAGATTAAGAGACTTAGTCAAATGCCGTATAAACTTAGTGCGTCTTTCCCAGTGTCTTCGTCATGTGACATGCAAGAATATCGTATTCCATTCTAGGTCTGATATAAGATTTGTAGCGCTAGATTTGACGGGGCGAAATATTTCTTACACCTTTTAAGTAATCCAAGATATTTCTATGCTTCTTTGGCAACAGAAAAGATATTATTTGTCCAGCTCAACTTAGTGGAAATATTAATCACAAAAATGCTTCTTGACGGTGAATTAGAAATTAATGCTCCATTAAAAAAAACGGAAATGGTTAGGTGATGATCTTGCTTTAAAGAGATGAGACAGCTTTGGGATGATAGATTATAAATTAGATTATAAATGGTTAGACGTGAAGAAGAAATCGACAAGTCGTAATAAGTTTCATCGAGGATACATGTAAAACTAAATAGATTTATGCAAGAGCAAGTAACATTATTTGAGTCTCAACAGACCTGGAACGGTTTCAACTGAGATCAAATAGATTTGAAAAAGAGCGAACAGTTTTATTAGCAACTAAATTAAAGTCAAACAAATTTATTTTGCCTTTATAAATTAAAAATTTAAAAATTCTCCGAAATGTATGAATTCAAATCATAAAAAAATCGTAAAAAATGCTTCGTACGAACAATGAATATAGGTACTATTAGCCTTGTAAATAGTATAAAAGCATGGTAAAGGTCAGAAGCAAGATTTATGTTCGATTGCAAATACATATACAAGCATACAAGAGTCATAAGTACGCTAAG
Organism: Dioctria linearis; assembly: GCA_963930735.1. NCBI lineage: Eukaryota > Metazoa > Arthropoda > Insecta > Diptera > Asilidae > Dioctria > Dioctria linearis. The sequence goes on along the minus strand of OZ005740.1, from coordinate 262,824,473 downwards.
TTTTATAATGCGTTTATATAAAACTAAATAGTTTTATTTAATAGCAAATGACATTATATCAGTCTAGGGGCACTCAGAAGGGTTTTACTTTTAATCGCAGCCATCCTAAGATCAAAATGTTTTATTACGGCTGTAGAAGTAGCAAATAGGCTTTAAAGTGAAATCGCCATTTTATATATATATTTATATATATATATATATAAATAATATCAAAATTAAATATAGTGTAAAAAAAAATAATAATTTTATAATTATTTCTAAACTTTTCCTAATTTTAATTATTTCTGAGGCGCGTTATTATTTTTCGAGCTATTCTATGTGATATAATCAGTAAATTTTCAATCGCCGTAAGATTTGCTACATTAAACTGCACTTAAAATAAAATTGTAGTATTACATTTCAACATATTTATAAAGTGGAACATGTAAATCTATTTGATTCTATTATTATTATTATGGACTTAAAGATTACTTTTATTTTGAAGTTTCAAGACTAAAAGATTTGCTGCAATAGTATTTCCAATGCCTTTTTATCTTAAAAAAGGATTGAGGAGTAGTTTTATGATGGTTTTGATAACGTTATGCGGATAGGTTGATGAGTTCAAATTACACTTTTAGTTTTATGAAAGGTTTTATAGAGGACTGCAAATCATCGCAAAGAATAATCCAGATAAGACCAATAAGGCTTAATATAGTTTTAACAAGTAAAAAAGCTAATATTGGTCTAAGACCAATTCTTATGATACCCGTATGAAATTTCGTATGGGTATGGGTAAATTTTTATATGGCAACACCAAGAAAGGGTTGGCCGATGTAGTGCATTTTTGAATTTTTTTTTTGATAGTACAATGAAGACAGCACGTACCAAATTTCAGCTCTCTACATCGACGCGTTCTCAGGCAGTGTTCAAATATATAACGGAAAACGAAATATTTGTATGGCAACCACACGAAGGAGTTGCCCGATTTGTCTCATTTTCGAACTTAATTTTACCTTTTTTTTTAAAGTTCGTGTACAAAATTTCAGCTCACTAAGTATACGCGTTCTCGAGTTATCGTGAGCACAGACGGACGGACGGACATGCAAAAATCAAATTAACTTTTAATATTATGCGTGGGTGTCCAATCCATTTCGCTCTACCATCATTATTTCAAGGTGTTACAAACGGAATGACAAACTTAGTATACCCCTATAGATTTCATCTAGGGTATAAAAATAGGCCCTCACAGCTTATTGTAGCGTGGGCCCTTTTAGTTTTATAAGAGGTTTTTTACGGTCATATTATAGTTGGCTTGACTATATAGCTTTATTACAAGTTTTATGAAATAGTATAGACAACGTTATATAGGCTATGTTAAATCTAAAATTGTTACTTGAGTAAGCTATCTGGTGGTTTGCTAGTTTGCTGAGTAGCTAGAACCTTCGCTCATATTTTTTAGCAATTTTTTAGTATTAACTTGCTTTTCGATTTTATACCATCGGAAGCTTTCAAATAGTAACAGCAAATCTCCTTCGAGTGTTAGAACACATTTTAAGCAGAATAATCAGAGAATTATCAGTGGGGTTGGTAAGATTGGCTTGTGCTCACATATGGTTTGGACGTCTTCCTTCCTTTCCTATTGAGTCTTCTGGGGGAGGAACGATAAGCAATTCAAGAACTGAAAGGAAGTTTATTCCATCAATACCCAGATAGAGTACAATAGCAATTTTAAAATTCTTGATATTAATGCCAGGTGTTACGTACGACACTATTTTTTTTTTTTACATTATTAAGCCAAGCTCAGGGGATACCTTATGATGCAAAGCACAGCGTGGCAGGAAGGAGATAGGGAAAGGATTAAGGGATATGAGGAGAGCGGCGGAGGTGCCGATGTATGTCGCCCTTAAACTTTCGCAGGTTGTATGCCGGAGGAAAGACAGAAGATGGTAGATTGTTCCACATTCGCACAGTTCGGGATAAGAAAGCATCACGGAATTTTAGTGTACGGCCGAAGGTAATTTGAAGGGTAAAAGGATGAGCGCGGGATGCAGCGCGAGTGTTGCGTGCAGGAACTATTCTACAAGGGATCAGACTAGATATTTCATCAGAACATTGACCATGCATATAGCGATAAAGGAGCGAAAGGCATCCAACATTGCGACGGTGGTCGAGCGAGTCAATATGACGAGTAATTGCCACATCGCCAATGAGCTTGCAGGCTCTCTTTTGGACAATATCCAAAGAAGCTAAGGCTGTGCGACCAGCCCCGGCCCAGATATGGGAATTGTATTCCATTCTAGGTCTGATGTAGGACTTGTATAGGAGCGCTATATTTGATGGGCTGAAATATTTCTTACACCTTTTCAAAAAACCAAGACATTTGATGCTTCTTTGGCAACCGAGAAGATGTGATCTGTCCAGCTTAACTTACTGGAAATATTAATGCCAAGAATGCTTAGTGACGGTGAATCAGAAATTAATGCACCATCAAACGAAACGGGAGTGGTTAAGTGATGGTCTTGTTTTAATGAGATGAGACAGCTTTGGATCTTAGATGCATTGAATTCGACGCGATTCACTTTGCCCCAAGCGAGAATATTGTCAACATCGTTATTCAATGATCTAAGCATGCAGTCTCGTTTAACACATGTGGCGTTCCCTCTGGAATCCGCAAGGGTGTCAAGGGAGTATGCGAAATCAAGGGTACTGTCATCAGCAAAGCTATGGATAGGATTGAAAGTAAGGGAAAGCAGATCATTAATGAAGATTAGAAATAGAGTTGGAGAAATAACAGAGCCCTGGGGGACACCGGCATTAATAGGATGAGGTTTAGATATAACGCCATCTAATACAAAACGTATTTGGCGACTAGACAAAAAACTTTCAATCCATAATAGAAGAGGAGGGGAAAGACCAAGTGCTTTGAATTTGACTAAAAGGGCTGGATGCCAGACTCTATCAAAGGCCTTTGAAATATCTAGAGCAACGATTTTGGACTCACCAAAATTGTGAAAACTGCGATTCCAACGTTCCGTAAGAAAAGTCAGCAAGTCTCCAGATGAGCGTCCGTGCCGGAAGCCGTATTGGCGATCGTTGATGAGCTGATTGGTTTCCAGATACTTCATTAATTTGGAGTTAATGATAGATTCAAAAACTTTTGAAAGAATCGAAGTGATTGCAATTGGTCGATAATTTGAGGGATCGCTACCCTCTTCTTTCTTGGGAATAGGCTGAACGTGAGCTAGTTTCCAAGCAGTTGAAAATTTTCCTGTCGAATAGGACAGGTAGAAAAGTTTGCGCAGAGGTTTAGCCAAGGATGCGGCACAGCTTTTAATTAATAGGGGCGAGAAATCATCAGGGCCTGCAGCTTTAGAGACGTTGATTCCTTTAAGGACCTTGAACACATCTCTCGTATTGACGTGTATTGGCTGTTGTACACAGCCGCACGGGGGATGCTTGACAGGTGCCTGTGAAGTGGGTGGAAGAAAAGAATTTGATGCGAATCTAGCAGCCAAAATATTAGCTTTATCCAGGGAGTCCACAACGACTTCACCATTATTAAGTAGTGAAGGTATAGAGGAACTGCTGAAGTTGTTCCTGATGGTTTTGACCAAGGACCAGAAACCTTTACTACCTTTGCGGCTTGCCAAGATTCTTTGTCTAACATTCTGGTCAAAAAGAATTTTTTTTTCTCTGGATAATGGACTTGCAAGTGTTCCGTGCAGTCTTGTAGATTTCTTTTAGTTCTGGAGAACGATGCACTTGATAGGCGCGAAAAGCAGACTCTTTCGCTTTTATAGCTTGGTTGCACTTATCGTTAAACCAAGAGCGATTTTGCTGTTGTTGAGATATGCTTTAAGAATACGGAATATATTTACGCATGCCTGAACTTAGTATGTTACTAAGTTCTAATGTGCATTCATCAGCATCCCTCGAAGCAAAACAGACCGACCAATCTATATCTCTAAGATACTGATTGAGACTTTCCCAATCAGCGTTCTTATAGTGCCAGAGAGGCCTACTTGTAGGTGGAGAAGTAGCGCGGCGCAGAGTTGAGGTGATAAATTGAGCCGTGATTAGACAGTGGTCTGAATTACCAAGAGGGGAGCCGACTGAGATGGAATATTTGTCAGGGTGAGATGACAGAAACAAATCTAGTAAATTGGCCCTATCTCCAGCTGCATCAGGGATTTTCGTCGGTGCATCCACTAGCTGATGCAAATTGAAATATTCACAAAATAGTTCAACGAATCGGCCCGCAGGACTTGTGGTAGAAGAATGTCTGAGCCACGGTATGTTATGGACATTAAAATCGCCTGCCAGGACGATTTCGGAAGAGGGGGAGACAGAAAGCAAATGATCAATATTTTTGATGACATCAGACATATTTGTGCTGCGATAAAGGAAGCAAAAGTAGATGATGTGCCTGTGAAGTTTGAACCTAATCCAGATGTAATTAAACTCAGGATGGGCAGAAGGTGGAAAATCCTTTAGAATGGTAAAGGCCGCATCATTCCGAATATATATTGCGATCCCCCTATGTGGAGAAAAAAGAGGCACTAAGCTATAACCAGGGACGTGATATTGATTAGAATCAGCATCAGAAACGACCTTGGTTTCACTTAGCACAAGAATTGCCGGATTTTTTGATTGAAGGTGGCAGTACACCGAAAAATGGTTTGCCCCCAATCCACGAATGTTGCAAAATTCTAAAATAAAATTCTGCATGTTCCAAAGCAAAACAAAAAAAAAAGCAGAAGAAAGAGCGACCCACAACAACACAAATATTTATTTAGGGGCAACCAGCTGCAGTCAACGACACAGCGAGGTAAAAAAAACAGCAATAGTGTTATGCCTATTTGCTGCTTTCAGTACCTCAGACCGTGCAGTTTAATGACCACAGCTGGGGACACCCGTATTGCTGATCAGTGACAAGGGCTAATGACCTTTCACTGATCACTGATGTACATGGGAGATTAGATAAACACTACCGTACTGTGCTACTGGCTTGTGGAATGCCGGCAGGGCATAGAAAAGCTCTGGACTTGGCTGGTATTGTTTTATTTTATGATGTATTAAAAAACGGCGCGGCGGATTTTAGTTATTATGACGTGGTAGATATTTAAAAAATTTCACTGCACTGCACTAAAGATTGATGACGCTATTTAACACTTTGACACCAGTAACACGCACGATGGAACGTCTGCTCCAGCTGACTCCACGCACTCTACTCCAAATGTTTCGAAACAAAGCTAGATTTAATATCGGTGAAAATTTAAATTGGAAAAATTCATCTAACAATTTAATTTGATCTTGATCGTTTTAATCCGTTTCGTCCAAACAGTCAATGTCATAGGAGACATATTCATCTAGAAAACCATTTCTTTATAACAACACAAGTAGGGGTAGTTTCATTTATGTATACATACCCTCAGATTATAGTTATATCACATTAGCATGGGCTATGTTGTGTAAAATTCATATATACGTGTGATAAGCAGAGGGGATGACGTATCAGTTGGACATTTCTGATTGGACGAAAATGTTAGATTATATATCCAGAATTCGTTTAGTACTTTTTTTAATATAAAAAAGAAATTAAAAGTGATTTATAGTTAGGAATTGTAAAAAACTATAGTGAAATTTAGTTTTGTGGAAAAGATTTTATATAATCGAGACTACGAATTCTTGAATTTATAGTGATGAAGTGCGCTGTAGAAAGAAGCGGCGTTATCCTCGTATGAAATCATTTTTCAGGCAACTTTAATTGTTTCAATAATACATTTTCTTGTTTTAACGAAAATATTAGTGTAAAAAACAGCCAGGGCAAAAAAAATAAACATTTTACATGCCGGTTTCTCTACAATTAGGTTTTCATTGTTTGTTTACTTGTTTACTTCCCCTTAAATTATGTCAGCCATAAAAAGGCAACGCCAAAATATATTTAGTTTCAACCACTCAATTATGTGAAAATATCGTCGTTTTACTACTTCTATGACTAAAACGAATACATCGACGCGGTTCTACTACATGAAGAGTAATTCTTAAATTTTTTCGTCCTTATAGCCTATTCTTTTTTATATAAAATCTTAGTTTCTAAATACTATAATTAGTACATAGATGATTTTCGTCAACGGTCGAATTGAAAGGCAATTTCTTCCTTAATTTTGCTCTTAATATTTTTATAAAATGTTTAAATATTTTGATTTATCTTGCTGTAATTCACTGTTATAATTATTTACAGTTTCACAATTTTTTCCCACGATGCAACCTTTATTCTTTTCCATATGAAACACTGTCAGGAGTTACGTTTACAATTAATTCCTATTTTTAGCCGCAATATAAACTTAAAGAAAGCCGAGACTCTGACTGTTTTCTGTAACGCGTTCGATTACCAGCATTGCTTTTGTCTGTTATTGTTTTTTAATTAAAAATAATTTAAAATATTAAAAACAAACATTAACAATAAAAAAAACTAAGAAAACTTCTAAAAAAATTAAAAAATTAAAAAAATATTGAAAAAGTAGAAAAAATTACAAAAATATTCAAAATTACAAAAAATTAAAAAATATAGAAAAATTAAAAGACAAAAAATAAAAAAAATAAAAAAAATAAAATTGTTAACTTAAGAAACTTAAGAACGGGCAATTTTAGCTAGTATTAATTATAGTTTAATTGTCTTTTATTTAAGTTTTTACACCTTTAGCTTACACTATCTACTATATTTTACTAATTTTCTTTTATTGGGAACTCAAAATATCGAGGATTGTTTGCTCTTATTATCACAAAAGTCAAAATTATTACAGGCCTCTTTGACGTTTATTGCAGATCCAAATTATCTCCGATAAACACAGTTGAGCCAAATTGGTAATATTGAATTTGATAAAGGATTTAAAACCACCAAGGTGTATGCGATGGTATTATATCCTTTATCAAATATTTTGTTCAAGAAAGAATTTTTTGGGATTCTCCGGTATATAGCAAAAGTTAAAAATGCTCTAATTTGTTATTTCATCACACAACTCATTAATTTTTGGTGACAAGTTTCAAGTCTTGGTTTGACTCATAAACAGATCCCAAATAGCGAAATTGGGTGAATTGAAAAACAAATGAAAAAATGAAAAAAAGAAGAAAGAAATGAAAAGTTTGAGAAAAATAGAAAAAACAATTTTTTTTTATCTATTAAAAAAAATGTAAAAAATTTGTTAAAGAAGCAGATTCATTCGAAGCGAATCGAACCGCACGCAGTGGGCTGAAAAATAAAGAAGAAAACGGAAGAAGAAGAAGCGTTTCGTGTCAGCTTCTTCTTCTTCCTTTTTCTTCTTTATTTTTCAGCCCACTGCAAATATGTATTATATAGTATCTATGCGCGAGCAGATACGTTTTCAATTAGCTCTGGTGGATTTTAATAGTAAAGTATTCAACCGATTTTGAATGCAGTTTTTAAATAAATTAATTAAATGTGAATAATTTCTTTGAGAAAAAGAAAAAAAAATTTTTATAATTATTATTATATGTAAGCGATACGCGTGATGTACGGGTCTAAATTTGTGAAGTGAGTGGTTAAAGTTTTTAAGAGCTATGAAGATCAATCGTGGCAAATGATTTCGATCAATTCGAACGGTTTCTAAATTAATATTCAATGGATTTGTGGCAAGTATGTTTCCAAAAATGTTTTGTATTAACGGACGGACTATGATGCAAATATTATAGTGCTAAATAAACCAAACATCCTTTTCATGTGTAAAGAATGCATAAACCATAAAAAAATTGTTTTTGTAAAATTTGAGCATATTAATAAAAGAGAGGATGCAATACGGTATATAATGAAAATATTTCGAATGAGCATGTAGAACAAAGGAAAGCATGAAGCGAAGACAAAATCCGAAAACCATTCAAAATTTCTAATAAGCATCAGATATTGATCCAGAAAAGCTTAAGAGTGCTCCGCTTGTGATTGGTCGAACCCACACGCTACAGCATGCTGCCACTTATCGTCGATGAAAGACATTCGGGTGGAGTGTTCCCCCCCCCCCAGTGTCTATTAACAACGAATAGTTGTAGCATGCTGCAGCATGTGGTTTCGCCCATTGTCAAGCCTAAAAGTGAGCAAGAAAACCAAACAAGCTGTAAAGGAAAATATTAATCCAAGCAATCTTAAGCTTACGGGAGTTAAAATGGAGCAACTGCAATTAACACGTCGAATGAAGAACAACAACAAATTAAGAAAGCTGTAGAAGATATCCTATTGGTGATAAATATGAAATTTCGGTACCAAAAGAATGGAAACCGAGAATTATTATTAGTGGTATAAATGAAGTATTGGATTGCAATGAAATAATTGTGGCTATTTTGAAACAAAATAATCATATAAAATAGTGAAATCAATTGCTTGAGAATATGAAAAGGCAAACATAAGAACTGCTACAATGCGGTGTTTGAAGTCGACAGTGAAACATTGGAATGCAATAGAAATAAGAAAGATTAATATTGTTTTTCTGGTGTTTGATGGTACGTACATTAAAAGATGTTTTAAATGTTTTTGTGTCTACCTAGAATTTAGCAGCTGCAACAGAAAAACACATATGGCTCCCGTCCCATATCAAAATAGCTTAAAGTTTCATAACGTCTTTTTCTTTTATATCGTTTGTCCAATTCATGGATTATGCACCTGTAAAATCGTTTATTATATAAGCCCCCTCTGTGCAAAAACAATTTCTCCAAAAAGCGTTATGAGCACGATATATTTTCCTAATAACTGGAACAGAATGCAACGTACCCAAGACGTAAAGAATTGTCATGCAGAAGTTGAATGCATTTGTAACACATTATGTCGTCCACAGTGAACCCAGTCTCTGCAGCTGCCGCAAGATAGTTGGTCAATTTTTAACATTTACCACAAGAACCGTAGAGAAGATTTATAACAGCTGAAGAAAACTTTTGTTTTGATTGAAATTTGTAACGTAAAGTTAATTAATGAGGTGCGGGATATTCCAAATGTTACTTTTATTGTTCGTACAATTTTTATCAACATAATAAAACTTCATAAGCGCAACACTGAAAATATGTTAATTGAATTGAATTGTCACGTAAGGTAGTCAAGGCAATTTCATTCTGGGCAGGACTTTATTTTTTGCGTTTTTTTACAGTTAGCTACGGAGTAACTTTACTTTATTTACTAATTTTGTAAATAAGATTTTAAGATCTTATAGTAGTACATACACACAGGCTAAAAATGTCGAATATTTAACTTACTCTTATAATGCATAAATACATAAGCTATGCAAATTATACGAAAAGAGACACAAGAAGTAGTATACATTAAATATATATATAAAAATACAGTGAACAAAAAACGAAGAAGAACAAATGAATATTGTTTACTGAAAATTCTAAATCTAAAATAAAAATAATAGACTGAGAAAAACTAAATTAAAGAAAACGAGACGTACAGTAACCAAGCAAAAACGCGCGTCAACTAACACTATCAAGAAAAATAGAGAATTCAAGGTAACCGAATCGAGGTCAAAGGCCTGCCGAATGTATCAGCGGAACTAGCTCTTTGAATGCTAGTGGGTTTGGGTAGACTCTTCCATTTACTTATAACCTGCACACAGAAAGATCGCTCGCCAATTTGAGTTCCAAAATTAGGTAATAATAGGTTGTGGTGCCGAGATGAACTTAGGAACTGAATACAATCGCACAGATATTCAGGCCCCTTCGAATATACCAAATTATATAACAATTTTAATCTTCTTTCGATTAGATACACGTCCAGTATACAAAACCTAGATATAAGTTAGTGTAAGGAGACACATGATTAGTTCTGAGTAAACCGTGAATAAATCGAACAGTGTTATTAAGAGCTACTGTCAGCTTGCGCTGACATTGTTAATCGAGTTTCGGACAAATTAAACTTTCAAAATTTAAATGTGGTAATACAATCGATTTTAAGAGTACCATGCGCATTTGACGGGACAACATGTTGGCAGAAAATCTCAACAATCTCAGGCAGGATTAAATTTTTCTAATCGCAAGTGAGAGTACTATTTAATTCCACGCCAAAATTCTTAACAGAATCGACATAAGGTACGATAGTGTTGATCACCTTGATTGGAGGTAAGTCTGAAAGCTTGTAGCTTCTTCGATACACTGGCATACATGTGATCTTCTTGGGGTTAAGTATGAGCTGATTACGTTTGGCCCATTCACCAGTTCTAACCAGGTCGTCATTTAGCCGCGCAACATAGTCTTCAATTAGCCCAATTGGCCTATTTAAATATATCTAAACATCATTAGCATAGAGATGAACTGATGCATCAAGCAGTTCCATGGGTAGGTCATTAATGTAAAGCGAAAAGAGCTGAGGGTTAGGGGTGATGCAAGAATTTCAGAAACTTTGACAGATTGGATTCGGAAGAAAAAGAAATTTTTTATCAATTTGATAGCTGTGATCGAGAAATTGAAGTGTTGACGCAGTTTGAAGAAGAGCAGGCCATATGATTGATGGAATCAAATGTCTTCCTAAAGTCAAGGAGAACTAATATGGCCATATGACCTTTGTCTCGTGCCTCAGAAATATCAGATACTACTTTGAGTAACGCAGATTGCCAACTGGTTACCAAATTTCTTTGGTCAAGATATAACTAATTTGATTGTTCATTAATTTTTCGTGAGCCGCTGATAAAACAAAGTAGATTAATCGGGAGAAAAGCTTTGAATTCAGTGCACTTACGGAACTTGGGAATCGGTGAGATAACAGCCCTTTTCCAGTGCACTGGGAATTGCGATGTAGTAAAACATGCATTAAAGACATGTGTCAAGGCTTGTAGAATAAACGACATAATAATTTTGGCAAATTTTGTTGGGATATTATCAAGACCTATAGTAGAAGATTTTATTTTATTTATAGCCTTAGATACCTCGGATACATCGACACACCTAAATGAAAATCCATCGCCAATATACGACTCAGCCTCTCTGTCAAGGACAGATATTAATTCCGGAGAACAATTCGCGGAGGATTGAGTAGATGAGAAATGAGTTTAAACTGTTGGGGTCGAAATTATATTATTGTGAATCCTTACCACAGACTCCTAATTTCCAAAGGATAGCCCAAAGTTTCTTAGGAGGAACCATAGAGTCTAAATTCGAATTAAAATATCTTCTTTTGGCTGCATGGTTCGTAGTGTTGACTTTATTACGTACGATTTTTTAACGTCTTAAATCGATTGGTGATAGCCTGTAGCAGTGATATAAGTAGTCCCTTTCCGCGACTAAGTTTCGGATTTCATTAGTAAACCAAGTACATCCCACATTTCGTTGCGACAAACTCTAATAGGGACAAAATTATTTTATAAACAAGTAAGAAAGCTAGAATTGGTCTAAGACCAATGCTTATGATACCCTAGATGAATGCCGGTATGTAATTTTGTATGGTCACCTCTCTATGTAGGTATGACTTTTGAAGTGGTTTTTCGCAACGGTTCACCGGACAGTAAAAATGGTTATAACGAATTCCAAAGGATTTCATATTCTGAAGAACTTTTCAGTACATTAAAACCGTCGAAGACTGATCGTTTTCACAGTATATGTAATAATCCTAAATTTTTATATGGCAATACCAAGATGGGCTTGCCAGGTTTAGTCCATTTTCTAAATTTTATTTACTATTGCTGTAGAATCACCATGTACCAAATTTCCTCTCTCTACGTCGAACGCGTTCTCAAGGAGTGCTCAAATATATAGTGAAAAACGAAATTTTTGTATGGCAACCCTACGAAGTACTTGCCCGATTCGTCCCATTTTCGAACTTAACTTTACTTTTTTTTAAAAATCCTGTGTTTAAAATTTCAGCCCTCTAAGTGAACGCATTCTCGAGTTATCGTGCGCACAGACAGACATAGACAGACGGACGGACATGCAAAAATCAAAATAACTTTTAATATTATGAGTGGGTGTCCAATCCATTTTGCTCTACCATCATTATTTCTAGGTGTTGCAAACGGAATGACAAACTTAGTATACCCAATAGATTACATCTAGTTACGTATTCAGTTAGGCATCTTACTTTATCATCGACAGTATACTACAGTTAGAAACATTTGCCAAGGCATAGTCGAGCATTCAGAAAATAGGTTTTCATAATTTATGTTATAATAGTCACCATACGAGTACGTAGGTACTAAACCGAGAAAAGTATCAACATGAAAATTATACGTCAAGAAGATGAATTCGTGGTCGAAGTTATCTCGAGAACTAGTTTGATTAACAAGTAAAGCTGAGTCTGCGTCAGTTGTTAAGGATAGGTCCAATTGTAGTGGATTTCTTGTATTAAAATATATTGGAGCTGAGTTCATGATTTTTAAATACAAGGTATGCAACACGTATTTCAAACAACTGGAGGAGCTGCCAACTCGCTGGATATCAACATTGAAATCACCACCAACAACAACATTCCTGCAGTGAATTTATAAACTAGCTATGATTTTTTGAAACTTACCAGCGATAGGTTCACTACAACAACTGGGTCGACAATAGACGACAACCAACATATATGTGTGACCATTTGAGTAAATTTCTACACAGAGAAACTCTTAAGATATCACCGGAATTTGAACAGATAATAGACTTGGCCTTTAATCAGTCCCTTAAATAGATGGCAACACCCCCACCTGTACAACCGACGCGATCGCACCGATAAATATTGTGTCCAGGCAGAGATATAGAGCGGGATGTTATGTCCCCATTCAACGACGTCTCAGAGCCAAGCACAGAGTATTGCGCAAACTCTGCATTGGGTTCTGTTCCAGCGGTAATACTTAAAAAAAACAATTTTCTGCTTTTAAAACGAATTCGATTGGAATAACTTTTGTGAATGGCTTGTGTGTAACGATTTACAGGCCCTAACGTGTTCTTCCATTGAACAGTCACACTCAAGTGATAATTTCTATAGGCATGTAAAGCAAAGTAAGTAAAGCTTAGGTTCTTGAATTGGGATATATTTTTCAGTTCTCTGAGAGAATTGAATTTATTTTGTTTGATCTTACCCGTAGCTGAAGTTTATTTTGTCTTCAAAATTTTATTTTACAACATCTTATTTGTACCCTTGTAAAGCGAGTTCACTTTTTGAATGAATAACGAAAAATAATAAAAAAATTGAGTTCTTAATAAATAAATTTTTCTATTATATTCTATTCTATTCAAAAATCCCATTATACTTACTAATTTGTTTTTTTCCGTATGAATCGAACAAGTATTTTCACTCATTTTACTGAGTTATAATACCTTTTACCTTTTAAAAGTTTTTCGTACATTCTAAAGCTTTTTGAGGAATAAGACTTCATACTAACATAACGTTTATTTCCTATTATTAAACACATAAAATACATATGATAGAGAAATGGAAAAAGAAAATAATGCACTTAAAATAATTATTTAACCATTTATCAAAAAACTCTACAAATTTATTTCAGACCTCGCTACATAAAGATTTTCAAACTGTGGTGTACTTTTAACCCCTAAATGATAATCATAAACTTCGAAGACGTTTATCTCGAAATGGTGATTTCTTTTGTAATATGTTGGAGCATGGGAGCATGGGAGAATAATTTCTAGGAGTTAGCAAATAATTAATATTAATGACAGCTCCATAAGTACAATAGTGGTAATCGAAACACATAATTCATACATATGGCATGCTAAATAATGGGGGAGAAATCAAAGGATTCAAATTAGTAAGATGTGATAGTAATGGTAGACATACCGGCGGAATAGCGTATTATATAAGAAGTGACATTTAATATAGAAAATGATATAATGAAAGTATCTACATAATGAAAAAAATATGGTAGATTGCGATAAAGATTGATTTCTTGTCAGTTTTGTTGTAATAGGGCAACGACCCGACCAGAATTGGCCAGGTTTAATGGATTTGCTTTCGACTCAAACCTATTGTGACACAGTCACACGGCAGAGAAGCTGAAATATTCGCAGCATTTTTGCAATAAAAAAGTCAACGTAAAAACTTATCGGACTCATATTCACACAAGGGTTTTTGTAGTTATATTCCTATGGGACGCTGAACAAAACGTAGTATTTTAGAATATTAATTTACGCCCCTTTTAGAATTTTCACTGAATAAATAGCTCAGAGGTAAGAGCGAGCTGTCGCCCGGAAAGCGGTAGGTCCTGGGGTCGAAAACCGGACGAGGCGATTATTTTTTCTCTTGTATTTAATAATTTGATTTGAATCGTAAAAGTAAAAAGCATTTCTAAAATTTCTTTAAATCCATCTGACCGATTTTAAAAATTTAAAGTTCAAGTCCACCATTGGGCAAGCTCAAAAGTTATTTTTCTGTGTATTCCATAGTCTTCCTAACTACCCAATATTTTAACAGAAAATTAACTTAAAATAATTATTGATTCCCTCATTATAAATGTTTTAAATGTAATGGAGTATTTAGTGAGGGAAAAATTCTATTAAAATTTGCATAAATAGCAAAAATTTAGATTCCATGGCTGCATTCAAAATGTGTGCTCTGGAGCTTAAGCTATTTGTACAGGCTGGAGCTTAAGCTATGTGTGCAGGCTGAAGCTTATTTTTTTGGACTTACAATAAAAGCAATTGATTTCTTTCTTATTTTCAATTCTAATTTTAAATTGTTTCATTTTTAAACTCCATTTGGTGAACACACATAATATAGTTCTTTAAAAAGAAAATTCAAATAAGGACATAAGAAACTTTAACCCTAGATTCATAAACATGCATGGAGCATACACTATTCATAAACATTCGTCTCTCAGACGAACTCATTTTATTGATGATTTTTGATTTATACAAGGAGCAATAAAACAAACTGAAAAGTTGTTTATTAATCATTAATTTTCTGAAATGAAAATGAACACAATAGTTATTCTGAGCAATCGACTTATAATAAACCGCGGTGATCCATACATATGAATTTTTTTACATTGGGTATAACAGAACCTTGTTATTCGACGATTTTTTATAATCTGAGCATGACCTACTCACTGTAACTCCATTAGTACAAGTGCACTCTGACATGCGACAGGCACAATATTAATCATTGAACGATCTAAGAAGGTACTTAGAAATTAATTTTTCTATCTCTTTCACTTTAAAGTCACAAATCTTTACATATTTTTCGAGGGCTGTGAGATGAGTGTTTATGAATATAGGGTTAAGGAAACCTAGCGGACATTAAATAAATATGTTAACATGTAAACTAAACATTTATTGAAAACTTTAAATTTCCCGTATTTCTGATCTGTATCTGGACCATCAAAGTGGAGCTAAAAAATGTTTTGATCTTTCGAAAAGGTCCGCTCCAGAGTTTAAACTTCCACTAGTAAAATGGTTTATTCCAACTGGGACAAAATTGGTTTTTCTAAGATTAATCTGCCCCTACTTGGAGCATAGCTCAGTGCATTACTATTTTCAAAGCGATATTTCCAGCCCTAGCCAGAATTGTTTTGCATTGCATGTGCAAGTCTTGAAAGTAAAATATCGCTGTAAATTATATAAAAAATTAACTAATTAACTGCTTCCCTTATTATAAAGCCCATATGATGCCACTGTTATGTAGCCACAAACTTTGGAGATGTTAAAGCCGATGTTGACGAGAAATTATCAATATCAGATCATGAAATAGTAATTTATCATTATCATTATCTCTGTGAATCGTAAACAATGACAGGAGCAAGATTGTATCAAATTCGATAGGTATAATAAAGCAAAGTTCTTTAACCACATTAAGCAACCAGCAATAACTACATTAACTATACTTAGTAGGTGAAATAAATGAATTCGCAAAAATATTATAACATGATGTTAACAAAATGATGAATTCGCTTACTGTAAGGCTTGCTTACAGAAAAGGCAATAAATGGTTTTATAAAAAATGAAAAAATATAAAAGTAACAAAAATTAAAAAAATACTTACAATATAGATGATTGGGATAGGTAAAAAAGTTTTGTAATGTATATAAAATAGAAGTTAAGAAAGTAAGAAAGAATTCATAAAATAAAGGCTTGACACATCTCTGAAAATCAGAAGTATATGTAGAAAACATTAAAACAGCTGGTCAATGGAGAAAATGTCAGAAATTTCCTGCTGAAATAACAATAAATGTTACTACAATTACAGGAAAAAAAGAAATTTCTAACAAATTTTATGAGTACACCATTAATAGCATTAAAGATATACACAGTACAAAAAATGTAGAAAAATGTATACAAATTGAGGATCTAACTCCAACTGCATTTAAATTTGAGGATATAGATGCAACACAATTAAACTGTATAAGCAAAACTATTATTATTAACAAATCATTGGAAACCGACATATACCCACTATCATTCAAGAAATCTGTTATAATACCTGTAAGTAATCTCAAAAATATAAGAAAGATTGAAGAGCTTGAGACTTGTAAACACAATCTCAGTTTAGGCAAAAATTCTAGAAAAGTAGCCTATCAGCAATTAGAAAAATATCTACGAAAAATGAGTTGATTGCAGGATATCAGTCAGAATTTCGGAAGTATCACTCATGTGGAACTGCACAGAAGTAGATTATTATAGACTGGAAAGATGCTGTGGAAAGAGAGACCGCATATCACTCTGATTTTTCGACTTAAATGCTTTATGTAAATAACATGGGAGAGCAATTTTTCTGCTGACATGGCTATCTATGTAAGAGAAAAGGACAATGTGAATATCACA
The DNA here is from genome assembly GCA_963930735.1 of Dioctria linearis. Classification (NCBI taxonomy): domain Eukaryota; kingdom Metazoa; phylum Arthropoda; class Insecta; order Diptera; family Asilidae; genus Dioctria; species Dioctria linearis. Next base: position 262,807,751 of record OZ005740.1, on the reverse strand, counting down.
ATAGAAAAATTACAACAGAATATGGATAATACTCATAAATGGTTAAATGTAAATAAATTAAAATTGAATACCGTAAAAACCAAATTTATATAAATAATTGTTTTCTGTGATGGTAGTAAAAGAATAGAAAATAATAGAATTAGTTAGTAATATACAATAAATTAAAGTTTGACAAACATCCTTGCGCCCAATTAGAAAACAAATTACGCATGAAAATGGCAATTAAAGTGTACAATGCGATTGTTAACCACATTTTGTATCAATAAATGATGGACTTCAAAAACTACAAAATAATGCAATGAGAGCAATACTGAAATGCAATGTATACAGGGTGTGTCATAATTGGTGCATATAACTCTAGGGTCCCACCTTACATCGGAAGTTGTCGGACGTCAAAGGCAAAAAAATGGAAAATAATTCCTAATTTTTTTCAAATTTCAACAATTTTCCCGCCAAAATGCATAATAACTGCACAGTTTTTTAGAAGATTTAGAAATCCCTGAATTTGACGATCCACATGTACCTACCTAAATGCAACCGTTTTTGAGATATTACCGATTCCATGATTTAATTTCATTAATTTTCCGACGATGGAAATCGCGGCTAATTTTATGCAATTCCACAAAAAATTTGCAAAATTAATGGAACTATGCATCTTAAAACAGGTTTATCTAAAAAACCGTTGCATTTAGGCAGATATATGTGCATACACAAATTAAAGACAACATTCCCGGGTTCCTAAATATGGTAAAGTTAGCATGAATTTTGCGGAAAAATCGTTCAAATTTGAAAAAAAAATATGAATTTTTTTCAATTTTTTTGATTTTGACATCCTACAACTTCCAACAGAAGGTGACAGGAAGATTGATTGAGCATTCATTGGAAAGCTGATGGTTTACTATCACCTGAGAAGAATCTCACCTTGATAGGATATATATTAACAAAGGCACAGGGTGTAAAGTAAAAGAAGTACCAAAAATCTGATCGCCGAAACAACGCGTCGTATCGTCCCTTCTACATATAATGTTTTGCTTGCCTCCACCACCACTATCAAACCCATAGAGTTATGTGCACCAATTATGAAACAACCTGTTTACTAGAGTGAATCTGATGTTAAATACCTTAAAATGGATGAGAATTAAGCAAATAATATATTTCAATACACTGATTTTTATATATAAAATAACAAATAATATGTTACTTAAATATAAATATGTAAACGAAGTACAGATATATATGTACATAGCTTAAAGAGTTACGCAGATTTTAGATTAAGCTTATATAGAACAAGCCAGGTCTTGTACATCACCTTAAATTATATAATATGCTGTCAATATCATTAATAGGAGAAAAACATAGATATACTTATGTAAGAGGCAACTTGCAGAATATATTAGAAAGAATTATCAGAATATAGAGAACTGTGAAATACTGAATTGTAATAGGGGTTGATTGCAAAGCTTCATGGCTAATAAACAATTAATATTATTTTACATACTATGTAAAATCTGTTGTCGTTATAGAAGTTAAGATAGAAAATTAAAAAGCTGTTTTTATGTGTGAGGAGTAGAAGTTTTCTCTTACTGTTATTTTTATACGGAAATAAGGTAGGTCAGGGCATAAAATGAAACTATCAAAAAAATTGTAAAATTTTCTATTTGTGAGCAACACTGAAATTTATATTGTGAATATTATAAACTAAATATACGAAAAATCCATGTTGGTTTGCATTGAGTGAATTACTTTCCTTGGGCTGCAATTTGAAATGTAATAGTTATAAAATTATCCGTAGATCATGTGTTGTTCTATACTTACCACCTGCGTAACAACTCAGACCATAGGGCGGCGGGCAAGGTTCTACAAAATAAAAAAAACTTTTAATATAACATCTAAGCTAGGAATGTGTTTTATATAAATAATTGTTACACATATATGGCAGAGGCATATTTTTACGTGCAATAGAAAGATAGAACTGACATCTATTGGTAATGGAAACTTCGGAAACTAAGCAATTTGAGTTGTAGAATCAATGTATTTGAGGTGGACTCCGCAGAAAGAACCTTTAGTATCAATACAATGTTTGCCAGTGCCAAGGGCGAGGTTTTGAAGCGAATAAGAGTGAAAGTTGATAAATAGACGAAGTGTTCTATTGGAATAATTTGAAATAGTTGTGCAAGATTCTCGTTCTTCTTTTCCTTTGAACATTTCTTTTCCATGAGGTTGACTCCACCAAGACCGTTTGTGACAGTTATAAATGAATAAAAAATCATCAAATTGCCAGTTTTTGAAGAATTACAACTTTAGAATTAGAAGCAAATATTTTAGATCTATTTTGGCATTTTGTGAAAACTGAAGTGCAATTTGATAATTTGCCCCCATAAAAAAAATCATGGCCACCTATAGACGTTTTATAAAATGAAATTAATTTAAATTCCCAACGAACCAGTACAGTATAAAAAGCGCAGCTAATACCTCCATATCAGTTGTATCTCATCACAAAATTTTTCTTCAGCGGTGAAGTAACACATCATATGCGTATTAACATCTACCATGGTGAAATTTGGTAGTGTTGCATTTACTACATTCAGTATATCATGCCTTGCCTTGATGTGATGCCTGCTGATACAGTGGGCTGTAAATTCAATACAGAAGATGCAACCTCTGCAAGAAAAGCTTTTACGATTGCATCCAAACTTTCAGATTGAGCTTTCAAATATTGGTTCGCAAAGCAAACTTCTTGTCATCTCTTTAGCCTTTATTACTTTATGATATAACATAGTCTTCTGTAGTAAATATAGGTATTAAGTATATACCACTGACTTATAACAATGGACTAAGCGATTTGCTATTTCATGTGGCACAAAAAATATTGTGTTTCTGTATATCACCGTTAGAGCACCCTTTAAATCGATTACATAAAAAACATGTAAAACTCAATCAATCAGATGAAATTTTACACCCGTAAATCGAATTTAATTAAAAAAATATATTTTCTTGCGGCCAACTGATATTTTAATCGCATATAAAGAATTAAACTCATTCCGACTTTAATTTTCAAAAGTTATTCTTAACTGAATCCTGCTTATGGGCAAGAGAGACTGAGGATGGTAAACACTATCTTTACCTTATTTCTTCTGAGATGATTGCATCTGTAGCCAACATAAAAACACCAAATGGCATGAGCAAACGTTCCAGAATGCAATACTTTGTGTTGGTAGTTCCAACTCTGCCATAGGGCGAAAGACAGAACTATAAAACTTGTGCCATGCTTTCCTATAGGAAAATGACAATACGCTTAGTCCATTGTTATAAGTCAGTGGTATATACATATCTATATTGAAGCTTTTCTTGAATTTTACTACGTATTTATTTTGAGCTTTTGCTCTTCATACTCTTTGCTATTCAGAGAAATGCAAATGTGAGCAATATAATTTCATCGACTAAAACCTTGCTAGTGCTACTTTCAGAATGCTTTGTTTCTGAGTGCTACGCATCTTAAGGTAGTGCTACACCAATTTCCTACGCTGAAGAAAATTTCCAAACGGTCACCCTGAGTGGTAGCTACTAATCCCAGACCTAAATTATTATAATCGTTTATTTATTTATTTTTCAACATCTGTTTTACATAATTTTTCTCATTAATGCTATATTTAAGTGTGAGCGACATTTTTTAAACAAGATGTAAAAAATATTTTTATCATCATCACCAGATTAGCTCTACGTAAGTTTTTAGTGTATTGTGTAGATGTCTTTTTAATTCCTCAGAGGATTTTCTCACATTTTTACAATTTATATATTTTTTACATTTGTATATTTGTACTCTATATATCCGATATCCATAAGGTTTCTCATTCAATTCATTTCTTTCTTTTTTTACTCCTTATTTTAATTAATTCAATTCACATTTTTCTGATAGCTCTATAATGTACAATAAAATAAATATTTTTTCTATCTTTGTTATTTTAACACAGGGCCTGATGATGGGTCAAACCTGACCCGAAACGTTTCCGCCCAAATAAAGCTACATTTAAACAAGTGAAAAAGCTAGAATTGGTCTAAGACCAACCTTAGATGAATGTCCGTATGAAATTTCGTACCATTTGAGCAATTTTGATTTTTGCAGTGGTTTTTCGCATATATTTCTAGAACGGTTCGTCGGACAGACAAAATAATTATAACCAATTTTATAGGATTTCATATTCTGAAGAAGTTTTTAGTACAATAAAAATGTCTTGGGCTGATCGTTTTCACAGTATACATAAAAAACCTAATTTTTTATATGGCAACATCAAGAATGGGTAGCCCGATTTAGTCCATTTATGAAATTTTGTTTGCTAGTACAATGAAAACACCACGTACCAAATTTCAGCTCTCTAGGGCGACTCGTTCTCAGGCAGTGTTCAAATATATAACGGAAAACGAAATTTTTGTATGGCAACCCCACGAAGGAGTCGCCCGATTTGTCTCATTTTCGAACTTAATTTTACTTTTTTTTTTAAAGTCTGTGTACAAAATTTCAGCTCACTAAGTGTACGCGTTCTCGTGTTATCGTGCGCACAGACGGACGGACGGACGGACGGACGGACAGACGGACGGACGGACGGACGGACGGACAGACGGACGGACAGACAGACGGACAGACGGACGGACGGACATGCAAAAATCAAAATAACTTTTAATATTATGCGTGGGTGTCCAATCCATTTTGCTCTACCATCATTATTTCGAGGTGTTACAAACGGAACGACAAACTTAGTATACCCCTTTAGATTTCATCTAGGGTATAAAAACAAGCCTTTTTATACCGGAGAACCCCGAAAAATAACCATTTCCTTAATTTGTCATAAATATTGAACACCCGGTAAAAGCAATTAGTACCATTGTATAAATATATGGTAAATTCGGCGCCGGAACTTTTAAGGTACGAAAGGAATGATATCAGATACTTTGCTGATCTGGCACAGTATCATATGGACACTGATCTGAGGTGCAGTTTGCAGTTTTTCCAAAATGACACCCCTTGAAATGTTTTGTGGATGCTCGGTGATAGATAGGCATAAAATGGCTCATTTGGTAAATCCCGACTGGACTCCTCTGAACTGGCGAAAAGACCTCATTGTAGTTCTCATGAAACTAGCTTCTCTACGGAAATGAGAAACTCTCTTTTAGTTTACATTTAATAGAAACGTTTGCTGGGTTAACATTTTTGCATTCACAAATATGTATAAAACATGGGAAATAAGTAAAAAAAAAACACTGGGGGAGATGTATGGTAATCAATTTATGTAGACAAATCTATTTGTAGAATTCACCGATTGTAAAAATTACAGGAATAGTTTCATTTATTGTCGCAAAATAATACAGCTACCGAAAATCAGTATTTTAACTCGTTTAAATTACAGAAAATACTAATAATAAGCGAAGCTTGAACATACATGTAATAACATTAAATTTTAAAACAAAATTAAATAAAAGATTCGAATTTCTAAAGTCATAAGGCTTAAATCGTCTTATGTATTTCATGTCAAAGGTAGGTTTCAATTATTTTACTTACTCATCGTTACTGCAAAAACAATAGCTACCGCAACCAACAATGTAATCGTAATGACTTTTCTCAACATCTTATTTAAAAAAACCCACAGTTTTTAGACGAAGGTGTAATGTGTTAAATTGATAAAACTTTCTGAGCTATCTAATTTAAAATCCAACTTTATATATGTACCTACGTGGGAAAAATATATTTTTCTAATATGATTCATTTACACTTATCCAATGAAATTCAGTTATGTATATTTGAAAAAACACATTTATTTAAGCAACTCACTTTTTATTAATTGCCTTGAAATGTTCACACGTTCTTTTTCTGCTATTCAAACAACAACCAATAATAAATTGATTATAAACATGTTTTTGTTATTTACTCAGCTTTACGTTTTTTATTCGATTTGATCTTGGTTATTATTAATTTGCGTTATAATTTCATTTGTTAGCTTATTACGTCACTCTCGTTTCTGGGCGGATTTTTCCACTGATAGAATTTAAGAAAGGTCGTGTACCTACTTCCACAAGTTTCTAGAATACACGTGATTTTGAAGTTCATAAGCTCTAAAAAAAACAATATCTTGTAACCTAGGATAGAAGCTTTTGTAAGACCAATTTTGGCAGTCTACAAGATGAATGCTTATAAATATAGCCATCCCTCTGTGTTGAAAATATGTTTGATGTTAAAGCCTAAACCATTATACATTACACTAAGAAATATGAAAACATGCAAAAACATAGCAGCTACAATTAAAATCAATTAAAAGATCATGGGGAATTAAAAGTAAATAAAGCGAAGCATATTTTCTCTTAGGATATATCGTAAACATGTGATTTGTTATAGATTTGTTAAAATAACGTAAATCTGTAGCATTGTACTTTTTTTTTTTAGGTTTATATTTATAACTTTATATGCCTGGATATGGATTTTATAATACTTATTAACATGTTTTAGATTTTCTAACTCTTTGGCAGGCTTTTTATTTTAAATCATTGTTTTTTTTTATAGGTACCCTAGAAGAAATCTAAAGGGTATACTAAGCAGTGGCGTAGCGTGGACTTGCGGCAAGGAGAAGCAATCAGATTATAATTTTAAAATAGCGTTAAATAACCATGCACTCAAATGTTACTGCTGCGCTTCTAATAAATTATAGGATTTTTCTACTCGATTCCACTTGACTCGGACTGGGTAGTTACTTGGATTCGGGACTCGACTCTAATACTCGACGAGTCCAAGTTGTTAAAATTAAGCAAAGACCAGGAAATTGAAAAGGTAAGCTACGTATTTAGAAATGTTTTTGATCAGTTTCGAGATTTATGTTTTATTTATATTTTAATTATACACATTGCTGCGAACATTAATAAAGAGTCGTTCTCACTTTCATTGTTACTGAATAAAGTCAACGTTTGCACAAATAAAACTAAAAAATGAAAATGTAAACAGCTAATCGAACTGGTGTAAATTTGTTTAAATTATCTGAACGTAATCAACTTATTAAATTCAACTTCCATCTTATAAAACAAAACAAAACACTTCTTTCTATTTAACATAAATTGTAACCGCCAACGCGTTTGGCTTTATCAGAACATTAACAGGGCTCTTGTTGTAGCCCTGATAATGTCCTGATAAGACGAAACGCGTTAGCGGTTACAATATATCTAAAATGAAAGATATATGTACGTTGTGAAAAACAAAAGGCGTTTTCTTTCCTTTTATAAGATAGCAGTTAAAAGAAATCTATTCCAGCAAGTGTTATCAATAATTCTAATTTTAAGAAATTTTAATAATTTTTTTTTATTATTATAAAAACATCAGCTATAAGAATCGTTATTGAACTCCTAAGTATTAAACGTTTTTGGTTATTGATTTGAGTTTAGATTTAGATCCAGACTCGATTCGGGCTTGACGAGTTTTTCAAAATTTGGAACTCGTACTCGTCGAGTCTTGAAAACCCGATAATAAATTAGCTATACCCCTCTCGATATGTTTTTCTTAAGAACTCCAGGAGTTCATTTTTTAAGAAAATAGGCAACTGCAGCAGTGAACTGCGTCGACTGTATGAAAAGGAAGATGAAGCCACGAAACATATCATATGTGAGTATCCCGCGCTTGCAACTGTAAGGTTGAAAATCATTGGAGAAACACCTCTCTAAATAAGGTTTGGAAGCTAACCCCTAGGGCAATATCGAGCTGATGATGATAGATGATAGATTTAACTTAACCACTGTAAGGGAGGACACATAGATCAACTCTGGTCGCTGTGTCCGCAGTGTCTTAGTGGATTAGCACGTGAGAGTAGGCATGAATTGCAGTCTTTTAGTTCGTTTATTTCAAATTAAAACAAAAGGAATTAATGGAATGATTATAGTCAGGTCACAGTTGTACCTACTTGAATTTGTATTATACACTTTGTTTCAATCAAAGTTGTAAACAATTTTGAAATTTTTCGTTTTCTCGAAAACGAAGGCAATTATAAATGGCTTTCAGAATGTGGAGAGATACTCAAGAGTATTCTATTCTAGCGTACTGGGTATGTTGTCTGTCTAGTAATAACGGCAGCTCAGTAAATGAAAATTCAAAGAATTTTCAAAACACAAAATGGGAAAATTTCAAATTAGTTTATAACAGAATACATTACGAAACAGAGGGTACTATTCGTCGAAATTAATCTTTTGAGATGTAGCATTGTTAGTAGTAAACGTTTTTTGAGTATCTGAGCTCATTCTTGAAAACGAGAGCCGGGAATATCTCATATACATTAGTAAAGTAATAAATATAAGATTTTCTTAGAATAACAGAATATAGATTTAGATTTTCCTAAGTTACATATGAGTACGGCAGATCAAAATAGCCAAAAAAGCAGATTCGCGATTATGGCATGACGGTGACAAATAAATATAAATATCAATAACTGCTCATTTGCTTATTTGCCTCCGACTGTACGATTTTGTCAACTATATCATATATCAAGCCATTTCTTCTTTAAAGTAATATTCCCCTTTCCAACTTGCAATTCCCCTCAAGAATTTACAATTTTCCCTCGCCCGCGCAGCTTAAACATATTTGCCTTCCAACAATCGAAATGCATCCTAACCAACCTGTCAACATGATATTGATGGAAGCACAATTACCCTGCAAACAAGTGGTGTTATATATTTCTTATATATTAAAAAGAAGCGAGCTATTCTCGTGTCGTAAGCGATTCGCGCAGCGCGAGTTTTTATGTACATTTAATTAGTGCCGTTGAAATGGAAATTTATACATTTTAAGTGGAAAATAAGGTCCGTGAAAATTATTGGCTTAGTCATTTCATCGCACCTTGAATTATATCATTTACCAGATAAACACTAGACAGTTTAGCGCATGCCACTAAACAGATAAATTAATTTTGTTTTGAACATTATCAGTAAGTGAGGAGTCATTTGAATCTTACTAAGAGAAACGAAGGAATCTCGCAGTAAACTCGAAGCATAGCCGGACGTAGTCTCATTTCATTGTAATTCTGACATCAGAGAAATGGAGAAATCTCAGGCTAAAAGTGGAGTTGTCTTACTGAGCTCTCTATTTCCTGTCATTCTTAACAGAATTAGAGAAACGAAGGAATCTCGGGAGAAGCTCGATCGAAATTCTCATTTCTTGCTAAACTTCGAGATTACTTCGAGAAAGTGACCCCTTTGTTAAAATGTTTGCAGGGAAACCATTCATTGTAAAGCTCATGATGGTTTGTAGCTCGTACACATTCTCCCACTATATTTATTGTTACATCTGAAATTTCTTTATGTTTATTAAAATTATTTTAAAAACAATAAAGTGAATACTGCATATATTGAAGAAAATATCAGATGAAGCACGTAAACTGCAAAAATCGTTTTTTTTTCACAATAATTTAGAAAAGAAATAAGAAGTTAATACTTCGTCTTCTTTAAGGCTGGGTCTATGTCATAATTGGGACAACTCGGTGCACAGTTGGCAAAATGGGCGTGGCGTTAAGATTTTTGAATAAATCGCAAATTGATTAATGGAATATTTATTTCAACACCTAAGGCAACAAAATAATGTTTTCTAATTTTTAAATTTGTCCCTCAATTTTTATTGAAAATGATTTAAAAATGAAAATTCAAAGTTTTTTTTTTAATTTCTCTGGTTTGCGGAGCGGGGCTGCCTCAAATTTGAACTAAATTAAATAAATTTTAAACATAAGCTTATTGAAGTTAATAAGCAGAAAAAAAACGGTTTCCGATTTTTAAAATTCTACTTATTTTTGTGAAAATTTGATGCAATAGATTGCTTTCTTAATGGGTAAAATGCAGGTAAAACAAAAATATTGCATCGAATTGTCGTAGATATAAGTAGAACTTTAAAAATCGGAAATCGTTATTTTCTGCTTACTAACTGCAAAAAGCTTATGTTAAAAATTTATTTAATTTAGTTCATATTTGTGGCAGCCCCGCTCCGCAAACCAGAGAAATTAAAAAAATCATTTAATTTTCATTTTTAAATCATTTTCAATAAAAATTGGGGGGACAAATTTAAAAATTAGAAAACGTTAATTTGTTGCCTTAGGTGTTTAAATAAATATTCCATTAATCAATTTGCAATTTATTCAAAAATCTTACCGCGCCGCCCATCTTGCTAACTGTGCACCGAGTTGTCCCAATTATGACGTAGACCCAGCCTTAATTAGGACAATTCAATTTAGGTAACAGTTTGTGTAGTAGATAACCAGTTGAAGTTAATTTAATATTAGAGTCGCCCATCAAAAACGGGCTCCCCAATATTCTCGTATCAATTTTCTCGCAAAACATTTGGTCGGAAGGCACATTGCTCGTAGCAATTTTCTCGTCAAGCCATTTCGTCGTATCAATTTTCTCGTACGAAATTTTCTTGTATTCCAATTTGCTCGTGTAAAATTATGTTTTGAATTAAATAGTGTACTGCCCGTAGTTAGAACGTACACGCAAATTTGAATTTACTGAAGACTGCAATGAATGCACTGATAATTATGGATTAAGATCAGTGGTCTATCTTCTTATAACTACAAAAAACACTGTCCACTTCCTTTAACGTTCCTTAAAGTGACACCTGTTTCTTGGATTTTCTCACAACTTGTATTCAGATTAGATTAAATATAAGTAATTAGGTCAGAGATGCACACACACTAGAAAACACACTCAATAACACAGATTTGTAATGCACGATTTCCAGAAATAGATATGTTGAGACAAAACTCTGTACATAAGTTTGGGTCTGAGATTTTTGTATTACACTAAAACACTTATTACCACCAAGTTATAATATAAGATCGTCAAAAATGTAATAAAAATATATGTGTAAAATAGATATGCACATGAAATGTATAATATATATATGTGTATATAAGTCAAAATATAGTCAAATAGATATATGAATAAGTATTAAAATGTTACAAGTGGCTGGTACTCACCGATCTAAATTTGGCATTTGAGGAGGTTGGCTTTAAGCTAATGTTAAGATCCTTTGTTCTAATATTTTATTAGAACAATTCTTTATTCCCGTCCTAGACCAGGAATAAAGTGTTAATGTTAGTAATTTTGATCTCAGTCAAGACCCGAGATACAATATGTTTTAAATCAGTCAATACCCGAATTAAAGTGTTTGTTAGTAAATGATTATTTCAGTCAATCCCCGAAATAATGCTCTTTAAATCAGTCAATACCCGACTTAAAGTGTTATCTTAACTTCAGTCAAGACCCGAAGTAAGATTCTTTATTTCAGTCAAAACCCGAAATAAAGTGTTTGTTAGTAAATGATTATTTCAGTCAATCCCCGAAATAATGCTCTTTAAATCAGTCAATACCCGACTTAAAGTGTTATCTTAACTTCAGTCAAGACCCGAAGTAAGATTCTTTATTTCAGTCAAAACCCGAAATAAAGTGTTTGTTAGTAAGTGATTATTTCAGTCAATCCCCGAAATAATGATTTGTTAATAAAGTTTTTATATCAGTCGATACCCGATATAAAATGTTAGTCCCTACTTAGTCAACCTATCCCAAGCGATGCCAAGTGCAAAAAGAGATCGAGATCAGTCAGCTTGTTGTTTTTATAGCCCTTGCTTGCACACGACACCACTGATGAAGTAGCAGAGGCGCATGATTGCAAGACTTGGCAGTGCAGCTGTGCTCTTACGGGACTAGCGATAAAATTTGCCTAGCAACGAACAAAAATGCTTAGCAACAAGAAATTTTAAGCTTCACATGCTGCTGTGTTAAATTAATTATATTTGCAAAAAATATTCTCTCTATCACGTTGCGAAGAAATTCCCGTTGGATGGTACTTGTAATGATGATAATGATAGAGTTTTAAATTTATCTGCTTGATCTGATTGTATTTGTGCCATGCATTGTATGCTACATGACAACTTTTGTTAGATGCTGTAACTATTTTTGGGGAAATTGTTATGAGATTGAATTCCTCTTTTTTTCAGAACTCAATTTTACGATAGTAGTTTTGTAATATGTGTAATATGTTCCTTTTTCAGGAATTGTTTTTTAGCATGAATTTAACGGTCCATGACAAATACATGGCTTTGTTGGGTTATATACCTGATTTTTCATTAAGAGTAATCAGATAACATTTAATTTTCCTAAAAGTTTTGATGCTTTGTTATCTGGATTTTTTCCTTTCAGAAGGTATCTGTTAAAAAATATATTCGAATCGATTTGGTTCGAACATACTGCCCCCCGTTGAAAGACTGGAGTTGTCTTTCAAATGATTAATTTTAAAACTAACGTGTAAAGCAATGAGAGAAATCTTAAGCTTAATTATTGAGGGAGAAACTTGTCGCCATTTTACTCAGATTCACAATTTTAACTTTCTTGTATTGGTAGAATACATATTTTTGATATTGGTTTTTTACAACTCCATTTTTTGTTTTTATACTGACTACGCGAACATATTTGTCAGCACCTGGGTGAACTTCAATTATTCTACCTAAAAGCCAGCGGCATGCTACCAGATTCGGCTCCTTGATTATGACAAAATCTCCTATTTTCGGATTTGAGATTGGAGTTTGCCATTTGGATCGATTTTGTAGAGAATTTAAGAAATCGTTGGACCATTTGCGCCAAAACTGCCGTTGCAACAGTTGAAGATGTTTCCACCTTGTGAGTGATGAAACCTTATTTTCCAGTACAGGTTCTGGTGGAAGTAGTAAAGAAGTTCTGATTAAAAAATGTCCCGGAGTTAGAACATTGAGATCGTCTGGATCTTCTGTAATAGGACATAGGGGCCTGGAATTTAGACAGGCTTCAATTTGTGTCAAAACAGTTGCGAATTCTTCAAAGGTCAATGAAGAATTCCCTAAAATTCGCTTTAAATGGAATTTTATTGATTTAACTCCGGCCTCCCACAATCCTCCGAAATGAGGTGCGGAAGGAGGGTTAAAGTGCCAAGAAATACCGTCTTGGGCTACCACTTCTGCCATCTGCTTATTAGCTTGCAATATGGCTGCTTTAAATTCCCTTTGTAGGACTTTATCAGCTCCAACGAAATTAGAGCCACAATCTGAGAAGATATCAGTGCTGAGTCCCCTTCGGCTGGAAAACCGTCGGAACGCTGCCATGAAGGCTGCTGTGGATAGATCGGATACAGCTTCTATATGAATGGCTTTGGTGGCCATGCAAATAAAAATACATATATACCCTTTATATACCCGATTATTTCGAAATTTAGATACTTTTAGATTGAAAGGACCAGCAAAATCTAATCCAGTTTGTTGAAAAGGTCTCGTTATGTTGACCCGGGGTGAGGGTAGATTACCCATAAGTTGATTTTTATTGGATGCGGATTGCTTAAAACACACGATGCATTTATGTAATACCTGTTTAACGATTTTTCGTCCTTGTGGGATCCAAAACTCACTTCGAATGTTGGACAAAACCAATTGCGGGCCACCATGCAAAGTTTTTATATGGAAATATTCAATTATCAAGATTGTTAATTTGCTTTCCTTTGGGAGAATAATGGGATGCTTTTGATTATAATGAATATTGGCATTTCTTAGTCGACCTCCTACACGAATTAGTCCGTCGGTATCTAAGAACGGATTAAGAGATAAAATTTTGCTTTTAGCTGGAAGTGTATTCCGTGCTTGTAAGCATTGGATTTCAGTGCCGAAAATGGCATTCTGTCCTAATTTAATGAGTTGAATTTTTGATTGAGACATTTCTGTTGGGCTAAGCATCTTTGGGTCAATTTGGTGCTCTTTAGTTGATTCAACACATGCGTTCCTGCATTTATGAATGAACTTGATGCAATATGCAACTATGCGTTGTAGTTTAGTAAAACTTGAGAATCTCTCAAACAAGTCATTGATGTTTGACTGGGTTGTTGTAAGATGACTTGATCGTCTTTGTTCAGCCTCAATCTGGTTAGCTAAAATTGGCTTCGATTTGGGCCAACTTTCTTCACTACCTTGCAGCCAATGAGGTCCATGCCACCATAATTGATGATCAATTAATAATGATGATTTAACTCCTCTGGAATTACAGTCGGCTGGATTGTCACCAGACCTTACATGTTGCCAAGATTTAATATCGATTAAGCCTTGAATTTCGGAGATTCTATTAGCCACGTAAGTTTTATACTTGTTTGGGTGGCTACGTATCCAAGCTAATACAATAGAAGAATCTGTCCAAGCAAATGTAGGAACTTGTTCAAATTGTAGATCTACTTTGACTCGATTTATGAGTCGTGCTAACAGTACTGCACCACACAATTCGAGACGTGGAAGCGAAACGGATTTGACGGGCGCTACTTTTGACTTTGCCATAAGTAAGTTTACTTGAACTGTTCCTTCTTCATTAACAACTCTAATGTAGACAGCAGCAGAATAGGCTTGATTAGAGGCATCTGAGAAACCATGTATTTGACAAGTGGATAAGTTACTTGTGGTATGTATCCAACGTGGTATCTTGATACTACCTATATGATGTAATTCTATTTTGAATTCCCGCCACTGCTTATCAATGTGTGCCGGTATTGGTTCATCCCATGAACATCCTGCAAGCCATAAGGCTTGCATCAAAATTTTAGCACTAATTACAATTGGAGATATCCAGCCTAGTGGATCGAAAAGCGTTGCGATTTCTGAGAGAACAGAACGCTTTGTAGAGAGGCAATCGAGTCTCTTTCTGTATTGTAGTGTGAAGCAATCAGATCCTGGATACCAATGAATGCCTAAAGTTTTTACAGATTCATCGCTTGCTAGTCGCAGAGGGAGTTGAACTTCTCTATAAGTTTCGGGAATCCTTGATAGTAGATCCGAGGAATCGCTGACCCATTTTCTCAAGTTAAACCCTCCTAAAGATAACAGATTGAGTAGTTAATCTTGTATATTGAATGCTTCTTCCATTGTATCTCATCCTGTAAGAAGGTCATCAACATAGAAGTCTCGCAATACTATCCTTGCAGCTTCAGGATATTTGTCGGCTTCATCGAAGGCTAGCTGATTGAGCGTTTTTATTGAGAGATATGGGGCTGGCGTGGTGCCAAAGGTTACGGTGGTTAATTTGTAATCTTGTATAGGCTCGTTGTGATTATTTCTCCAAACTATTCTTTGATAGTTTTGATCTGGAGCTTGAACCTTTATCATTCTATACATTTTTTCTATGTCAGCCGACATAGCGAATTTATACTTTCGCCATCTGAGAATGATGGAAAAGAGTTCAGACTGCAGTACTGGACCAGTTTGCAGCTGTTCGTTTAGACTTTTTCCATTAGTAGTTTTTGCTGAAGCATCAAAGACGACGCGAACCTTTGTAGTGGTGCTATCTTTGATCACAGCATGATGAGGAAGATAGTAGCTTTGCTCGTTACTTACTATCTAGCTAGCCACTGTCATGTGACCTAATGTCTTGTATTCGTTTATACAAGCTCTGTATTCCTGATAAAGTTCAGGATTACGTTCTAATTGCCGTTCTAGGCTATAGAACCTACGTAATTCCATACCACGAGAATCTAAAACTAAGACTTTCTGCGGTGAAAGGCAGACGAACTTCGTAACGGCCTTGTGCGTTACGAACATGAGTTTTTTGATAAAACTCTTCACATTCTTGATCTGCTTTAGACAGCTTTCTTCCTGGATTAACTTCTTCAGTTTCCCAAAACTGACGTAGAAGGTTATCCAGTGAAGAGTCGTCGTCGTAGTGAACTTTTGCTGTAAACGCAGATGCCTTTAAAAATGTGGAAGTATTTTGGAGTTTTCCGAAGAGTATCCCTACGAGGGTACTGTTTTGGGCAACAGGTATTCCTGGAGGACCTTTCCGTAAACCTTCCAAGAGGATTTCACTATATACATCTGCTCCTAAAAGCAGGTCAACTTTTCCTGGTTTAAAGAAAAATGGATCGGCAAGTGGTAGCTGATGTATATGATTCCATTCTTTGTTTGGAATGGTTGAAGGAGGTAAAATGTCCGTAATTGTATCCACTATAAGGGCTGTAACTGTAGTTGCCTTAGTTGTGGTTGAATAAGGATAAATGTTCAATACAGTTTGTTTCTGAACATTTGTAGTTTCAGTTTTTCCCAGGCCAGTGATTTGAATTTCCACGTTTGTAGTGGAGGATTGCAGCTTACGTGCGACGGCTTGAGTTATAAATGAAACTTGCGAGCCTGAATCTATCAATGCTCTTAATACCAACATATTTCCCTTTTTTGAGGGAACGTTTAGCAATGCTGTGGCAAGCAATGCTTGTTTGGTATGTTGATTTTTTGCGTAAAGCGTGTGAAGAGAGTTATTGGATGTGGAAGATGAATTGCAGGGTTGAGCTTCTGATTTCTGCTCCCTTGGCTTGAATTGGGTCGAGACCCTTGGAGTGGCATTATTCCTGTGAAGTAAAGAATGATGCCTCCTTCCACATCGCTGACATGAAAACTTACTCGTACAAGTTTTCGTGTTGTGGCCCTTTGATAGGCAGTTATTACACAGTTGATTTGATGCGACAACTTTGAATTTATTGTCTACGTCAAGTTTTAAGAATTTCGGACATTTAAATAATCGGTGCTGCTCTTTGCACAAGGTACATGCTTGGGTAGATGACGTAAAATGGGTTGATGCTCTCGGGACATGAGCATTCTTGGAGGCTAGGGACGGTTTGTTATCGACTATGGCTTCTAAAATTCTAAATCTAGATTGTAAAAATAATTTTAAGGATTCGAAGGTGGGGAGTCCTTCTGCAGTATTTACTTCTTGTTCCCATGAGCGGTGCGTTTCTGCTGGTAAGCATTGTACCAACATGTAGATGAGCATTGCATCCCATTGCTTAGTGGAAACTTGCAATGCCTCGAGTTCAAAGATACATTCGGAAGACTTATCTAGCAAGGTTTTGATAGCCTTGGCTGATTCGTGTGTCGCTTTAGGTAGATTGAAGAGTGTTTTCAATTGGGCATTTACTAATACCCGTTTATTATCATACCTCTCAAGCAGTATCTTCCATGCATTGTCATAACTCGAGTTGGTCATAGGAAATTTACGCAATAAGTGCTCTGCTTCTCCAGATACACTTGATTTCAAATAATGCAATTTCTGCACCGGAGATAACGCAGAATTTGAATGCACCAGGGAATTGAATAAATCGTGAAAAGGTCTCCAGGAATCATAAGAACCTGAGAATTTTGGGATTGTGATGCTCGGTAGTCTCAGAGACGATGAAGTTTCATGTTCTGATTTTGGACTTGATCCAACCTTTGTTTCGAATGCATCTAGAGCATCCCTAAGAATACCTCGAAACATAAAGTATTTGTTTTCCACCTTTGAAAATTGATCGTTTGCGAAATAATCGTACTTTTGAAGTTCACTATCTTCCAAGGCTTGCGTGGCTTGGATAATTGTATAGTGATCTTTCTTATAATCTGACCAAATTTCACTTAGAGCGGTTAATCGCTCAGAAATAAAACCTTTCGTTCGTTTTTCTACATCAGTATTGGTGTAGTTATTGAACGATTTTTCGAAAATTATTGCAGAGCTGGCTTGGTTGCCCAAAAGTTTTTGAAGTGCAGACATGTTTAAAAGATTGACAAAATAAAACACTAGACCTTATATCCGGCTCGAAGGACCATAAAATGTACTGCCAGTAGTTAGAACGTACACGCAAATTTGAATTTACTGAAGACTGCAATGAATGCACTGATAATTATGGATTAAGATCAGTGGTCTATCTTCTTATAACTACAAAAACACTGTCCACTTCCTTTAACGTTCCTTAAAGTGACACCTGTTTCTTGGATTTTCTCACAACTTGTATTCAGATTAGATTAAATATAAGTAATTAGGTCAGAGATGCACACACACTAGAAAACACACTCAATAACACAGATTTGTAATGCACGATTTCCAGAAATAGATATGTTGAGACAAAACTCTGTACATAAGTTTGGGTCAGAGATTTTTGTATTACACTAAAACACTTATTACCACCAAGTTATAATATAAGATCGTCAAAAATGTAATAAAAATATATGTGTAAAATAGATATGCACATGAAATGTATAATATATATATGTGTATATAAGTCAAAATATAGTCAAATAGATATATGAATAAGTATTAAAATGTTACAAGTGGCTGGTACTCACCGATCTAAACTTGGCATTTGAGGAGGTTGGCTTTAAGCTAATGTTAAGATCCTTTGTTCTAATATTTTATTAGAACAATTCTTTAATCCTGTCTAGACCAGGAATAAAGTGATAATGTTAGTAATTTTGATCTCAGTCAAGACCCGAGATACAATATGTTTTAAATCAGTCAATACCCGAATTAAAGTGTTTGTTAGTAAATGATTATTTCAGTCAATCCCCGAAATAATGCTCTTTAAATCAGTCAATACCCGACTTAAAGTGTTATCTTAACTTCAGTCAAGACCCGAAGTAAGATTCTTTATTTCAGTCAAAACCCGAAATAAAGTGTTTGTTAGTAAATGATTATTTCAGTCAATCCCCGAAATAATGTTCTTTAAATCAGTCAATACCCGACTTAAAGTGTTATCTTAACTTCAGTCAAGACCCGAAGTAAGATTCTTTATTTCAGTCAAAACCCGAAATAAAGTGTTTGTTAGTAAGTGATTATTTCAGTCAATCCCCGAAATAATGATTTGTTAATAAAAGTTTTATACCAGTCGATACCCGATATAAAATGTTAGTCCCTACCTAGTCAACCTATCCCAAGCGATGCCAAGTGCAAAAAAGAGATCGAGATCAGTCAGCTTGTTGTTTTTATAGCCCTTGCTTGCACACGACACCACTGATGAAGTAGCAGAGGTGCATGATTGCAAGACTTGGCAGTGCAGCTGTGCTCTTACGGGACTAGCGATAAAAATTGCCTAGCAACGAACAAAAATGCATAGCAACAAGAAATTTTAAGCTTCACATGCTGCTGTGTTAAATTAATTATATTTGCAAAAAATATTCTCTCTATCACGTTGCGAAGAAATTCCCGTTGGATGGTACTTGTAATGATGATAATGATAGAGTTTTAAGTTTATCTGCTTGATCTGATTGTATTTGTGCCATGCATTGTATGCTACATGACAACTTTTGTTAGATGCTGTAACTATTTTTGGGGAAATTGTTATGAGATTGAATTCCTCTTTTTTTCAGAACTCAATTTTACGATAGTAGTTTTGTAATATGTGTAATATGTTCCTTTTTCAGGAATTGTTTTTTAGCATGAATTTAACGGTCCACGACAAATACATGGCTTTGTTGGGTTATATACCTGATTTTTCATTAAGAGTAATCAGATAACATTTAATTTTCTTAAAAGTTTTGATGCTTTGTTTTCTGGATTTTTTCCTTTCAGAAGGTATCTGTTAAAAAATATATTCGAATCGATTTGGTTCGAACAAATAGTTCGCACACGCAAATTGGAATACGAGATAATTTGCACGCGCTGAACAATTAGTTCAAGAGATAAGTTCACACGAGCATGTGATTATGCGATGAGTATTTAATTTAAAACAGAAACCAATCATTTTATTTTATTTGTATTCTTTAATTAAGGAAATACCTCTTATACATTACTGTGCATAAAAAATTACTCACTCACATTTTGTCGGAATTTTCATGACTAAGCCGACAAGTACCTGTTGTAATCCTCGACGCTAAATATAATGGCTACTTCCAACACTTCTGGACATTTTAAAATCGTTCTTAAATAAAAGAAAATTTCATGAATAAACAGGTTGATATTTCGGAATTACGGCGAATCTTTGAGTTTCAATACGGTTTAGAAGGTTGAAGAAATTAAATACTTTCATTAGCGTTATGCACTTTTTAATTTTCTTTTTCTTCTTTAATAAATCAATAAATTAACGAATGAAATAATTCAATTCTTTGTTGGCCATTATCGCAGCCTTACGGCTGTTAGGCAGCATTCTGCTAAATTTCGCAATGTACTGGCTGGTTTGGACTCCCAAGTATCCCTGATCAGACGTTTCAATGCTGCAATTGCCTCTGGCCAATTCTTTGCGACCTTTAGTTTCAATAAAGCCAAGATATTTTCGATTGGATTGAGATCTGGGCTATATGGAGGCCCTTTTAACAACTCGATGTTATTCTCTTGCAGGTAGATCTTCACCTGTAAATTGAAAAATAAGCAAAAAATTTTATGCATTTTAAAACTTGTTGCTTGCTGCTGATAGGTTAACTAAAAATATTTAATTTAACTATATTCTTACAATGCTACTTACCATTCTAGCAGTGTGGCGTGAAGCATTGTCATATTGGAAGACAAATTCACATGTGCCTCCAAACAACTCGATAACTGTAGGCTCAAGCTGATTCCGTAAAACATCCACACACCTTCCGTTTTCATAGGCAAAGTCTGCATGCATTCTTCACGCCTTCTCCGAACGAACAGTTTTCCATCTCCGACATGCAGCTTGAACTTTAATTCATCGGAGAAGATTACTTTGTTCTACATCTCTTGGTCCACAAAACATGCTCTTTAGCCGAAAGTAGACGCGTTTCCCTTATCTGTTGGGTCAAAAGTGGCTTCCTCATAGAACGGCGGGCTGGAATGTTGGCCTCTTTTAATCTCCGCCTTACAACGCTTGTAGAAATTTTTGTCCCACGTGTTCGAAAAAGGTCATGCCGAAGGTTTGTAGAAGTTCTAAATCTATTACGTAGACTCTAGAGTGCCAAGAATCTATCCTAAACAGGTGTTGTCTTCCGCGGCCTACCAAACCCAATCTTTCGTATCGTACTGCCCGTTTCACGAAATATTTTTGAATTCCATGCAACAGTTCGTTGTCTACAACCCAACCTAACTGCTATTTCACGTGTCGACAAATTCTCTCCTGACAATACCAACACATTGCTTTTTAACTCTGCACTAACTTTCCCCATTATTTTATAAATTTCAGTCCAAATTCACTTCAACACGACGTATCAAAACAAAATGCAATATTTAAATTTTTTTTGCACAGTACTGTATTTTGTAGTATACTTATACTCGTAGTAAAATGTTTACAAGGCTGCAAACGACATAATTGTATACGAGAAAATGGCAATAGGATAAAATTGATACGAGAAAATGGCTTTACGAGAAAATTGATACTAGAAAATGGCTTAATGAGAAAATTGGTACGAGAATATGGCTTGACGAGAAAATTGATACTAGCAAATTACTACGAAAATATTAGGTGATATCTCAAAAAGGCAAACAAACATATATAACTATAACGAACAAATGATTCTAAACCCTTATCAAATATATTTAAACCATTAACGACTGAGTTTCAACTGTTAACAAAAAGACTTAAACCTTTTGCAAATATATTTAAACTCTTTATTTATATTTAAATTATTTTATTTTGAGTTAAGTAATCTGTAATATTTATTATATATGTATATATGTTCTGACTTTTCAGTGCTCGATTTATAGTTGCAGCAGCACGTAGTAGGAACGTCACAATTATTGCTGCGATAAGTAACCAAGAGGAATATTGTATTACAAGATAATTGCAAATTCTACTTGCAATTCCGATAGGTTTTCTCTATTTCTGCGGGAACTCTGTGAAAAACTGACAACAAATCCATCGCTTAGTGACGCATTTTTAATTATGGATAATGCAAGAATACACAAAGCACAACAAGTTCGCGATGTGTTATCTATAACGAATTTAAGACTAAAATATTTGCCTTCTTACTCGTTTATGTTAAACTCTATAAAAAAAATCATTTTCTAAAACGAAGGCACATATACTTTTAATTTTAGTTGACATGAGTAGAGAACATATTCTTCTCTCAGTGATCGAAGATAACCTGCAACAAATCACAAATAATGACTATTACAACTATATAATGGATATGGTTTTACTCATTCCTAAGGCAACCGTTGCACTGAAAACTCAGAAGTATTCCACATACATATATTATATGTATACATATATAATAAGAATTGCAGATTATATGCACCCAAAATTTGAAAAAAAATATATGAAATGCTTTCTTAAGTTGAAATAAAATATTTTAATAATAAATTTGTTAAGAGTTTAAATATATTTGTTAAGGGTTTAAAATCATTTGTTCAAGGTTTAAATTTATTTGTTAAGGAATTAAAATCATTTGTTTAAGGTTTAAATTTACTTGTTAAGGGTTTAAAATTATTTGTTCAAGGCTTAAATTTGTTTGCTTAAAGTTTAAACTCATTTGTTAATGGTTTAAATAAATCTGAGAATGCAATATGTTAAATATAAATTTATTGAGAGTTTAAATATATTGGTTAAAGGTTTAAGACTTTTGTTCACAGTTGAAACTCATTCGTTAATGGTTTAAATACATTTGTTAAGGGTTTCAAACCAATTGTTCAAGGCTTAAATTTATTTGCTAAGGGTTTAAAATAATTTGTTCATGGTTTAAATTTATTTGTTAAGGATGTAAAATCATTTGCTCAAAGTTTAAATTCATTTGCTTAAAGTTTAAACTCATTTGTTAATGGTTTAAATTAATCTATTGATATATCCTTCTTTTTCTTTGCAATTACAATCTTCCTCAGTTTCGCAATTACATGACAGACTATATTGCAATAATTGGAGGAAATAATTTTCGCTAGTATTATAGTTTATTTATTTCACCAACTAAAGCATTCTTGTTATTTCCTCCCATTGCTCGAGTAATGTGAATAGATTTTCCTAGCGATCTTGATTAAATCGTTCCATTAAAATAGATGTTATTGCATTTGAAGTTAAAAAAATCATTTCCAAGCAAAGGTGTCGAATATAATGCAAGTTTTGCACCTGTGAAACAGTATGCAGTTTTTTTATTTGAATTGAGTAGTGTAATTTCTTTCAAATATGCTAAAAATTCCTCAATGTACTTCAACACTACGCCATCATTTTTAATACCAGTTTTAAAAATATTTCGGTCAAGATTTGATTTGCTATTCATTCAATCGAATATTTTGTCAATTTTTTCTAAAATTAGCTGTTTCACTGGAATTTTTCTGAAATATTTTAAGTTTTACAGATATTCTAATTCCTGCTGCTACACTTTTCCTAAATACTTGAGAAGCGAAACTTCTCGCATTTTTTCAAAAGCATTAGAGTTTATGTGTTTCTCTGTTAATTTTGTACACATTCCAGTCACTTTATTTTTTTCTAGCTCATATATCCCGACAACGTTAAATGAAACAATACCATCAGGAGTGTTTAAATCAGTTTTTATCCAAACATATCTAAAAGACTTAAGCAAATAAGGAAAATCGTACAAAAAGTCAACATATTCATTATATACCTATAACAGTAAAATATTTTTCCGGTGTGATGTTCAAAAGCGAAAAACATTTACCGTTATTTGAACCTTGGTTACAGACGACAACCGTTACCTTGAGCCCCATTTTACAGTAAAGTCTTTAAGAATGTTTCCTTCAATTGCTTTTTCTGTGACAAAATAATTTAACACAAATTTCCAACTGTCTACTAAGCCCCTAACTATAAACCCACAAATCTGTTAACCTATAGCCACACTTCTTTTAAGCCCAACTTCCTGTAAAACTTTCAATCAAATATGATTTACTATTATACGTAAGATTGCGACTTATACTTATTTCATCGACCCCCAAAACAGATATTTTTTCTCTATCTGTCATATTTTCTATTTCCTATTTAATAAGGTTGAAGAATTTTTACTGGATGCAGAGAACTTATATGCGGCATATTCAGAACCATCCCGCAAAAATTAATAAACTTTTTGACGCAACCTGTAACCTGTAATATTTTGACATAGCAATTTTTCGTCAGGTGACCATACGGATTTACCAGTCTTCATTAACAGTTTTCAAAAATGTTTTTGAATTATGGGTTATATTAGATGTTTCAAGTTTATTTAAAGGTTTGATCTTGTTTTTCATCACTTTTTTTTTCAGTGAATTGTTATGATTAACATAAACTTTTGTTATGAGTTTACACTCATTACGCCCAACGTACCTACATTCATTACGGGCATAAGCATTTCTTTGCAAATATTCACGCCATAAAATATCCCATTTCCTGCCATACAAAACGTACATTTTGTATACTTTGTTTTTCTCGCGTACTAAATTGCTGACGCTGACCATTGCTGCCCGCCAGCGGCAAGAAATCTAATATTTTTTTATAGAGGATACATCCTCTGAACATTTTTAAACAGTTAAATCAGCGCGCGATTAATTTCCTCTGCGCAATTTTTATCGCGAAACCGATTGATCAGCGAAAAGAGCTGACACCGACATTGGTAGCGGGAGATATCTGTGGCGAAAAGCGAAAAAACCATCGGGCAGTCGATCACAAACCGGCGCGGATCGGAGATTCTCTTAAAAGAATAGAAATGTACAGTGTGTTAAAATTCATCAAATGATTGATGTAATTAGATTTACCATTATTCTTTAAAAACGAATAGAAACGTACAGCGTTAAATTCACTAAATGATCGGCGCGATTAGTTTAGCTATTAGTTTCTTAATAGGAATAGAAACGAATAGAAACTTACAGTCTTAAATTCACTAAATAGCCGACGCGATTTGATTTCCGATCTTTTTTCTTGAAACGAATAGAAACGTATAGTGTCTAATCTCCTAACTAATTTGAGAAACAATTTCCTCAATAAAAAGATAGCATCAAATAGAGTTCGACGACCAAAATTAATACAAACGGGGCTGGTACAACTTCCTGACGTGAACAGAAGCACTCCCAGTCCTTTGTGGCACAAAAAAGCACCACACTTTTCTATACTTTCGTTTCAGATTATTCACTGTTATTTTCAGTGCAAATATTTTTTTTCTTTCGGCCAGGTATTTCTTACTGTAAAATGTGGAATTTTTAATATTCTTTATGCAATTGCTGCATAAATTTTCTGGAGAAGAAGATCGGTGTCGCTTCCATGGCACTCTGCCAAATGTAATATAAACACTTGTTATAATTCTTCTTCTAAAGCATTATTAGAGCCCTTAAATTCAATGAAAGAATTGATTCTTTCCGTAAATATCTTTTTCCGATTTGCTCCGGAAGAAAATATTCTTCGCAAATCCAAATATTGTGGTCATCATTTTGAAAATCACATCGGTATCTCCACATTTGTCCAAGGCAACAGTCATTATAAGGAAAGGAAAAAAACTTTATCGAAAGATAGAACTCTTGAAAAAATATAACGAAATGACGTTCAAAGTACTACTAAAGTAGTGTAAGTAATGTATAATAAGATATAATAGTATAAAGAATACTTAAGGATCGAAACATATAAGCAAATAATAACTTTTAATTAATAATGATTATAGAAATGGATACAAACAACTATAACTAATATAATAGAATAAGTAATATTAAGTAAATAATTCAATAGAAAATATAATAATAGTAATATATAAAAAAAATATACACAGGGTGTGCCACACAAAAGTTAGTATTGGTTTACCCAAATCATGGGGCATGAAATACACTAAATACTTAAAAATATATTTTTAAATATTGTTGCGATATACGTTATACTACATTGTAATACGCACGAAAATACTCCAAAAGCACAAGCATAGAAGTTGCATAAACTTCCATAATCGCGGTGAGTAAGTAAGTTCAATAACACATGTATGTAGGTAGCATAATGAGCAATCGCTACCTGCCTCAAGTGTGGTCAGCGACTTGCTTATGCATAAATTCAAATGTGAATTGACTCACCGACCTACCTAACTGCCTTCTGCATGTAAAAGCTAAAACAAACAAAAGACGATGATAAACTGACTTCTGTTTGTTTTAGCTCAACTTACAAAGTAGCGGCAAGGTATGAATGAAATCGTAAAGGTGGAAAAGTGCAACGCAAGCTTTGTTTATTGAATTGTAATTAATCGATGTCAATTGGTTCTCATGCAATTATTGTAAAATAAGCATTTTAAGCATGGGAACCAACTTAGGTCAACCAGGTAATTTTGAATATAAATAAGATAAGAAATGGTAAAAAAAGGACACTTTTTGATTGACATTAGTTCGAAGTATACAGAGTGTTTTGTTTTGCTTTCCCGAAGTAGACATTGGAATCAAACCTGTTCTTAGCTGATCCGCTATAGTATTTAGAGTTAGCGCTGACATAGCCGCTCTTCAGGAGTCAAAGCTGCTCCCAAGACTCCGCGTTGGATTTTCATTATCAATGTACGTGTATCATGCATCTTGTACCACAACCTCTATAAAAATTCAATGTAAAAATTCAATTAAAAACTTCAAACAAAATAATAGAAAAAAAACAAAAAACTTTCAAAAACCGCGCCAAAGTCCCTTGCGTAAACTTTTTTTTCCATCAGCCTGCAGACTTGATAATTTGTGGTTTCTTTTATTTTATATTTCAGGAAATAATTCGTCGTGGGAAGGTAACTACATCGGTGGACTGAACAGGCACATTTTTGTATTTTTCACCTGTCTGATGTAAGGTAAGTGGCTGATATTATTGCTATTAGCTTAGTACTAATTATAATTATTTGGTGTAGTACTGTTGGAACGCTCGCTTTTTGCCTTTTTGCTTTTTTGGATATACATAGTTCAACAAGGTTTTGCTGTAGACCACATAATGTCGTCCTGCCAGGCAAAGTGGCCAGGTGGCCAGGTGGCTACCTGGCCACTATACCCGACCGAACATTTTTATTTAGGAACAAACTTCATGCTTTGCAATTTATTCATTACAATATTATAATAAATGTATATAATAATAATGTAATAATAACCTGATGACACCGAAGCCATGTTGCAACGATTTTTCTTCTTATACGACGATATCAAGATGCCCTCAAAGTATGTAAGGAAGTGAACCCAACAGTCATGGGACTCGAAGGCAATGCAACAGGCCATAGAAGCATTAAGAACAGGTAGAATGCAGTTTGCTGCAGCAGCAAAACAATTTAATATTCCACAAAATAAAAAGAAAAAAGGTTTTTGGGAGCTACAGATCTGTATTTAACCAGGAACAAGAGGAAGAATCAACAACAGGATGTCCCTGAATGATCTACGCCACTTGGCATTTCAACTTGCCAAAAAAAGAATATACCGCATCGATTCAACAAAGAAAAGAAAATGGCGGGCAAAGATTGGGTATCAGGATTCAGACAACCGCATCCTAATATTGTTCTTAGAAAACTAGAGTCCACTTCAATGGCCAGAGCACAGTCATTTAATAGAGATAACTTGGACAAATTTTTTAACATCTTTAAGACAGTGCAAAACAAACACTTTCATCCTGCTCATCGAGTATATAATGTCGATAAAATTTGGCCTTTTAATGGTTCAAACAAGTAACACAAAGGTTTTTTGGCCTAAGGGAAGTCGCCAAGTCGGTGCTATTACTTCAGCGAAATGGAAAGGGGCTTGCTTTCTACATTTGCAGTACACATGTCCGCAGGAGGAACCTTCATTCCAAGAAAAAGAATGAAGATTGAAGATGGAGCTCCCCCTGGAACGGAGTTTGCCTGCTGTCCCACTGGATGGATGCAGACAGATATTTTCATCCAATGGTTTGAGCATATCTTTAAATATTCCAAGCCTACAGCCGAAGATCCAGTGCTTCTAATTCTGGACGGACATGCTAACCACACCAAAAACATAGACTTCATAGAGAAGGCTAGACACAATTATACATGTTCTTACCTTTAAGAAAGACTTCTCATAAATATTGTATTCTGAATTTGTAAAACTACAGCTACCTAACACCATTGTATTTGAATTTGCAATATTTCTGAACGTAGCCTAATCATAAAATCAACTTTAAACTTCAATGTTGGTAGTATTTTTTTGTCAGACTATTGCCTTCTTTTTTTGTAATAAAAATCTCACTTTCGCTCAATCTCTGCTTTCATTTACATCGTTATCAACAGTGCACTACAATTTTCGCATCTCCTACAATTTTCGTATCGCTTAGGATATTTGCAGCGTTTCATTTTTGGCAAATTAATCCAAACTCTTAACAAAACAATACAAACGTTGTATATTTACCTCCACATTGCACCCACAAGCTGCAGCCTCTAGATGTATCATTTATGGCACCTTTCAAAACGTTCTATATTCAGGCTTGTGAGAAGTTTCTTCGCAACAACTCTGGAAGAGGTATAACACAATTTTAAATCAGCAGATTCCTGGGGGAGACATTTTTGCGTGGAACTCTGCCAGCTACAGCGATAAAAAGATTTCGCAAGTGTGGGATTTTTGTGTTAGATACCAATGTGTTCTTTGATGCAGATTTTGTTGCAGCAGAGGTGTCTGACATTCCCATGGTTCCTGCAAACAATGATCTTGCTGCCACCGAAGATAAGTGATAAATGATGAAACTGTAGTTGATGGTCGTGAAGATGAAACTACAGGTGCAGTGGATGGTGGGGGAGATGAAGCTATGGCTGCAGTGGATTATCGGGGTGGTGGAGCTATGGCTACAATGAATGGTCGTGAAGGTGAACTGACGGACAACAACAACAATTTGGTGGTCGATACACCCAAATCGCAACCCACATCATTCTTAAAAGTCCAAAGGACATTGTACCTTTGCCTAAACAAGCAGACTTAAAACAAAACAGACAATGCTGAATTATTAAAGGAGAAGCTGAAGAAAGAGCAGGAGGATACGAAAAGAAAATGGAGGAAAGAAGAAAAGCTGACGAAAACTACAACGTCCAAAATGATTCCAGTGAATAGAAAAGCAAAAACCCAAACCAAAAAGGAAGCACAAGCTGTTGCAATAAAAAGACTTTTTGACCTAGATGACGAAGAATATGAGGATGTCGAATGTTTTTATTGCAATGGGACTCTCTTTAAATCTATGGATACCGCGGGCTGAATTAGGTGTTCCAATTGTAAGCAGTGGTCTCACGAGGAGTGTCCTGCTTGCGCAGAAGAAGCTGCCGAGTTTGAGTGCGAATTTTGTAAATGAACTATAAGCAGTAGGTGAATAGTTTGTTTGGGTTTTGCTGAATTTAATTAATTTTTTAATTTTTTCTGTGTTTTTCCATTGAATTTAGACATTTCTTTAAAAAAATATAATACATATATATTAAACATGTTTTTCTGTTAAGTTTAAATAGTTTTCAAGTTTTCCTTGAATTTCAATATTTTTTTCAATAAACATATATATCTTTGAGACGTCAGAACTATTTGCTTTAATTAACCTATGTGGATAAAGTGGCGAGTCACTGGCCACTTTACTGGACCTGTTCGGGTAAGTCGGCATTTTGCATACTTGAAATAGAACTCACATCTACCATACAAAATAATTATTTAACAGAAAATAAAAATATTATATGCTCTAAACTTTTTACAATTGCTGCAGGTAGTATCTTTTGTAATTTTCTTAATTTAGATGGCCGCGAGAAAATTATTTTCCTTAGGGTGGCCACTTTACCCACCTTTCCCCTATATGTATAGTGCTCGGATAAAAATATTCACAACTTGCTTACTCAGAAAATTGTACAATTATTATTATTATTATCCTTATAAATAGAGCCTTTAATTTCCTTCATTATCCCTAAATACCTGAAAGGTGAATGTACATATGTATGTAAAAAATCGTTGGAAGCCCTAATCTATTCATTAATAATGAAATTAGGTATAATTGTGTGTACACTGATTTATCTGAAGAACGTATGTAAATATACTCCATATAAAATATATGTATATCAGCATATGAGAATTACAGAAGTATACTATCTTTTCATAACAACATAGCGTAAGTAAGAAGAAACCATACAGAAAGCGAAAAGAATTAATATTCATGTTAAGTAAGAGCTGGTGCTAATTTATTATGCACTCAGTGTATTTGAACAGGAATTAACTCAAAAAGAATTATTCTCCTTAAGTAGAAACTTCCTGTTTTACACGAATTTACTTGCTTCGTAATTAACCTCATTAAAGGCAAAGGTTTTTCTTTATATTGCTTAATCCTTAATCCATATGAATTCAGTCTTAATGTTGCGGAATGAAAACTAAGGATATATAAAAGCGAACATACAACGGTCTTATTATAAAACACGTTTAAATACTGAATGAACATTGATGGAATTTGCTAAGGTTGTACTAACGTAATTATAATTATGGTATAATAATGTCTATTTTTTCTAAATACATACTAATAAGTACAATATTTACTATAATCTCTCGTTCCCTCTTCTCCGTATATGTATGATGTCACTACAGCGGTTCCCAATATAACATAAATCTCCGTGGCTTACTTTGACTTTTGACATATATCCTAAATTCTTAACTCTACTTCTTCTGCAGGATCAAGTTGTCCACTCAGCAAATCGGAAATCTTTGACTAATGCTAGATTGTAGACTTACTTGCACCCTCCAGTTAACTTATTCAGGGTCTATTTTGGGCCCGGTTCCTTGTATCCGGTGTATTAAGTAAATTTCATTAAAGTAAATTAAACTCAGAAGATTCTATACACGTCCGACATTTATTAAAATATTTTTTTTTTGTATACTCGCATGAAATAAAAATAATCTCACGGAGACGAAAGCATAAACGTAAGCGTCTGCAAGAAAACTCTGGGAAAAGAAATCAGATAGACTAATGGTATATTAATTAAATTTACATGTGTCCGAACGCCCTCTAGCAACCTGACCGGTTAGATAGAGCACTTCTCTGGATCACTCCCTAAGCAAAACGTGAGGTTTGCTGCCTGATTACATTAATTCGAATTACTCATGCCGACATATTGATTCCAGACTGGTGCTATAATTTACAATTTTTCTACATTATTAACCCAAAAAATAACACCAACTGACACTAAATAGGTAAAATTCTGTAAGCTTGAAGTTGTTAGTATCGTTTTTTGCACTCAACAGATTACGTCTGCAGTTATCGGGATAAATAGAATAAAACTACTTTTAATTATTATTTTAATGTATGAGTACAGTACCTCATCACAGTTTAGATGATTTTCTAAATAACTTAATATCAATATAGAGACTCTATTATATAAAAACCATCTTACAAAGTCAAGGTATCTTTATTGAGGCTAGTACATAACTATCATATTAACTTAAGACTACG
Source organism: Dioctria linearis (assembly GCA_963930735.1). Taxonomy (NCBI): domain Eukaryota; kingdom Metazoa; phylum Arthropoda; class Insecta; order Diptera; family Asilidae; genus Dioctria; species Dioctria linearis. Next base: position 262,776,685 of record OZ005740.1, on the reverse strand, counting down.
TACAGGAATTAAAATTAGCTAACTGTCAGATTTGTCTATGTATAGTGCAGAGAAAATTAACAATGAAAATGTTAAGCTACTATAATTGCTTAAGCATCTAAATTAGACTGCAATTCAGAGAGTACACTTGCTACGGACGTACAATAATCGTTTGCCTCCTGTAGTACTTAATCTAAACCTAACAACTAAATAACAAGAACCAATACATAGTTTTCTATGAATATAGACGTTCGGGTGCTTTTACATTACAAAATTTTATACAAATAAATATATAAATATACATATTAATAACATCTAAATCTGACGTGGACTGTAGTATCCACTGTGTCTACCTATTACCAGTTTAGATATTTTCTTAAGTTTCTATGTCTACTATTTCTACTAGATTACGTCATGTTTACTGTAGGGTCATTCCATATTAAATAGGCAACAGGTGTGACATGACCATCACCAATTTTATTAAAATTTTACATACTTGGAGGGTTTGCGGAAACAAAAATACAAATTAAAAATTTTCCTTCCTACTTATGGCATTTTCAAAATTTCGCAAATATGCTGTCGTGGTCTTCTTTAAAAATTCATATATGTTTATTTATTTATGCTAGTGAAATATGGCTCATTTGAAAGATAGGACCTCAGGCAATCTAAGAAAAATAAAACCATAAAAATATATATGAAAAAGCACATCAATAATAAGAATTTTATACTTGACTATCCTGGAAGACGTACTTTTGATATTGTTACTTTTTTATATTTTATACCTTACATTATCCACTAAAATATATTAAAATTTTAACTTGCGATCTCAACGGGATCACGGAGTAAAAAACGAAGAAAGCTTCACCAAATAACATCTATAACTGCTGTCTTTTCTTTTTTTGTGAAAGGCAGAGGGACAGGTGACCCTATCCCAAAGCACGGAGGCCAAAGCGACCCATTGTGCTATCCTGCTAGAAGGTCTTTCACCAAAACTTTCCTGTCCTCTTAATAAAGCGCATCAGGTCTTGGTGAGGAAGGTTTTTCAGTTCATCCACAGATAGAAGGGCAGACCCTAGAGTATCCAGTCTGCACCGGGTGAAAGCCGGACACGCACACAAAAAGTGTTCGGTTGTCTTGGGCTCTCCCTCCAGGCATGACAGACAGTCAGGGCTGTCAACAACTCCCATCCTTGTTAGATGAGCCGCGAAGTGACCTGTGGCCGGTAATAACGCCAGCCACAATTCTACATTGTTTCCTTTCGAGCCCCATGAGAGAATCGGAGATATTCCTATCAAGAAGCAGTTTTCGTACACCTGCAAGTATTCAGATTCGCCCATCTCTGCTGATGCTTTCTACGAACATTCGATTTAATGAGAGACCCTATACTCGAGGTGGCAACGCCTACGGCGGGTTCCGATCCGAGGAACGTAGAAACCGAGCCAGGCCTAGCTAAAAGGCCAGCCCTTTCATTCCCCATAATCCCCATGTGACCAGGAACCTACAGAAGTGACACCTTCTTATGGATACAGAGCTTATCCACAGACTTTTCTTGTGCTACATTTGTTCAGCACCACATCGTAAAGCCTGCTTCTAGACATTTATTTATTCAGCCTTCCTGCCTACACGTACCAGCACCCGTCAAATAATTTCGTAGAAATCAGTTCATCGAAGTTTAATTTTCTTCTTCTTTTGCAGGAAGAATAGAGCAAAAGTGACGGACATTGTTCGGAGCATAATTGAATTGTGAAATTGGATTTTAATTTTAATTTGTTTGCAATATATTTGAATTTCATTGAATTATTTTTAAATTAGTATAGTTATATTAAGAATTGAATTATATATTTTTTGTGGTATAGTCTTACGCATGAAATATTGAATAAAATTTTGTATTTGAATTTTATGACTGAGTTGTCCATTTTACCGGCACCCTCCTCCCACGTTCGAAACTAGATTTTACAATTGGTGGTGGCTATTCTTGAACTAACACCTGCAGTGCCTGTGATGCAGCAAAAGTGAAAATCACATCCCTAGAATCTCTACTGGGTCAACTTTCATCATCCGATAAAGAAAAGAAAGTCGAATTGAAGACAATTTTCGAAAAACTTCAAACAGAGAACAAAGTTCAAAAGATGAGGGAACAAGCATTCTATAATAAAAAATGACTGGAGAAAAAACGAGCTAGAAACCCCAACGAGTTTGAGGCCATTACAATGGATTTTTCTAAAAACTTGCCAATACGGAGTGTGTACCAATGATGTTTACTATAAAAGGAAACTTTATCTACAAACCAATCAGTGTTTTATACGTACCCTCAAACTGTGGCAAAGAAGGGTGCTGATAAATTCATGTCATTTTTGTACCATTTTCTCGAACTGCAAGTGAAACATCTACAGATATTTTGTGATTCCTGCGCGGGGAAAAACAAAACTTTTACCCTTAAATTTTTGCAATATATGATCAATGGACAACCATGGACAGAAGCAACTTGAATTCATATGTTTCCTATAAGAGGCCATTCATACCTAGAATGCAATAAAGATTTCGGATTCATCAGTCAAAAATCTATATTTGAAGTTCCTGATCAGTGGCTTGAAGTATTTCGGAGATCAATATCCATGCCTTTCGATGTGTATGACTGTAAGCAAGTGTTTTTTCATGCTTGGACAAACTTTCTACAGCAATACTACAGGAAAAAATTGCCCATTTACTACTAGGCCAGTTAGAGAATTGCAGTGCAATAATAGAACACCCACGTACTGTAGCAGTTCGGGAGACGACATACAATGCAGCACTCGCTGAATTTGTCCTCATGAGTAAAAATACCTCTTCTGAAAAAGATGTACGACCAAGAATTGAAAATGTTCCATTCCAGCATTTCTATCAAGAATTACCATTTTTATAACGCCAATAGAAGCGATGATGAATTCGACGTAAGTTATCTCTGTTGTGATCCCAAAATCACAACCATATACATATTACTTTCTGTGCATTTTCCCCAAAATCAAATATATTCATATTGTGGTCTCAAAATACCACACCATATGTCCTCAAATGCCTCAAATGTATAAAAGCCTAAAATCACAAAATCTTATTCATATTACTTACCTCCCATGAACTTTCCTAAAACGCATAGATAAATATGCACAAATATCTACATACCAGGCATATTCATAATTACTTACCCTCATAATTCTCTTAACAAGTCTTAAAATGCACAAAATGTACAAATATTCCTTTTTCCATAAATTACTTAACGTAGCCCACTAACGAAAATGAACAAAACGCTTGCTCGACATTTTCGTATACACATAACTCACGGAGTTAATGTACTGCACATTGCGCATCGGTCAAAATTTCAAGAGCAAGATCGAATTACAAGACCCAAGCCAAGAATGTCTTGCTGATTCTTATCTTTTTCCGGCTTTCTGTTTACTTTTTCGTCTGATTGGTCAGTTGAGTGAACCAATCATACCAATCATAAAAAGTACTAAGTATATACTTTTATATACTTTTGCTGACGCGAGGACGTCGACTAATTTCAATGATAAAATTATGTGACAACGATTACAAAGTCGAAGTTCAGGATAGGCACTCATCTAGTGCACACCCGAGTCGGGAAAGTCTTTTTCCAAATTTTACATCAAATTCAAATTTTCAAATCTTATAAAATTATTAAACGTTTTAAATCTATTCAAATCTTGCAAAAGTGTGAAACCTTTTTATATATAAAATAATTAAAGTGACGAAAAATAAATGCGTTAACGAAAAGAGTGAGTGTTTGAGTTTAATAAAAGGAAAACCCTACCTGAGCTTTCCCCCTAAGTCGCTCTTCTACACTTTGGAAAGCACGGCGGCAATTCGGGTTACAACATCTCTGAATCTGCACTTCCTAAAATAACAAAATCATTTTGCTTTTCGTAGGAGCTGTGAATACAAAAGCATTTAGTTCATTATTCCATACATATTTTGTTCAATTAATTTCATTATGGTTTGTTATACCCTAGATGAAATCTATAGGGTGTACTAAGTTTGTCATTCCGTTTGTAACGCACAGAAATAATGGTGGTATAGCAAAATGATTGCACACCCAAGCATAATATTAACAGTTATTTTGATTTTTGCATGCCCGTCTCTTCCTCCGTCTGTCCGTCTATCCGTCTACCTCTCCGTCTGTTCATATATCCGTCCATCTGTCCGTCCGTATGGCTGTGCGCACGATAACTGGAGAACGCGTATACTTAGAGAGCTGAAATTTTATACACGGACTTTAAAAAAGTAAAATTAGGTTTGTTCGATGAAAACACCGTGTAAAAACAAAGTGTAAATCTTCCCCTACAATTTTCCCCAAATTTACCCGGGGTTTTGTGCACTCATCGAACAAGTTTTTAAAACACCGGGTAAATCTAATGAAATGACATTTCTCTGACAGTTCTCCTGAGCATAATTCAACTTCTAATTTCCAGTGATTTGTGAAAATTTATTTATAAAATAGGTGAAATAATTAAAAATTTAAGAATAAATAAATATTAAAATGCACAAAAAATATTTCCCAGTTTTTTCTCAATTACATAGTCTTTTATTAGCTTTTTTACATCGATATTATCGCCTTTTTTACTTTGAAAAAATGACAATTGGTTCATCTGTGACCAGATATAGCTCCATCATTTCTGCAAGAAACAGTTGTGCTGCACTATTTTCACTTTTATCTTCAGATGTTTTGTCACTAGATATAAAATTACTGTTTGGATGATCAAAATCAGCAGAAATGATTTTCTCTATCCCAGTGGCCTTTCCTGACATCTCTTTTAAGAATTTAGAGAATTTCTTATATGTTGTTTGTTTCAAACGTACTAGCTTAGTAGCTGCAGGTATAACGTGAAGTCTATAAAAATTACTTGTTAATAATGGCAAAGAAACATTTTTACGATCAAATTTCTTACTAGAAAGGCAGATCTTAAGATTTCATCCATGTTCTTCGACCTTAATCGCCTTCTCAAATATTTCCTTATAATTTTAATTCGAATTTCCTATGTGCATATTATCGATGGGTAATTTGTCATTTAATTTCTTATCCAACTTCCTTATATAATCTGAATTTGGTATGAGCTCCACAATTTTTTCACTTTTATATACAGCACTCAACCGCAATCACCGAACAAATTCCATGTGACAGTTCACAAATGACAAATGTCAAACGTTTACCCCTAGAAATATTTAGTGCAAGTTCGGGGCACGAAATCAGAAACACCGAGCATTCATCGAACAAGTTTCTGAAACGCCGTGTAAGCCCAGGGCTTTCAAAAAACAAGATAGTACAGCCCGGTGTAGCCAGGGGCTTACCCGGTGTTTTCATCGAACAAACCTATTAAGTTCGAAAATGAGACAAATCGGGCAACTCCTCGTGGGCCTGCCATAAAAAAATTTCGTTTTCCACTATATATTTGGACACTGCCTGAGAACGCGTCGTGTTTTTATAGTAATAGCAAATAAAATTTCAAAAATGGACTAAATTGGGCAGCCCTTCTTGGTGTTGGCATTATACAAATTTAGGTTTTTTACATATACTGTGAAAATGATCAGGCCTAGACATTTTTATTGTACCAAAAACTTCTTCAGAGTATGAAATCCTATAAAATTAGTTATCATCAGTTTTTCTGTCCAACGAACCGTTCCAGAAATATACGCGAAAAACCACTTCAAAAATCAAATTTGCATAGATCGGTTACCGTACGAAATTTCATACGGGCACTCATCTAGGTTGAAGTCACAAGCAGTAACTACTGCATCATTCAAAGTAAGCTATCTCTTAGCAAAAAAATGTAAGCCATTTTCCGATGGTGAATTTGTAAAGGAAATTTTTTTGGAAATGTGAAATTCACTTTTTAACGATTTTAAGAACAAGACTGAAATTGTTGCTTCAATTCAAGATCTACAATTGTCTCGAAACACAGTGATGCGACGATTTGAAAGGATGACTGGGAATGTAAAAGAGCAGTTATATAATGATGTTAATACATGTTCCTGTTTTTTCCCTTGAGTGTAATGAATCGACCGATATAAGTGATACAGCACAATTACTTGTTTTCGTTCGTATGGTTTTTAAGGATTTTACATCTACAGAAGAATTGTTGGGTATGATTTCTTTGATGGAAAGGACTAGATGTGTAGACATATTCAAAACCTTTAAAAACTTGCTCAATGATTTGAAAGTACCACTTTTTAAATTAGTCTCAATAACAACGGATGGCGCAACAGCAATGATAGGTCGCATAAATGAATTTATAGCCCTATGTCAAAATAAAGATGAATTCCCAGCCTTTCTGAGGTATCACCGCATAATTCACCAGCAAGTGTTAGCTAGCAAGAACTAAACACAAAAGTGGTAATGGTCATAGCATCTAAAATTGCTAATTCAATTCGAAGAAGTTCCCTCAAACGGTGTCTCTTCCAACTACAGCTCAATGAAGGCCAACCTGAATTATTACTACATACCGATGTCAGATGGCTAAGCAGAGATAAATTTCTACAGAGGTTTTGTGCTTTATTCCCTTAAATTATAGATTTTCTTCACGAACAAGATGGAAACTGTGAAAATTTAAATGCTGAAACTTGGCTTAGTGACTTTGCATTTCTTACCGATTTTATTTCAATATTAAGTCATTTAAATTTATAATAATAATAAGCAAAAATAAAACAGTAATTGATATGATCCGTTGCATAGACGCATATAAAACAAAATTTAATTTCCCAATAGAAGATCTGTAACAAGATAGTCTGAATCATTTTCCAAATATGGCGGATAACCTACAAAAACATAAAAATATTATTTATAAGATCGACAAATAAGTCGCGGAAATTCAAAAATTAATTGAAGATTTTGAGGTAAGATTCCAGAATTTGAAAAAGTTAAAGAAATTGTGGAATTTATATCTTCCCTTTTAAAAAAGATTCAAGTGTGAAACGCATTAGCTAAAAAATTTTACACCTATTTCATATGGATCAAAAGGTATTAGAAAATGAAATTATGATTTTACAAGCAGACTTACAAGCCAGAATATTTGAAGAAGATTTTTGGAAATATGTCAACCGAGAAAAATATCCCAGTATCACAATTATATCTATTCTTGTTTCGGATCTACATACCTATGCGAATCGGCATATTTCAGTACGAGGTGTATTCAGCGAGCAATTGATAGATTAGCAAAAAGTAAGTCATATTATTCTTTCATGATAAATTTTCCTGGCCCAAAAAAAAAACTCGAAAGTGAAATATTGAAATATTGAAATCAATTTATCAGCCATACTGTGCATTTTTATAACAAATTTTTCATATTTATGAATAAATAGTACAAAAACTTATGCATACATTGCAGTTGATAAAAAAATTTAATTGCATTTTAAGTTAGTAAAAATCTATCTTGAAAATGTGTCGGAAAATGTACGGAATGCTGCTATCAAAATTTATTTTCTTCATGAGCCTATATCTCGAAAACTTAATAAGTGATTTAAAAAAAAGGAAATAGTTTTGAACACATATTTTACTTTATTTATTTATTTTTTTTTATTTATTTATTCATTTAGTGCAGCCTAATACATAATTCAAATTCTATATGTAATGTATAAGCTAATAATCTAAGCTAACCGCTCACAGAAGCCGAAGCTTGTGTGCGAGGGTTGTGACTAATTTATTACTAATTTTCTACTTACTAATATTATAAAATAAAATAAAATACAATTTTAAAAATATTACATAAATAATACATCTAAGCTATACTATAGTATGCAATGCAACCAATTCATTCAGTTCAAAAATTATATATATCATGTATAACACCTGAGAGAAAGTAAGCATAATTCAAAATTTCTAAATTAAAAAACTAATAGACAATGTTATTAAAGATATCTTGGTTGTTAAATACACAGTTTTTAACACAGTTTTATAATTAGAAACATTTAGAGTTTCTTTTACTTCTGCAGGTAACGTATTATAAAATTTTTGCTCTAAAATACTACTATGACTATCTGTAATACATTTACTAGTTCTAGGGATTTCTAAAGGTTGCAACATTTGCCTGCGTGTACGGTAATTCGTTTGGAAGATAGTGAACTTTGATAAATTTGTATATACGAATTTTAATAGGCTAAATATATATAATTGTCTTACAGTCATTACCTTAAATTCATTGTATGCTTGTGTGGTGGAGTAGTATTTAGATTTCTTTAAGCAAATCTTAATTATTTTGCTTTGAAGATTTGATAATGGTTTTATCAAGACAGTATATGTAGCTCCCCAACTAAGGATTCCATACTGAATGACTGACTGTATTAAAGGAAAATAAACCATTCTCAAAAGATCAAATTTTAAGATATTTCGCAATGGCAGTATTTTATATATTGTTTTCCTCAGCCGCTTACATAAGCTTAAATATATCACTTCACTCACGCACTGGAAGACATTACCCTGCAACTCTATCTTAGGATTAACGTTTGAATGTGTATTTTCATGCCCAAATTTTACGCAACATGTTTTATTTAGGTTCAAAGCTAACTTGTGACATACCAACCAATCATACACTGATTTAATGCCTCTTTGCGCTAGTGATAAAGTAAGGGACCAATTTTACCACTAAATAACAAGATCGTGTCATCTGCAAACACTACAATATGCTCCCTTCATGACTGTTCGAATAATTTAACACACTCATTTATGTATATTACATAGAGGATTGGACCCAAAACCGTACCCTGTGGAACCCCACATTTAATACGAAGAAGATCACTTGTTACCTGGCCAATTCTGACTGCCTGTATTCTGTTGGTAAATAGGAATAAAAAAACGAAGGAGCAGTACCTGTAATCCCTATAAATGTTAGTTTCTGTAATAGGAGTTCATGATTAACCGTATCAAAAGCCTTTTTCAGATCTAAGAATATCGCGATAACTTTCTCCTTTTTGTCAACTGCCGAGTTTATAAAATTGGTAACATCGTAAATTACATCAATTGTGCTACATTTATTTTTAAAACCACACTGTTACTTGCAATGATGTTGTATTGGTCCAAATAATCAACCAACCTAGTCTTAATGCATTTCTCAAAAATCTTCGCGATATTAGAAATTAGCTATATCGGTCTATAGTTATCTGGATCAGGTTTTTCATTTGCCTTATGTATTGGAACAACGATGGCATGTTTAAATTTACATGAAAATATGCCCTGAGTTAGACATAGATTCAATGAGTACGCTAATGGCGGAGCTATAATGTGCTACAATTTTTAAAATTCTCGGTGTAAGCTTATCGATACCTGGCGCTTTATCGATCTTTAACTGAGCTACTCGTATATGATAGAGTAGTTCTTCAGAAGATATGGAACTAAACGTAAAGGTCATCATAGGATTAGTTTGAGAAACAGCAGATCTATTTTGGATTCCTCTACTCGCAGCAGTAAGAGAATTTTAAATCTGCTCTCCCACACCAATGAAATGCTCATTAAGTCTAGCAGAAATTAAATATGGATCAGTTAAATCAGTACCATCACTCCCTTTGATTTCTGCTATCATTTTACTATACTTATTTTTAAGTGTTATTTCGTTAATTTTGTTCCATACTTTCTTCGGATTATTTATAACTTTTGATATTTCGTTTCGATAGAATTGTTCTTTAGAGATCTTAATAATGGAGTTAAGCTTATTCCTGTATCGTTTATATTGGAGACTTATCTACCCATACCTCGCTGGAATACCCCTTATACTGAAATAAAGTGTATAAACATAGTATGCATTTCACACCCCTTCTTCCTCCTTAGACTACGCCTATGACAACAAGTCGATCGAGACATACTTCTAACATAAAAAGTAGATCTTATGTACAGAAAAGTTGGCCACCCCTGATCTAGCGTATAGGAATTGGTCTAAGACCAATTCTAGCTTTTTTGGTTGTTTTTTATTCTATTTGAATAAAATTAATTTATGTTTTTTTAATGATAACATACTAAATAGGATTTTCCATTTTTCTATTTTTCTATATCTACATATATAACTAGTAGCACAAATAAGTAAATATGTGGCGACGCGTCAATATCCCGTCAGCACCGTTCTGAACACGTGGCCAATCAACATGTAAATCGGGTCATTTTACCTGTCTAAAGTCTCAGCTGTTATTACTTCGCTGAGCGTAGAAAACTTCATTGAAGTAGCCATGATTTTGTTTGAAATACTTTTGGTAAACAAAACATAAGTAGTAATTTGTCAGACTTTGATAGGAGAACAAGCCTAGAAGAAAAACTTTTATAAAGTGATTTTAAAAAAATATAAGAATCTATCTCTTGAGAAGATTCTTTTTTTTTTCTTTCATTAAATACAAGAAGCCGAAAATATTTTTTGGGATATCCGTCTTTTATTCAAACTAACGTCGGCAGTGCTCATGTTCATGCCCGCTTGACTTGATGTACCTTGGGGTACAGTACCATCATTTGCCATCGGCAAACGTTATCCTGTCCCAAGGAACGTTCGTATGCTATCGGTCATGAGAACATTTCCTTTTTCTTGTTATCATTCTTACAAGACACTATAATCTTATCCTGTGTTTGTACAGCTCTCATTAAATCAGCAAGCGGCTCAGATAGGACAACCTAAGAGTCTCATCCACAGGACATTCCACTCGCCTGGTATCCGCAAGTCAGAGCAGTCTAATTTCTGTCCAACTTATTGGGTCGTGGACCTCGTGCATGCAACTGCTTAACTCCAGACATACAGTGTGGTTGAACCATACTGTCCTACTTTCCTGATTCGAATCTTTCACCTTAAGACTGCTATCTCACATCAAGAACTGAGGTCACAGCTCTTCATATCTCAGTCGATACAACACGTTGCAGTGCTGCAACACAAAATATCTGGTGGTATACACTAAAAATATACAGATGAAGAACGCATATCAAAAAAATGAAAACCTTGTCAACATTTCTAGTAACCAAGTTAGTTAGCTACCAAGGTACATAGAAGAGAAGGAGCACGTTCATAAAGTAGGCTGCAGCCGGCTATGGTAGCTGTAGATGCGGCTATCGTCGTTTGGAAATGGAATAGCCAGTTTTCTGGGCTTGGCTAAATGACAGTTCCTATGGCGTTCGGAAAATCATAGTAGCGGTCTCGTAGCCGGCGCAGCCGGTACCGGCTTGAGAGTGCCACCCAGCATAACTAACTAACACAAACGCATTACGTTTGACATTTTTGTTTGTTGCTATTTTTTAAATTGCAGAAAAGAACCATTTATTGATTTAATAGACGAAGCAGGTAATAAATTGTTTTTTTATACATTTCTGAAGTTGGCAATGGCTAAAATCGTTCATAAAGTCAGAAGCAGCTACACGCAGTTATGCCTGGCTACGAGATAGCTATGAAAGCGCTCAAGGTATTCCCCATTAAAATGTTGACACATTGCAGCTGATAGCTTGTGACGTAGTTCTGTGACTAATGTATATACATTTTTATACAAAATACAGAGAAAGGAGAGAGAGAGTATGGTGTATTTTACATTTTCACGATATTTCGTTACTAATGGCGGAACGTGGTTCGTAATGGGAATACCTTGTATTTTATATACCTTGGTTAACTACGACCAAAATTGTAGCTAAGAAATGTTGTTATGAACAGAAAATGTGCCTATGTTTCACCCAAGTTTCCATCTTTTACCAGAGCAATGTAATACCCTCGGTCCAATATAAAATCAACGATGCATGACCTGTTATAGGAAGCCACACCAACATGTATAACATAGACCGCTGACACTACTGAAATCGCTTACATTATCATGGGGTCACTTTTCTATAGCTGTCTCTTTTTGGTTTAGGTACTGTATTCTGCTGAACTTCAAAATAAGAAATAAAATAAAGTTCAGTTCAGTTCAGTGGATTTACCAAATGAATATAGGTCACTGACATATATATAAATGGACTGCTTGATCTCCTGTTTCATGTGGCACCAAAATTTGATTTCAGAAAGTATGCTCTCACTGTCAATGCTACCAACTGTCGTAAATTGGCGCTATATTTAAATTATTTGCGAATTTACTTATATGCATGTCCGTGAGATTTGTCGAATTTACCACAAAGGTATTTGGGACTATTTGTATCGTTAAATTTTAAATATGAGTCGAAGAAAGTGTTTTTTACAAGGATTTTCACAAGCAATTTCTCGTTCCTAATCGTTACAGTTCAGTGGGAAAGTATGCTCTCACGGAAAGAGACAGGAATATGAAAGTGGTTGCCATTTGCTTTCATGCATTTTAGGTTCAACAAGCAGTCCATTTATATACATGTCAGTGATATAGGTATAGAATAGAAATAGATGACAAAACAAAATTTTTAATCTTTTCTCTGTCCCCCATAACTACTTTTAGGGATAGGCAGAACTAAATTGCTTAATTTTTTTTTTCTTAAAAATCGAGTTTAAGGAATATTTGATGTTATAAAGCCTCGTTTCCACTTAAAACAAATTGTGCCAACTTGTTAGGCAACATGTTGTGTTGGGAGCCGACATGTTAGCTTAAACTTACAAGTGTTTCCATTTAAATAAATTCTCGCGAACTTGTTGGCTTAACTTCTTACGTTCTACTCCATTGCCTCCCACTAGTTTAGCACAAATTCTGCGAGTTTTTTACAGCCGGACATCGAACAAGTTGCCAACATGTGTCTGAATTTTCATATAGTGTTTCCACTTAGACAGAACGTTGGCAACTTGTTTCAAAACTTGTCGGTAAGAAAATTTGTATAAGTGGAAACGAGGCTTAAGAGATAAGCTTCCAATAAAATCATAATTTTGAATATATTTGGAATTTATTGAGCTCTTAATATAAATGTTAAAGCGAAAATGAAACTTGAAATTAAGATAGTTTTCACACCCCTGACAATAAAAGTGGACTCATATGAAATAGAAGATTAAGCAGTCTATGTTATTCATGTCAGTGGGAAGCTCTCAAGTTTTTCTTAGGAATTTACTGAAAATATTTTCTTAGAATTTTTATTCACTTTGGTGGCCGGGCGATTCGAGTTATTTTCAGATACATACAATAGTTACTTTCATTTGTGCCTTTTTCGGCCTAAGAAATCCAATAAACATTCATTTCTTCATGCAGTTGTCAGCTTTCAATAATGCATTAAAACTATATTTTATAGTAATATCATACAAATATAATATGACAAGAAAAAACTTTTATTAAATAAGTCGACAGTATGTGTTCCGTAAATTGACAAATTTAATCTTACCACGATGTGCTCGTCGATGTGTTGATAGGATAAGTCTTTCTTGATCTGATTCATTATCATTCATTCATCATTCATCTTCCACAAATATTTGTGTGAAACGATTTCTGTAATTTTTGAAATGGAGTGGATAAATTGTTTGGATTTGTCCCATGATTCTTTCTTCAGTTTTTATTCCATTGATTGTATGTGGATTTAAGTATCTTTTACAAATGTTTATTATATTGAAATCAGAGTACTGAGATTGAATGCATCAAGAATCTTGTATGGTTTGGGAAAGTATTCTCGATTTATTTTTATGCTACTTTAATACATCCACTTCAAAACGATACAAAAAGTACTAAATTCGGTTACTTACTTCCCGTGGTGTAGACTTTTAAACGTAATTCTACAACGGCATTTCACGAAGCTTTGATTTCTCATATCTTCCGAAGTGCTCAGAGGAGGATGCTGTAAATTTGGATATTACATATACCTACTCTATACCTTCAAATATTTTAACTTTCAAAAAAATCCATCCTGGATGATTTTACTAAAACAAAAGTTAAAAACATCATCTTTTTTAACGTGAACCAATAATAATAATTAATATTTCCAATGTCGTGGGGATATAATCGGCTGTGGTTGAAAGTAGTATTTTCTTCATCTTCCCTTCTATTATCATCTGTTCTGGGATGAAGTTTTTTGTTCTACATAGTACTAAAATAATAAAATAAAGTCATATCTTGAGATGAATTTTCACATCCTGAAATTCAACAGGTATTTTTCGAGGTGCTAACATATTTATAAATAATCACAGGTATACATAGGCATCCTAAGCACGTTGAAATGCTAAAATATCACTCTGATGAGTAAGCCATCAGCAAAATATTAATATAAATTAGCACGAAGGCAAACAAACTATGCATAATCCCAAGGCAAATAAACTCAGCAAAACAGGAATCATTTCAGTTTGGAACATAAATAATTCCCGAGCGTTTCAACATGATTTCTAATCCCAATGTTTGGTTAACTTAGTTTTAATGAATCCGTTATACATAAATACCACTAGCACTAAATTTACGAGGTGCTTACTTATGATATGCATATAGGATAATGCCTTCCTATTTTAATTAATAATCATTCTAACATGGTGTGAATGTGAGCAAACTTCGAATTTCGTTTGTTTTTACATTGCTCAATTAGACACTCCATTTGGAAGTTCGACAGTGTCGTATCCATTTGGAAGTTCGACAGTGTCGTATTTTAGAGGTTAATTCCCAACCTCCATGATCCATCAGAAGTTGAGCCCGTTCGGAATTCCCTTATCCCAACTGATATGTAGTCAAAACGACAACTTATTTGAATAAGTATTAACAGGGTATATAGCAGGAAAACGAAAACAAAACCCCCAAAATCCCCTAGATAAAATCAGCATTTGCTCCCATTTAACTTTTATCCGACTAAAGGCCTTGGGATCAAAGATAAAACAAGTGATAAGCGCATTGGGGGACGAATATTGCATGCAGAGCAGATGTTCATGAGCCTATATAGGAAAAGTTCAATAATTGTGTCATTTACGAATATCTGCACCCATTCGGACATTAAATGGGATTTTGGGGCAAATAGCGAAATATCATAATAATCAGGACTGCCTATGGGTGGTCGAGATATTTATTTAATCAAGCAAGGTCGCTATAAGTAATTTAATGATTTATATGTAGTACGACTACTTCAAGATACCTGCATTTTTCATTATTACCGACCAAATGGGTGAGAGATTATTGCAAATATATAGAATATTGCAAATAGGGTTATTCACGAAACGTAAATTTTACGAGTGTCTTTTGGAAGAATTTTGTTGGAACTTGCGCCGATAAATGTCTTGTAGCGTTCTGCCCTCACGCTACCTTTCGGTTTTTTTTCTTGTTTTTTTTTTCCAACTTAAATTCCCTTTCCCTCTCTTAAAATTTTTTTTTATTATTATTATTATTAAGCATTTTTTTTTCTTTTACTTATATTTTATTTTTCAGGTACCTAAAAAGGGATAAAACTTAGTCATTTTCGAGAAGTAGCCCTATGCTACTTCTCCATATTACAATTCCTGAAAAAGATAAAATTTTAATATTTTCGAGAAGTAGCCCTATGCTACTTCTCCATATTACAAAAAGCCTGAAAAGAAGAAAAAAACGTAAAACCTGAAGGGTAAGCAGCAACAAGTAAAATATTTCAAATGAAAAAAACAAAGAAAAATCCCAATTTGTGCAAAATGCTCACAAATTATAATTTTCTACATAAAACTTACCGCTAGTCGCCAACATCCAGGAGACGAAAACGGCAATTCGCCGACTGCGTGTAGTCGAGGAGTTGGACTTTGGAAGTTGACCAAGGCGGACCGGCGCGAACGTTGATCGAGGAAAAGTTTTTTTATTAGTTTTGATTTGTGAGTGGCGCAGCCGAATAAATTATTGTGATTTTTTTTGAAGACTACGGGAAAAATTTCTTTTTCTTTGACGAAAGTACCGCGTTATTATTGGCGACCATTTATTTGTAGATTTTCTCTTATTCCGAAGAAGCTTATAAAAGAAATAAAGATCATTTAGTGTATATATATATTACCTGTGCATACCTTGTGAATTTCGGCACAATTGCCTGAAAATAAAGAAAATTATGAATTATAAAAGAAATAAAGTTCATTTAGTGCATTTATTTACCTGTGCATATCTTATTAATTTCGGCACAATTACCTGAATTTAAAGAAAATTATTGGTGAATTTAAATTTCTGAAGAAGATCATAGGGGAAATAAAGTTCATTTAATGCATATATTTACCTGTACATATCCTGTGAATTTCGGCACAATTGTCTGAAAATAAAGAAAATTATGAATTATAAAAGAAATAAAGATTTATTAGTGTGTATATTACCTGTGTATCTCTTATGAATTTTGTCAGAATTATCTGAAAATAAAGAAAATTAGTAGTGAATTCAAATTTCTGAAAAGATTATAGAAATATAAATCATTTATTGCATATATTTACCTGTGCATATTCTATGAACTTTGGCACAATCATCTGAAAATTAAGGAAATTATTAGTGAATTTCAATTTTTGAAAAAGATTATTGTATATACAAAGATTTCATTAGTGAGTATATTTACCTGTGCATATCTTATGAATCTTGGCACAATTATCTGAAAATAAAGAAGCTTATTAGTGAAGTTAAAATTCCAAAAAGGATTATAAAAGAAATAAAGATCATTTGGTGCGTATATTTACCTGTGCATATCTAGCGAACTTTGGCACAATTACCTGGAAATTAAGAAAATTATTAGTGAATTTAAATTTCTGAAAAAGATTATTATAGAAATAAAGCTTAATTAGTGCGTATATTTACCTGTGCATATCTTGCGAACTTTGGCACAGTTATCTGTTGCAGCACCTATCTATGTTCATGGCAAGATGGATGTAGGTAGGGCTGACAACGGGCGCGCTCTTCGCTACAATGGCGCCCAAATTCGGTTTTCTTTTGATCTTGAGTCAAGCTTCTCTTGACTAAAGTGCAATGCTTTTCTTCCTCAGTATTCTTTCGGTTTTAAAATATTTTCTCTTTTTTTGTAAAGTTCTAGCTACGACTATATCATGTCAAACATTTTTGTTTTTTTTTTTTGTACATCGACACTATACTTTAAGAATCATTTCATCAGTTTCATGTCGTGTTGCCTTGTCTTCAAGTTGTTCAGTTTTTTTTTCTCAATTTCGATTCTGCAAATAAGGTTGTTCTTTGCTCAATCCAGTTCATATGGAAATGTTTTGTTGTTGTCAGTTTATAGATGACACTCTTGGTTTGGCAGAACGAGTTACCTTGCTAGGCTGCCAATGGCTTGGTCTACGCAGAGCTACCTTTTTCTCCCATACAGCTCATTGCTTTCGTGGTAGTTCCTTTTTGCCCTCGTTAGATCTGGCTTTGGTAGCTGGCGAGATGGCTCGTGATTGCGCTCCATTGGTGCAACTACGTAAATCTCCTCATATCACGTTCAAATAATATATCCATTTTATTTCTTTTTGAATTTTATAACCTTCATGATGAAGTATCCATTTTCCTCGGTAGTGAGCAGGTTTTGTACGCTAGTATTCTCCGAGGCTAAAGCTTCAGCCCGCGAACGCTGGGGAGATGCTCGATCATCGACAAAATGTTTTCCACATTTAAAGCGGCATAGCCATATCTCAACTCCGTCGCCAAGTTGGTGGACGGCGTTCACCTCTTGACTCCGCAGTATCCTTGGCAATGGGTTTGAGTTGGCAAGTCTTAAATCTTTCACATCGATTGAAAAGCTGGTCCATAGTTTTCCTTTGAATTTCAAGTTTTGCTACTTCATCAGTGCCTGTCGTAAGACATCAGCACTGGTAATGCATGGCGATCGGATGATCAGTAGACATGGAAGGTTGTATGCGAAGCATGCTTCTCGAGCGTCAGCCCTGTTCACAGCTGCTAGTTCCAGGAAGAAGACAGTATTTTTTTTTATTTTTTTTTTTTTGTGGCAGTAATTGTATTAGTTCGTCCATTTGGGACACGAATAGTGATGGTTTGTTTGTGTTTTCTTTGGGTATATTATTACAATACAGCTACTGCTTCTTCCTGAGCACTGTTAGTCACTGAACGGCCGATCATCTGCTCCCGATTTGGGTTGTCACATTGTCCCGGTAAATTGATGAACCAAGTTCGTCTTTACGACCCATGTCTTTGCTCGGACAATGGAGCACTCAACCCGTTCCAGTTCCTTCTTTGATAATTAATTCCCTGTTTGTGACCAGTCCGGGGGTTGGGCAGTGAGAGTTGGAGAGAGTCTGAGAGCGATTTGTTTTCGTGACAGCATTGAATTGCTGAAACTTTGGTGTGTGTATGTGTTCGGGTGGCTCGCAACATGGCCAAACCACCTCTTCATATGATCTAGCATTTTTGAATAAGTATATACGCACAGTTTTACGTCGTTGAGTTTATCAGGAGTTAATATTCGGGATTTTTTTCCTCTTTTTCTCTCTTTTGGAATACTATTATTGCACGTATAAATGTATGCACAAATTTACAGACCTTTCTTTTTGGATCTATTATTATAAAGATAGTAATTCGGAATTTCATTGGAAGTTATATATTTACATAGTACAAATTTAGCACGCACAGATTTGTAGATCTTTCTCATTGAATTTATTATAAAAGGTAATATTTTGGATTTTTCTTTTCTCAAAGAAATTCCCCATACACACAAGTTACCGGTGTTCCCCCTTGGAGTATCATAAAATCAGTATTTTGGGATTTCCTTAAGTTTACACATTCATGAATGAGCGCATAGATTCAATACGCGCGATTCCTCAGATCTACGTCTTGGTATCATAAGATTATTAATTTTTCCTATTTTGGATCTATATACTTATATATGCACAAGTATAAGACACGCAAGGTTTACAGGTCCTCCTCTTAAGATTTGTAATGAATGTACTATTTTGTAACTCTCTTTCGTATTGATCTGAGAGCACACAAAGTATAGATTATTTTTGTTGTGTTTTATAATAAAGCAAAAATTTGAACTTCCTTTCGAACATATATATATTTATCTATATGCGAATATCATACACGCATATAGTATAGGTATTCCTTCGTTAGATTTATAATAAATTTATAATTTTGAACTTTCATTGAACTAACACATTTATAGGCGCACAAATTTAATACGCATCATACTATTCTGCATTTTCTTTTGAGTTGTATACCAATATACGCACCAGGTATAGACCTCTCTCTTTAGATATACAACAAAGTTATTATTTTGGATTTTCTGTCAAATATATACATACATATCTACACATGCTCAACTATAATATACACATAAATTAACAAAGTTATCCTTTGCTGCCGTTGAAGAGATAAGTATTCTTCCTCGTTCGATTTTGCACTATTTGTGACTTTTTTTTCTGTCTTCTCAGACAATGGACTTGCGTACTTATGTAAGAGCTCGTTCGTCAAGCTAGTTCTGTTGTGTACGAGCATCTTGTGGACCAGTTCCTCAGTTCCAAGTATATTGGTGAGTCAGTGAATTCAGTCATTTTCGTATTTACATACACAGTTACAAGTCTTCGTGGTACCTCCATTACGTACTCGTAGGTAAGCACATTTGCGTCAGATAATTTCAACATACTAGCCAGTACATCTTCCCTATTTTCGGGATATTGGTACAATTCCCAACCTAAATTTCTACCGCAAGTGGTCATTTTTAACCTGCTCGAATATGGATTTCAACTATCTATCTTCAGACGAGCTGGCGGTCGAGTATAGTGTGCGCAGCATCGATCCGTCCCACGAGGACGCCAGGGAGCAGCTCCAGAAGGCTTTCGAAGCCGAGCAGCTAGATCCCAGCAGAGAAGTGCAAAGATCACATGCGCACAAGATTCCCTCGCGGGAGGTCGACTATATCAGCAGTCGAGTGGAGGCTTTGAGGTATGACCTCACTACGGATCCGTTTCGCACGGATAAGGATCGCACTCGCTATCGTAGCCAGATCATCCACGTTCTTCACATGGCCCGACGGTTGCACAATACTTCCCCGTCTGTGCGCTCGGAAGTCCAAGAACATCTCTCGACATTGGAAGGTCTCCTAAATTCGGTCGAGACAGTCCAGCTTCCATTGCAGGGTCGGATGCATGATGAGGAAGGCGCTCGTGGACTGCATAACAGATACCAACCTTGGAGGGGCTGGTCTAACGGGCACTATTTCCAAAACTTCAACTCGAACGATCTACACGAACGTGAGTACTCCCAAGGTCAGCACAGGGAGTCCCCGCTTCAACCCAGGTACGCCGGGTCCCGGGGGGAATACCCAACAGAATCCTACCAGCAATTACACTACGGAGCGGCCGCAGACAGCCTTTCGGGAGGGAAGACCACGCTTCCTTTCGGTGAACGAACGTTTAGAGGCCTTGCACACGGGACCAAACCGCGGTGTAGGAGCAGATCCCCCACCAAGTCATGATTATTTCGATTCACGATCACGCAGGCCCCCAGGGTCAGGGGTCTCATTGCTGAACGCGTCAGCATATCATCGACAGAGTACTGCAAGAGACCGTAGTAGTATGAAAAATAGTCCTGTTTTTAGATGGAAACTATACTTCGATGGTACCTCAGGTCTAGTTGTGACTGAATTCATTTTCCGAGTGGAGTCACTAGCCTTGCTAGAACAAGTTCCTTATTCCGACCTCTGCGCCGGCTTTTATTCGCTCGTCACGGGAAAAGCCGCGAATTGGTACTGGCTGTACCTGCGAGAACACCGTTCTCATTCCTGGACGGAACTACGCGCGGCACTTCTTCGGGAGTTCAGGAATCAGGAGACAGATTATGAAATACGTAATCTAGTGCAGGATCCAACACAAGGTTCTCGAGAATCTTTTAGCGACTATCGCTTGGCGGATTCCGCCGATTCCCGAACAGGAGCTCGTGGAGATCCTAAGGAGAAACATGAAGCCGGCTTTGCAGGAGGCATTGCTGCTGCACCACACGGATAACGTTCTCGACCTGAGAGACATGTGCTGCAAATTCGAAAAACTTTGGTCTCAGACCAAGCCACAGTCTCGAGAGTTACCGCCACGGCGATCGGTTCACGAATTATATTCGGATAGTCAACATCTTTCAGACCACCCGGAAGTTCAAACACGTGGTGTGGTAGCAGCTCTTCAAGCTATGCCACAGAGGGATTACCAACCACCATCCAGATCAAGACCCAGCTGCTGGAACTGTGCTGCAGAGGGACACACCCATCACGCCTGCCGGCGTCCACGGCGAATATTCTGTTACGGATATGGCTCAGCAAGTGTTGTGTAAAGCAAGTGCCCAACTTGTGGGAACTCCGCGTATTCTGACTCCGGCCCAGATCTCCAGACGTCCCACAAGCGAAGCCGCAACAAATACCGAACCCGAGCGCTTCCGCTAGGCCAGCTACGCGTTGGTGACGAGTGTGTCTCGCCCAAAGGCAGGCCAGTAGAAGTCCATGACGTACCTGAACATAACCCGCTCCTAATAGTCACTAAACCTGCACAGTCGTTCGCAGCACCAATAACCACCCGAGATGTGGGTGTCCAAACCATCCAGACTTTACCAATAGATGAACCATGTGACTCAGAATCCTGTAGTTGTACATCTTCCGAAAATATATCAGCAGATTTCGACACCGATTCAGATAGTGATTCCAGTGAAGAACCGTGTTGTTTTTTTGCACAAATGTGTATCTGCCCAGGATCGTATCACGCAACCGCCCTTACCACAGCCTGCGCAGATATATAAAGGCTGCCGTCGCTGAAACAACGCAACCAAGAAGTACAGACCTCCGGCCTTACGCTGATGTCTTCATCCAAGGCCAGCGAATACGGGGTTTGTTAGACAGTGGCGCTAGCGTGAGGGTGTTAGGTTTCGGGGGCGAAAAATTCCTAGAAAGGGCAGGGATCCGCTTCCATTCCATGCCGTCTACCATATCGACTGCGGACGGTCAACAGCAACAGGTGCTAGGCCACATTCGTGTGTTGATGAAGTATGGAGAGAAGACACGCATGATGCGGCTCCATATAGTTCCCTCTTTGCAACAGTCCCTGTATTTGGGAATCGATTTTTGGAGAGCTTTCGGCCTAGCTCCAGTCATGGAAAGCGAGCTACATACACTACCCAAGCCCGCACGCACGTGCTCTCAGAAACATGACATGCCTGATGAAGACAACCGAGACTTGCAGACAGTAGCTGAATCCTTTCCATCCTTTAGTAAGCACGGTCTTGGACACACATCATACGTCGAGCATCAGATAGACATCGGTGCTGCAAAGCCCATCAAACAACGCTACTACGTTGTGCCCCCAGTGATACAGAAAGTAATGTACGACGAGCTCGACCGAATGCTAGCACTCGGAGTTATCGAGGAGAGTCAGAGCGCATGGTCCTCTCCCGTCACCTTAGTGAGAAAATCAAATGGGAAGGTTCGATTATGTTTGGACGCTCGCAAGGTAAACTCTGTGACTGTGCCGGAGGCATTCCCTTTACCTCTCATCGATGGGCTCCTGAGTCGATTACAAGAGACTCAGTTTATTTCAGCCATCGACCTAAAAGACGCTTTTTGTCAAATTCCATTGGCGAGACCCTCCCGTGATAAGACAGCGTTCGCCGTTCCAGGGCGGCCGTTGTACCAGTTCACAGTCCTCCCCTTCGGACTATGTAACGCTCCTCAGACGATGTGCAAGTTAATGTGTAAGGTATTCCACACCAATTGCACGACCCGGTATCTGTCTGCTCAGACGACTTGCTCATTACCTCCTCTACGTTTGATGAACATCTCAAGCTGCTTAGCACAGTCGCAGAGCTGTTGCGTAAAGCCGGCTTAACCATCACCGTTGAGAAGAGTAAGTTCTGCATGCGAGAAGTCAGGTACCTTGGTTTTGTAGTTGGAAATGGCTGCATGAGGGCAGACCCAGAGAAAGTAACTGCCATTCAGAACTTTCCAAGACCAAACACCGTCAAAAAGATCAGAAGCTTCCTGGGAGTCTGTGGCTGGTACCGGAGTTTCATTCCGCAGTTCGCGACAATCGCTCCTCCCACAGACCTGCTGAAAAAAGATATTAAATTCCTGTGGAACGAGCAGGCCGAGCAAGCATTCACACAGTTGAAGGGATGTGTTACCACTGCGCCAGTACTTGCTAATCCAGATTTCTCGCGGACGTTTTTCATACAATGTGATGCAAGCACGACGGGAGTGGACAGCGTGCTATTCCAGCGATCTGCTGACGGAGCTGAACACCCCATCGCGTTTATGTCGCAAAAGCTGAATGCGACACAAAAAAATTATATCATTACCGAGTTAGAGTGTCTGGCGACAGTACTGAGCGTCAAACGCTTCCCACCATATGTTGAGTGCCTGGAGTTTACGATCATCACCGATCATGCTAGTCTTAAATGGCTCATGGACCAAAGAGATCTATGCGGCAAGCCACGGTAGAGTCTTAAACTCCAAGCCTACGCCTTCAGCATCGAATATCGGAAAGGCAAAGAAAACGTGGTGGCTGACGCTCTGTCCCGTTGTTTCGCTGAGGAGCTGGGAAGTTCTCTTACGAGGAATGGCGCCTGTTCTCCCGCCATCGAATCAATCGTTCTAGACTCACAGGCATAACTTGAAACTTCTTACGTCGAGCGAGTTCAGAGAATAACCTCTAACCCAAACGCTTATGATAACTCCGAGTCACAAACGGCAAAGTGTGCATATCGTTTGTTTCTCCCAAGAACATCGTGGGAGCGAGTCAAGTCTCATGGAAGCCCTGGGTGCCTGAAGGGCTCACCACCAAACTAATTAACGAGAACACTGCGCACCAACATCCGCGCATTTTGGAATTTCTAAAACCCTTGACAAGCTACGTCGTCACTACTATTGGCCGTCTATGGGGCTCGACGTACAAAAATTCGTCAATCAGTGTGAAGTTTGTAAAAGCGTGAAGCCGTGCAACTATTCTCTTAGACCTCCTTTAGGAGAGCGACGATACACAAAGCTACCTTGGCAACGCGTGTTCTGCGATTTCTTGGGTCCTTACCCACGAAGCAAAAAACGGAATAGATACATCTTCATCATCCTTGACCACTTGACCAAATTTGTGCTGCTGAAAACAATGCCAGAAGCCACCCTGCGAGAGTCGTAGGCTACTTACAACAAGAAGTATACCATGTGTACGGGGTCCCAGAATTCCTTCATTCTGACAATGGAAGCCAATTCACTTCCAACCTCTTTACCCAATCGTTACAGAAGCATGGGGTCGAGCACTGTCTCTCCCCATCCTACTCACCTCAATCTAACGCATCTGAGCGAGTCAATCAATCAGTACTCGCCGCGATCCGCGCTTATGTTGGAGATGATCATCGGAACTGGGATGAACACCTGAGCGAGACAGCGTTCGCTCTCTGGAACGTATCGCACGATTCCACCAAGTACTCCTCGTACTTCGCGATGTTCGGAAGACACCCCGTGACACTTGGGAGCTCCTACAAATTATTGCGAGATCTCACTCCGGACTCAGATGGTGCGCCTGATATAATCCCAGTAAATCAGAGACTGCAATTGGTGCGGGACCAGATCAAAGCACATCTGGCTGAGGCGTACAAAAGATACTCCGCAGGCTACAATCTCCGAACCCGCGTGAGAACTTTTCGTGAGCGAATAGGCCTATGCTACTTCTCCATATTACAATTCCTGAAAAAGATAAAATTTAAATATTTTCGAGAAGTAGCACTATGCTCCTTCTCCATATTACAAAAACCCTGTAAAGAAGAAAAAAACGTAAAACCTACAATACCTACAATAAACCTTTGCGAAACCGAAAAAAAACTCCGAGAGATTATACCACACAAAATATTCGATGGCAACGATTTTGCTTAAAAATCATACACTCACATCCGTACGTAGCCAGCAGCACCGCAGCCCGAAGAGATATCGGTAATCGGCCGAACGATAACAAAGAACAGGAAAATGCTCGCTTACCGGTGGTTGAGTCAAGAACGGCTGCAATGTAGGCAGACTGCGTGTAGTCGAAGAGTTGGATTTTGGAAGTTGACCAAGCCGGACCGAGGAAAAGCTTTTTTATTAGTTTTGATTTGTAAATGGCGCAGCCGAATAATTTATTGTGATTTTTTTTGAAGACTACGGGAAAAATTTCTTTTTCTTTGACGGAAGTACCGCGTTATTATTGGCGATCATTTATTTGCAGATTTTCTCTGATTCCGAAGAAGCTCATAAAAGAAATAAAGATCATTTAGTGTACATATATATTACCTGTGCATATCTTGTGAATTTCGGCACAATTGTCTGAAAATAAAGAAAATTATGAATTATAAAAGAAACAAAGTTCATTTAGTGCATTTATTTACCTGTGCATATCTTATTAATTTCGGCACATTTTTTTTTTTTTTTTTTTTTTTTTTTTTTTTTTTTTTTTTTTTTTTTTTATTAAGCCAAGCTCAGGGGATACCCTATGATGCAAAGCACAGCATGGCAGGAAGGAGATAGGGAAAGGATTAGGGGATGTGAGGAGAGTAGCGGAGGTGCCGATGTGTGTCGCCCTTAAACTTCCGCAGATTGTATGCCGGAGGAAAAACAGAAGATGGTAAGCTGTTCCACATTCGCACTGTTCGGGATAAAAAAGCATCTCGGAATTTTACTGTACGGCCGAAAGTAATTTCAAGGGTTAAAGGATGTGCGCGGTTTGCAGCGCGAGTATTGCGTGCAGGAATCATTCTACAAGGGATTAGACTAGATATTTCATCAGAACATTGACCATGCATATAGCGATAAAGGAGCGAAAGGCATCCAACGTTGCGACGGTGCTCGAGTGAGTCGATATGACAAGTTATTGCCAAATCGCCAATGAGCTTGAAGGCTCTCTTTTGGACAATATCCAATGAAGCTAAGGCTGTGCGACCAGCCCCGGCCCATATATGGGAGTTGTATTCCATTCTACCTGAATTTAAAGAAAAATATTGGTGAATTTAAATTTCTGAAGAAGATTATAGAGGAAATAAAGTTCATTTAATGCATATACTTACCTGTACATACCCTGTGAATTTCGGCACAATTGTCTGAAAATAAAGAAAATTATGAATTATAAAAGAAATAAAGATTGATTAGTGCGTATATTTCCTGTGTATCTCTTATGAATTTTGTCAGAATTATCTGGAAATAAAGAATAATAGTAGTGAATTCAAATTTCTGAAAAGATTATAGAAATATAAATCATTTATTGCATATATTTACCTGTGCATATTCTATGAACTTTGGCACAATCATCTGAAAATTAAGGAAACTATAAGTGAATTTCAATTTCTGAAAAACATTATTATAGAAATAAAGCTTAATTAGTGCGTATATTTACCTGTGCATATTTTATGAACTTTGGCACAATTATCTGAAAATTAAGGAAATTATTAGTGAATTTCAATTTCTGAAAAAGATTATTATAGAAATAAAGATTTAATTAGAGCGTATATTTACCTGAGCATATCTTATGAATCTTGGCACAATTATCTGAAAATAAAGAAAGTTATTAGTGAATTTAAATTTCCAAAAAGGATTATAAATGAAATAAAGATCATTTAGTGCATTTTTTACCTGTGCATATCTTATGAATTTTGGCACAATCATCTAGAATTAAAGAAAGTTATTAGTGAGTTTTAATTTCTGAAGAAGATTATAAAAGAGATAAAGATTTAATTAGTGCATATATTTACCTGTTCATATCTTGCAAACTTTGGCACAATTACCTGAAAGTTAAGAAAATTGTTAGTGAATTTAAATCTCCGTAAAGGATTATAAGCGTAAAGATTTATTTGGTGAACATAATTTTCCTTCCCTAAATCAACTCTACGCATACGTACTTGTGTTATATCATGGCTGTTCGCACCTCTATCTGTACAGTATAAGAAGGTTAAAGAGTTAAGTTCCCCTTTTGGAACCAGTACATATATATAGCAATTACTAAGGGCGATTCTGCCATTCACCTCAACTGTAGGTTAATCTAATTAAACAATACTCATTGCACGTTTGTAATACATTCCGATAAAGGATAACGTTCGAAAGCACCCAAAAGAGGTGAAAAGAACAAAACAAAAAAGAGGTCAATGAACCCAAACATTTGAAATAAACTGTTGCGGCCACCAACGTTGTCGAAGGAGAAAAGGGTGCAGCCAAGTAGAATCAGTTCCAGCCGTCGAGCCGTCCTGCCAGTGGTGAAGTATAGGTGATAGCAAGTAAGTCCATTATAAAAATATAGTAAAATAATGTGTTTGAATTCATTTTGCCTGTGTGACAAGTAGCCTTAAGTTTAGATAGTAGGGACAAGCCTAGTATAAGCAAACGTAGCAAATTGTCAAGAGGTGAATAGCGAAAGCTTCGGATATTTTGCAATAAACTCATGTTTCGTCAGCATTAAACGAACATACCTTGTTCTCCTTGTTGTTGAGTGCACCAAATCTTTCTTTGCTGTCATATGCACCTGAAGTTCATATCCATGTGCCATACGTAGGTAGAATGCGTAAGTAGAGTCCGAAGCAGTGGGTGGTGAGGTCATGGGGTGAGCTGCTAGGAGAAATGGGGCTAAGGATAACACCCATGCTTTGACGCCTTAGCTAGGGTGGATGGGGGCGTTGGGCCCATTCATGTCAAAGCCAGGACTCCCTCAACAACTGGAGTCCACGTCAGCGCTCTCTCTCTCTCTCTCTCTCTCTCGTCCCTCTCGCCTGCGTCGTAGCTTCTCCGAGTATCGTACACTGGTACTGCGTCGCAAAGGTTTCTTTCTTTTCTCACAGGATTTTAGGTTGTACTAGTGGAGACAAGTAACCGGTAACATGATGAAAGGGATTTTTTTTTGTGTCCGTCCGTCCGTCTGAAGTCCCAGGAAGAGAAGTCAGTTTCCTTTTTGCACAGCTTTCAAGCACCGAGGGGATGTGGGTGGCAAGAATCACCCCAAGCCGGCTGATCGCTAGCGGCAATATGCTGTGCGGCCATCTACATATGTCCCCGAGGTAAATTTTGCAGCAAGAGGTGTCTGTTGCAGCACCTATCTATGTTCATGGCAAGATGGATGTAGGTAGGGCTGTCAACGGGCGCGTGCTTCGCTACAGTCTTAATGCCATTTATGATAGGCGAATAGTTCGCATTGGTAAGATATTGTTGATGCCACATTCAAATTTTAAAAAGTTTTTAATCAAATGCGACAAGCATATTATTATGACAGTTTATACATGGGTTAGATAAGGTAAGAGTAGCGGCCACCGAAACAGATTAGTAGATGGTAGTTAAAGCTGTGAGGAAACTAAAACTAGCCCCAAGAGTTGATAAACGTAAATAGAGCTCATAGCTTTTTGTCGGCATTGGTCCGATATATTATGGACTCAACGCACAGCAGATGGAAAACAAGCTGTCTATAATAAAACATCAGCATCTACTTTTCATTAAAAGAAGGAAACTGCGGAATATAATTAGCCCTACCCTCTTTAGCAAAAAGATGTCAATATCAAAGGAATTTAAACATGTTAAAATAATAATCGACGATAAGCTCAGTTGGAGCAAACATTTAGATAAATCAGGCTAAAAATTTGCACTAGAATTATTGAACCTATTTTGTAGTTAACATGAGGAGCACTAAAGCCAAATAAATGTAATTATGGAACAAGTGTAAAGTGCATACAGAATCCTAATTTAGTATACCAAACGGTTTAACACTGAGGAGGCACTAGGAACAGGAATATATGTTGTAGAATACAAATCCAAGCTAAACACCGTTTAAAATTTCAAAGGGCAACCATTTCATGGGTGATCGAGGCATAGATTAACGTGGTCAGGGGGAATATCTTCTGTATTTTTAAATTATTAACTAGTCCTGAGAGCAAATGGTAAATTAACAGAACTTATAATTAGGACTCATGAAATTGTAAATAGTATCAGTAAAAAACACAGAGCAAAATATATACAATTCCCTATGTTTCCTGTTAATATTAACCAGTTTAAATGATTCGTTTTAGTTATAGGGTTACTAAGGAGGGCTTTTAACTGAAGGTATAGGGCGAAGACTTTTGCCTCCAGAGACCACTTTTTCATTCTCTGAACACGCAGAGATCTATTTATATATACTATATATATATATATATACATATATATTTACTTTTTACTTTTTACTTTATTACTTTTACTCTTTACCTTATACTTTTTACTTTTTACCTTATACTTTTACCTTATACTTTTTACCTTATGCTTTTTACCTTATACTTTTTACCTTATACTTTTTACTTTTTACCTTATACTTTTTACCTTATACTTTTTACTTTTTACCTTATACTTTTTCCCTTATACTTTTTACTTTTTACCTTATACTTTTTACTTTTTACCTTATACTTTTTACTTTTTACCTTATACTTTTTACCTTATACTTTTTACTTTTTACCTTATACTTTTACCTTATACTTTTTACCTTATACTTTTTACTTTTTACCTTATACTTTTTACCTTATACTTTTACCTTATACTTTTACCTTATACTTTTACCTTATACTTTTTACCTATACTTTTTACTTTTTACCTTATACTTTTTACCTTATACTTTTTACCTTATACTTTTTACCTTATACTTTACTTATACCTTTACTACCTTATACCTTATACTTACCTTATACTTTTTACCTTATACTTTTACCTATATTACCTTTTTACCTTATACTTTTACTTTTACTTATACTTTTTACCTTATACTTTTTACCTTATACTTTTTACCTTATACTTTTTACCTTATACTTTTTACCTTATACTTTTTACCTTATACTTTTTACCTTATACTTTTTACCTTATACTTTTTACCTTATACTTTTACCTTATACTTTTTACCTTATACTTTTTACCTTATACTTTTTACCTTATACTTTTTCCTTATACTTTTTCCCTTATACTTTTTACCTTATACTTTATACTTATACTTATACTTATACTTATACTTATACTTTTTACCTTATACTTTTACCTTATACTTTTACCTTATACTTTTTACTTATACTTTTACTTATACTTTTATACTTTTTACTTATACTTTTTACCTTATTACCTATACTCTTTACCTTATACTTTTTACCTTATACTTTTACCTATAACTTTACTTATACTTTTTACCTTATACTTTTTACCTTATACTTTTAACTTACTTATACTTATTTTACCTTATACTTTTACCTTATACTTTTTACCTATACTTTTTACCTTATACTTATACTTATACTTATATACTTATACTTATACTTATACTTAACTACTTATACTTTATACTTATACTTATACTTATACTTATACTTATATTATACTTATACTTATACTTTATACTTATACTTATACTTATACTTATACTTATACTTATACTTATAACTTATACTTATACTTATACTTATACTTATACTTATACTTATACTTAATACTTTATACTTATACTACTTATACTTATACTTATACTACTTATACTTATACTTATACTTATAACTTATACTTATACTTATACTTATACTATACTTCTTATACTTATACTTATACTTATACCTATACC
>OZ005740.1:262664036-262746132 GCA_963930735.1 Dioctria linearis | reverse complement strand
ACTAAATTTCTTAAGATGCCACGTCGGCAAGCATTAACGGAAGAAGAAAAAGGGAAAATTCTCGCGTATAGAGATACTGGTCAGCCCACACTGGTTGGTTACAAACCCACATTAACAGTTCGCCAAAAAAGGCAAATAAAGTTTGTAAGGCACTAAACGAAAAATATTTATTAATGAAATGAAGGCTGAATTGGCACTTTCGCTTACTACAAGATGAGTGCAACAAGTTCTTAAAGCTGATTCAAATCTTGCATTTATAAAACGATTGGGGAAACCTGCATTAACATTGCAACACAAAAGAAAGAGGTTTTAGAATGGACAAAGAAATACATGGAGTTTGGAAAGAAGTGGAAGTGTGTGCTCTTCAGTGACGATAAAAAAATCAATTTGGATGGTACAGATGGCTTATTGGATTATTGGTACGATTGAACGCAGGTAACAAAATGGAATATGTTCTAAAAAGATACTTTTTGGAAATAGATGATCGGCTCCAATCGGTAAACTTCATTCAATAGAATGTATTTTAGACATGCATTTCGGAAAATCGAATTTTTGTTCTTGCCTTGGTACAGCAGCGTTCGGGTTTGTGTACCGTCGGACATAAAATTGATACGTTTTCGATACATTATTTTATATCGAATTTTCGTTTCGAAACGGAATCTCGGTTATTGTTCTCAGTCAGTATTAATGTCTAGTTTGTGGTGGTTTCTAGTGAGTAATTTTGGTAGTTAGTTTATGCTTTTCAATTTTATATTTATTTGAAAATGTCGCGAATATGGGTTTTATCCATATCTATTTAATATCGTTTTGAATATGTTTCTGTGAATACTCATTTATATAAATTTTATATCCTTTAGAATGCGTTCTGAATATATTTTTTCGGATATACATTATCACACGATCATTTTTAACCGACGTCCGAAGATTTCGCTCGGCAGGGCGGACATGAGTCTTATAAAAAGCATATGGAAAGAATATGTTTTTTGATATCAATACCTGTAGCCAGAGAACATGCTCTGATATCCTGTGGAGCATATCGAGAAGATGATCGGAACATGTTCTGTGTTATCTAGGAAGGCGCGAAAAAGAAAAAAGAATGAGTCGTAACTTTGGTGGTGGTAATGTTATGATTTTGGGCACCTATTCTTTTCAGAAAACCGCCTCTAACATGGTAAACACATAAAATGACTTTAGAGGATTGCATCAATATGTTGGAAACGTCACTGATAGATCTCTAATGGGAGCTGATTTCATCTTCCAGCAAGACAATGCCGTAAGATTTTTTGTGAATTTATTATTATTGTTAATGGATTATATATAAGGTGTGTGAATACAATATGCCCACCCTAAGAAGCTTTTTATTATTCTTATCAGATAATGTTAAATAAGAAATTATATATCATGATAAATTACATGTTTAAAACCAGCTAATTTAAAAAAAAAAATGTGCCCACACGATGTTGGCAATATGGTCATATATGAAAAAGTCTGAAAATATATAAAAAAAAATATCTCTTGCATACAGTAAGTACATTACGTAAGAAAAAGAATAAGAAATAAAGAGTTAACATGTTGACAATAGAAGCAAACACGTGCTAGCAATATGCTCATATGCATATTGTCAACTCTGCATGGTGGGCATATTGCTGCACATAAAGTAAAAATTAAGTTAGAATTTTGGCGCATGTATGTGGATGACATATTTTGTGTATGGAAAGGCTCAGACAGCGAATTATATAACTTTTTAGAATGGATTAACCAAATTGATGACAAAATAAAATTTACGATTGAAGTAGAAAAGGACAAGGCTATTAACATTTTGGATTTTCAAATATCTCATGAAACAGGTAGCCTTAACTTTGAAGTATTTCGCAACCCTATATACACGGATAATGTTATTCTATCCAATTCTAAACATGCCATGAGTACAAAAATGTCAGCTTTCCACGCTATGGTGGATAGATTGTGTAGGGTTCCCATGTCCAACGAAGCTTATAACAAGGAACTTTACATTATAAAAACAATGGCATCAAATAATGGTTACTCTGGGAACATGATTTCAAATCTAATAAAAAACAAAAAGACAAACAGAATAAAACAACTAGTATTTCCTACTGATAGCAATAGCACGAATGATAATTTAAAACCTTGGGTAAAATTGCCCTTTATTGGGAGAATTTCGTATAAAATTAGATCTATAATACAATACAAAAAAGACTAAATGTTAGAGTTTCGTTTTATAATAAGCATACTTTAAAAAATCTTATTGTAAATGCCAAAGATAAAACTGATAATTTCACTAAATCAGGTGTATATGAAATACCTTGTGAGGATTGCGAAAGTAGTTATATTGGACAAACTGGTAGAAGCTTCAATACAAGATTTAGTGAACGTATAAGATCTTTTAAACTTAACAGAAATGATTCTGCTATGGCCAAACATATGAACGAATTCACACAAACTTGTAAGAAAGAAAACTTAAAAATTCTTCATGTTGAAAATAAGGGGAAAAAATTGAATATTTTAGAAAATTATGAAATTTGGAAAGCAATACAAGGAGGAAAAATCATATTGAATGAACATGTAGAGCCAATTCGTTCAGTTTTGTGACACATGTTCATAAACAGACAATGATTTTACCAGATTCAGCTACATTCGCAATCCTCTCCTCATAAACATTTGATGTACATATGTGTGTGCATTTTATTGTATTTTATTTTTATTTTAAGTCTAGGCGAAGAGATTGTCGAATTTGTAAATATACACCAGTAGCACTTGTCTATTCTCCGATAATGGTCCAGATGGACCGAAACAGCTGTCAGAATTTATAAAAAGCTTCAACTTGTGAAAATAAAAGTACATGTTCAAAAGGCTATTAGTTTTATTCAGGAACAAATTATCTTATCTTAGGTTTCAGAATAGCTTTGAGAATAGGTTAAGAGCTAATACCACTTAAACGATTACAGATAGCACATAGGATGTAATGTGTCAAATTAAAGAGGAGAGTCCACAGCTTACAGTTTTATAAAAAAAGTCATGTTAGTAACCTTTTTGTAAAAAAATAGAGGTCAAAATACAAAAAAAGGTAAGAAAATCCGAAATCCGGCTGGTTGAGCAGTCATTGGGAAGGCCGTGAAGTTTGTGCATACAGTAAGTTGTACGTTTTAAAATACAGGGTGTTTTGTGATAAATTTGCTTTTTTTCTTAATCACTCGGTAACTCCTAATCCGTTGAAATGCTCCCCCCTGCCATACAATTGTTTTTGCCTAGGTGAGTATTATCACCTCGTCCTCTATTGACTTCCTAGGCGCAAACACCTTGTATAAGGTCCTGGTATCTACTTCCTCAAGAAATGTCTTGAATTGGCAGTCATTCACTGTATTATGAAATTAACTGTTGAAATTACGGCTTTCATTATGGGTTCCTTTCGAAGATCTCTTCCACAAAATTTTGTTGATGTGGGTTTTCGCCCATCAAGATCTTTTTCAATCAATGATACCATACTGTTATTGACACCTACTATATAGCTGATGCACCATCAATAGTAATTCCTGCTAAGTTATCGAAATTTAAATTAGCAGCCTTGCACGCATCCATCATATTCATCTTTAAATTATTTCTGGTTGCTTGCCCCGTCAGCGACTTCATGGCCAACATTTCACTTCAAAATTGTTAGTTATTTCAAAAAAAAAAAAATCATGAATTGTGCTATTGATGAAATATCGGTAGATTCATCTGCGGCAAGAGAAAATTATGATTTTTTTTTAGATTTTCCTTAAACTGCGTACAAAATTCTTCTGTTAAGTCAGATACTCTTCGTTGTATTGTCGTTTTGCTCAATGAAATATTTTCGAACTTTTTCGAAATTTTTCGAATTTTTTCTGATGCAGTTATAAAACATTTTTTTTATAAACTCTCCTTCAATAAATGGATGAGATGATTTGGCAATCAAAAGTGCAATATTAAAGCTAGTTTCCAGAGAAATCTTTGTTAATTTTTCGTACTTTACTATGAGACTAGCAATCGTTTGATAGAATGGAGTTTGTCCAATTGAATTTTTCCCTGAATTCTATGTTATTCATAATAATAATAGGAAGATAATACCGTAATGCCGAATTTATAATGACGAGTGGTAACAGGCATCCTTCTTTTCGCACGCAGTAGTGCATATGGCCATCTCTGTACGGCCCAGAGTAGAGCAGAATGGAGCTGCATAAAAATAGGTTCTATTCTATTTTCCCGCTGCCATTGCCGAAAGCTTACAAACTGTAATTTCAATTTACCATCATGAAGATGGCGTGTAAAAAGCTCCAAACTTCCTTTTATCATAACTAACATGTTTTAATGTTATTTCCTGATTTAATATTTTTTATGATTGCTAATAAAAAACAAGAGGTATTTTTTGCAATTTTCATGATTTGGAAACAAAAAAATAAGTATACATTAATTTTTGGCTAGTTTCCAGGCAATCTGATGGTGCCAATTTATTGTTTTGACAACGATCTGGACTCAAAGCTCAATCTGCTCCACTCTGTATTATGAATTAATAAATAAATATTAGAAAATAAGAAAAATAAAAATAGTGCCTTTCTATGAGAACTATATTTTGCATGGTACACTTCAAATTATTTCGACAATATAGGGAATAGTAGTTGACCTTGCAGAAGAGGTTTCTTCACATTTTACAGAAAAATCGAAAAACAGCAAACGAAAAATTGTTGTATTGGAAAAATTAAGGAAAAAAGAAAACCAATAATGAATAGCCCTTAGAAATATTTTTTATTAAATTTTCTGATAAAGTAATAAAAATTAATTGCGTGCCGGGCCAAATAAGAGAGGTCAAAGCGCAATTTGTGCAGCCTTGTGAAATGATCCTAACAGTCAAGAAAAACAACCAGACATGTGAAAATCTGATGCTGCCCAATTTAAAAAAAATTGATGGAAAATCCGACAGACAAATCTAAATAGATCTACATTTCTATGCAATCTTACTGATCTGGTGCAATTTTTATTTTATTGGTCATACCTGTTTAAATAACGCCAGAAATAGAAAGTTCACGTAATGAGGATAATATTGGTCCTATCCATTTAAAGATCAGATTATTATTTAAATGTTATTTTGTTTGTTTGTAAACTCTAAAATAATGGTTATTTTCGGGTCCCTGTTGTTAGCAGTTACAATTCTAGTATAGTTCTAACACTGCTGATGACGTGTGTTTTTTTTTTAAGAAGAGGAAAAGAAAGAAAGAAATTTCTGCAAAGATCTTGTGCTGAAAAGGTGTCAAGTTAACTTCAAAGACTTTCACATGGGAGCAGAATGTAATACATTTATGATTGTTTGGTTTGGTTTTAAATCATCATCATCATACGGCATAAAGTTCAGAAGTTATAGGGTGATTCATAAAAACATACCCAAATTACTTTAAGTCCTGTTATCTCGGAAACCATTAGGTTAGGATTACCAGCCCCCCCCCCCCACCAGTAGAGCACCCAGGACTTGGCTGGATTTAGGGAGGGATGCCACAGTGTCCCTTGTCCAAAGGAAAGTGTCGCGTCTTTTGGCCATCTGAACACTTCAGAACTACTTCTTTTGGAAGCTTTGAATTTCGAGTTTTATCTGCCAAAATCTCGGCATGGACCATAAAGCCACTATATTCTTTATCTTCAAAATTAATCGTGATTTCATATACAACGAAACCCATTTATTTACAACCCACGCAATTTGTGCCGTTTTCACAAAATTTTAAAAAGAAAACCAAGACCATACAATTTTATAATTGGTGGCGATTATAAATGTCTACATGGATGGATGGATTGAAGAGAAGTTGAGTCCCCGGGGTGTAGAACGTAGGCCACGGCAAGGCCCATTATTTACCAACGAGCAATGATCATAGGTTCCAACCAGACGCTCTTATGAACCATAAAATTGGCTCCCAACCCTTCCTAGCGGCCTCATGCAATTTATCCCAGGAGGTGTGAGCCAATGACTGTATAACGTTTTCCGGAGAGAGTCGGACAGTGACAAAGAAAGTGAGTCACCGTTTCCGATTCCTCTCCGCATCCTCTACATATCGGACTATCAACAAGTCCAAACATATGTAGGTGACCCCTGAGAGCGGGAATTCATCGTAGTCTTACAATCCAGTACTAAGTTGGTGGTTTTGAAGGGCTTTGACAAGGCCTTGACAGCCGCTTGGCTGTCCGAATATATGGCAATCTCTTTATTTTAAGTATTTCAGCCAAAAAGGTTCCTTCCCGTTTCAAGAATGGGCTTGACCTCCGCCTGGAAGATTATAACATAGCTTTTCAGGTGCATGGCAAGCTCCAAATGAGGCTCCTCACAGAGTTGTCTTCAGATTTGGAGCAGTCCGTATAAACTATGATGTCTCTTAATGGGTGAAGCACAGAGTGTGATGCCCATTCATCCCTAGAAAGAATTTTAGTTTTAAACTTGCTTATTAGCATGGTCTTATCAGGTACGATGGACCGCACAAAATCATGGATGGACTCCTGCGAAACCCTGGTTCCGGAATAGATCCAGTCATGATTCAGATACAGCCTCAGTGCTGCGATAGAGGCCCCCATTTTCATGCGTATCTGGACGGAGTGTATATTGAGAATAACCTCAAGATCCCGAGTGCTGGTAGACTTGAATGCTCGGCTTCCACTAAGTAGGCACAATTTTAAATTTTTTTCCAATATCTTAAGATAATTGGCATACTCCATTGCTTTCCACCATACCACAGAGCCATAGGTAACCATGGGTCCGATGACACTAGTGCATATCGACAGGATCATCCACGGTTTAAGTCCCCACTTTTTCCCAATGGTTCTGCGGTATATTGCGAAAGCTTTCAGAGCTTTGTTCGTTCTGTCCTTAAGGTGTGGCTTCCAGCTCAGCATTATATCTAGTATAATGTCTAGATATTTCACCCTGTCCTTAAGCTCTAACCGTGTAGAGCCGACGGAGGGCAGGTTCAATCTTGGGATGTTCCTTGTATTAGTAAAAAGGCATAGATCGGTTTTCGAATGATTGATGCACAGTCCGAAATCCGTAGCCCAGTCTGCGACTAATAAATGTCTGTATGTATTGAATGTTTGAAACTTATAAAAAATTTACCGGAGTACCGTACATTGAAATTTTTACTTCAATAAATACTTTAAATTTAAACATTTCTGATGTGAGAAGCTATATCTTCCGTTTCCATATTTTGCTAGAATTTGCATTTTTTTTTAAATAAGGAATTCAAAACAGGCAAAATCTATTTTGGTCGTATGCGTGACATCTGTTGGAGTGCTGGGGCTTTATTTCCTTAGGCACATTTCTTCCACATGGCACTAAATTTATCTAAATTTTGTAATTTTTTATGTTTATCCAACTATGAAAAGAAGTAAATTTGTTTTTTGTCACGTAATGTCGTCATCGTGGTGTGTAAAAAGTTACAAAATTTTTTATGCCTTTTTCCGCTGGAATGAAACAATAGAATTTTTATATCTTACGGCCATTCCGTGCAACTAAGATCGGAATGCATTATTTGGAACGAAAAACCGGTATTTGGAACGTTTTAATGGAACTTTGTTTTAATAAATGTGCAAATTTTTAATAGACTAACACGAAACTAACATTAAATGGGGAAACTACCTACTTTTTGCCTATTTCCGTCCGTATGATACTCAATAGTTTCGGTCGTATGGGAGAATTATGATCTTTCTCTTTTTTTGTCAGTAATTTGTGAAATTAGCTTTTCAGCCGTTTATTCGTAGTTGTTCTACTGTAAGAAATATACTGTCGCGCCTTTACTGCTGATCAGGCCTTTTCACGCCCGCCGCCATGCCACCCAATCATAGTCATATTTTATATTTAAAGGTTTTAGTTTATTTTTTCGGACTTTGTAATAATATCAGATTACATTTTAGTCCTGATTTTTAAATAACGTTGAGCAAACTCATCTTCTGTGGGAAGGGGGTCCCGTTCGTCTCCCGTCGGTGCGCCCCTGCTCCGCACCTCCAATTTTCTGCTTGGCTAAGCACGACCTATCTACCACATACGGGACACACTGTAAATATATTAAAACACTACAGTTCTCTCCAATATTTTTCACACTAAAAATTGTAATCATACACGGCTTTACTATATTGTGCTCTGTTTTGACTGCAGGAGCAATGTAGAAATTTAAAGGCAGATCGCCCTGCTAAAAAATGAAATCTAAAAACAAAATCTATATATGTCCGACGGTCTAATTTAGTTTTCACAGTAAGGATTTGCTTTATTCTCTCTAATAATTTATATCTTATGATTAATGATAAGAGCCTCTCGTTTTTTTGTCCGAATGCTGTAGAAATAAAAAGATTACAGCGCAAACAATTGTTTTCCTTGATATCTATGTACATAGCTACATAGTCCCCAAACATCAATAGCATTAATGAAATAACCTCCATTTGTGTTCCCGTAGGATTTTCGAATTATGATAAAATCTCTTTTGAGCAGGATAGCTAAGTAAAGATCTTAGGTCAGATATTGTTAAATACAATGAGAAAGTAAAACTCAAACAGTAGCTACTGAGCTTAAGAAATTTCTTCGTAAACAATTTCACTGTTTTCTCTAAAATAAATACTACACACATACTTACTTTCTATGTTATACATTTGACCTAGATCGATGTACATACCATCTGTCTCTGTGAAGGGACAATACAGGAATTGCATTAAAATATTTTCGACTACTATTTGTAAGAAGAGCTGTAGCACATGCCGCAATTCGAATACTCATCAGTTTAATGGAACAAGAGCCTCATTGTTGCTCGAATCGGACATCATTTTCCTTTTTCCTGGCATCTATTGTTCGGGCGTGATAGTCCCTTTAAATTGGGGAACTTATCATTTTGTCACAACAATTTTACTTCTATTTATCTATCTGGGGACGTCTATCTCCCAATTTTTCCAATTCATCATCTTCGGAACATTGCCCAGTGTAATGACTTTTTTATTTTGTTATTGGGCCGCTCTTTTAGAGCATTTGCCCTGAATCCTATTTTATTCCTTCGAAAGATACCAATTGTAAATATTCATTCAATTCAGCAGTTGATCCGATGCTCAGCATCATCATAGATCCAACTGGAGCAATAGAAAAATGTCCTAATTTATTTCTGGATGGGCAAACTTCTGTCCAGTGTTCTTAGGTATCCAATTTGAGCATGGATGTTCATGGGGGACTAGTATTATGGAGGGCACTAAAGAAATTTACGTTAAGTGGAGCAAGAGAATGAGCGGAAATTCCGATTGGTAAGAGTAGACGTGTTCTTGCATGGAATTTAATGAAGGCAAGTAATTATCAAAACGCGCTTTATAATGCAGGTTTGTTTCATAGGAGAGAATATTTTGAGCCAGGACCCTATTCAATATGGTCGGAATAGAATTGATGTCATCGGTGGTGAAAATAAATTAGAATTATGGAGGTTTCCGCTTTCAATGAATCTTTTTAGCTCTTAAGTCTTTAATGGTATTATAGGCACATTAGCAGGAGCTCTACACTTCCTAGCTGTAATGGCTGCGGTTATCGTGAATTATTCAGTTTTCTCATTGTTTGTGGGATTTCATCAATTAAGATCGTAAAATACTGGTGGATTTTCGGGATAACTTGTTTACGATTAATTTTGTAAGACTAATTTGAAGTCGTAATTTTGGTTGGATAATTTAGTTTTATCCTATAATAATTTGGTGGATACAAACAGAATGAATTAATTATTCTGTCAGAAAATTTAATTAACATTTAACTACCGGTATAAAACCTCTAATTAGAATGAAAAATTATATTTGTGTATACCCATCTCACGGCCCAACGGAATCATCGATGATATAGAGCCTCCTGGTTTCTGAGATATGTATGTATATAATTTTCATAATTTTTACTGGTTATGATTTTTAGTTTAATACTAGAATTTTAACCGGCTCTACTGGAATATTCCTCTATTTACATATATCTGTTTCAATTGCGATCAAGCTCGTTTGCTTTCCCGCGGAGTATTTGTGCCAGTATATAACACTTTCACGGCCACACGCTTCACCAGTATCTCGACATAGATTATATCATCAATCGCCGGCATTTTTTACCACCAACGCAGCATTTCCGATTTGGATGAAATTTTCAAATTTAGTAATTTTACGATGAAACGCCATTTTCAAAATTTTTTTTGATTCAAATAACAAACGAAGTATAATGCTTTATATTTTTCATAAAAAATATAGCAGCACCGAACGAAAAAAAAATGTTTGTTAATAATAGTAATTTTTTCCATAAAAGTAGTATTATTCACTAGTGAGGACTTCTAGCACTTTTTTTCTATTTTTGTTTTGAAGCTAGAGCCCCTATACGTACAAAAAATTGCGATGCTGTTCGGCTTCGTTGGAACAAGTTGGAATTTGTCCGAGATAAAGGGTGGTGGTATTTCACTAGCAACTTAATTAGAAAGTAATTTAGCGAACTATGAAATCTAATTTTGTTAATTATTCCTAAACGACTGTGACTGTGGTTTTTCTTAAATAAAAGATAACAGATTATAGATACGTAATTCCAAGAAAAAATGTGGTTAAGTGTTGCTAAATTTAGCAGAAAGATGGCGTTGAAAGTAATATAATGACCGATAAAAGGTAGTATGCTACGGAAATTATCTTAGATTCGGTAATTAGAGTCGGGTCGAGGTTTAGTAAAAAGGAGATTTTTAGGATAAATAGGGGTTATAACTAACCACTCCTATTTAGCCCTACTAGATAATTTCCGAACTAAAAAATTGATTTCAATTATTTTTTTTAAAAATCAGAGAATTTTGCCGTTTTTACCTCCCCGTCTGGGTCACCACGCTGAGCGCACCCTTTAAATTTACAACCCTAGTATTACGGCATAGTATCTTAGCTCCACTGTTAAAAAAGAATTATTGAGATCCATTCAACATTTACATAGAAATATCGATTTTGGTGTATCAAGATAATTTGAGGTTACCCAAAAAAGCACAATTTGGTCGTCTTCCAGGACAGAAGAAGCTCTAAAATTTTTTTTAACTCACTAGCGTCATTATCTTGCTCACTCACATTTCATGCAATGAATTTCCGTCTCACTCAAACTAGAATCTTAAAGTTACGGTCTTACGGCAAGCTTTGGGTACACTAGAATCATTTTTAGTAGGTGAAAAGAAATTTTTCGAAACTGGGTTTTTTGAAGAAATTTTTTTTTTCTGTAATCTAAGAAATAATGTACCATTTTAGAATTCTTATTAAATGCGTCAACTTTTAAAGTTACTTGCCAAACTGGCGTAGTACATTTTTTTTACATTACAGTCAGTTAAAGTTGGGTGAAATATTAACTTTCTATTCTCCGTTCGGCAAACTGTGACATTTTCTTCCAAGCTGGAGCAGTTGACTTAGAATGTAAAGCAACAGGTTATATAAGCACTATTCAGGATTACATAAGAAAAATAAAATTGAAAAAAAGTAAAGAGGAGTAAACAGGAGCTAAAAAAACATCACAACATCAACTTGAAAAATACATGGCTTAGATTTTTTTTTTATATTTTTCTGGTAACTATTATGATTTAGTCTATCATCCGATTCTGGCTTGACGTCGACTTACTGGACACCCTGTATATATAAGTAGGTATATAAATATATACGTAAATAAGTACACGAGTGAATATCAGCAGAGTAAAACAACCTCAATGGGGTGTAGGGTTTCCAATTATCCGACATTCCAACTATCCAGATATCGAATACTGAAAACTCAAAATATCCGGATAATCTGGATATCCGGATAACAAAAACCAAAATAAATAAATAGCCTGAATCCAATATTTCATGGTGTTTTATAATTTTTTTATTCAAATATTTTAATTATGTACATTAATAATTAATAAATAGTAAAAAAACATATGATTTAAATTTATTTTGTTTTTAAAAAACAATATTTTAAAAAGTTATTGCGTTGAAAATTTCGAAATTGTAATTGATTGAAACTGTAAATGCTGGCTTTATTGTAAGAAATGCTTTGAATAATATGTTTTTTGCGTTGTTCTGCTCAACAACAGAAGAAATTGCCACTTCCAGTTATCCCTGCAATATGGCAATGTAATGGGAGCACCTTTTATTTTCTTTCATAAGCATTTTATCTCGACGTTCATCCATTCGTTTTTTATTCTGTTTCGATTAATTTTAACCTAAGTTCGTTCTAAGCTTGTCTAAGCTTTCAAATATTTCAAATTGCTGCAGCCTCTAGTGGTAATAGGGCATCTAGCAATTCTTTTAAACTTGATTGCCCTTAAATGGTTAAAAATTAAATGTCGCATCGTTGACTGCTGGCTTACTCGTTGGTTACGTCAACAAGTCGAGCCATCGTCGATTTTATATAGATAATCACGTCATATATGGATAACGCCATACGGGTAACCGAAAACTCCTACACCGGAATCTGGAGACATCTATTTACTCCATAATCAATGTATATACTACCTTTTTGGGCGATTAATTCAATATTTTATTTATAAATATATTTAATTTTTAACCACACTGTTATCATGTAATTTCAGTGCTTAGTAGGTTTTGTTATACCCTAGATGAAATCTATTGGGTATACTAAGTTTGTCCTTCCGTTTGTAACGCATAGAAATAATTATGGTAGAGCAAAATGGAATGAACACCCATGTATAATATTAAGAGTTATTTTGATTTTTGGATGTCCGTCTGTCCGTCTGTCTATCTGTCTGTGTTTCCGCACGATAACTCGAGAACGCATGTACTTAGAAAACTGAAAATTTGCCCTGAGCTTTTTTAAAAAAAAAGTAAATTCAAGCCCAAAAATGGGACAAATCGGGTAACTCCTTCAAGGAGTTGCCATACAAAACTTTCGTTTTTCACTACATATTTGAACATTGCTTTAGAGAACATCAGCGTAGAGAGCTGAAATTTTCTACTCGGCGTTTTCATAAATGAGCTTAATTGGGCCATATAAAATTTTGATCTTTTACGTAGGTATTCTGTGAAAACAATTAGTCCTAAACGTTTTTTGTGTACTTAAAAGTTCTTCAGAATATGAAATGCTATGAAACTAGTTATAATAATTTTTACTGTCCGACGAACCGTTCTAAAAATATATGCGAAAAACCACTTAGAAAATCAAACTTACACAGATGGGTGACCATACGAAATTACATAGACCCAGTTTAGAGAGGTCAGCCTCAGTAGGCTGCCTCTGAAGCACGAAATCTGTAGGTTGGGTAATGCTTCATTCCTGCCCCCAACCATCATATTACCGAGAAGTTTCCGTGGGGCATAGGCAGCTTATTGACCCGTCTAAACCGGGTCATAAGAGCATTCTCTAGGGTATCATAAGAATTACTTTTGGACCAATTCTAGCTTTCTTACTTGTTTTATTTAAAATTTGGATAAAAAAACATCCAAGACAACTTATTTGTTTATTCATAGAGACTTTAATAAATAAATAATAATAATAAATAAAACTGCCACTTGAGGAAGTAATTGTATAATCTTTTGAAAATAGCTGAACAGTTAGAAAGAAAACAGTATTTTCCTGAAAAAAAATGTCAAAAATATCCGGATTATCGGATAATTGGGTCAAAATGGGTCAGATATTCCGGATAATTTGATATCCGGATATCCGGATTGGAAACCCTAATGGGGTGTATGCAGAATTGGCAGTTACATCAGTTCCGGAAACGTCTACGTCTACGCCTACGAGGAGCAATCATCAGACCAAGAGTGTGGGGCGGAAATAAGGAGCACTTGAGAAAAGTCAGCTTTTCATCTTCGACAGCTTTCTTAAATGTGATGTTAATTGTAAAGTTTGAAAAACAAAAGAAAGTCATGAAGAATAAGAGATTAAAACCTCACATTAAAATACTGCGAGGAAGGCATTTCGTACTCATCAACGCTCAGATATAC
Source organism: Dioctria linearis (assembly GCA_963930735.1). NCBI lineage: Eukaryota > Metazoa > Arthropoda > Insecta > Diptera > Asilidae > Dioctria > Dioctria linearis. Next base: position 262,732,188 of record OZ005740.1, on the reverse strand, counting down.
AAAATCCTGAAGAATGTGAGAGATTCAAAGAAGTTTAAGTAACGAAGAACATAGCAAATCAAATGGGAAACATTTGAAGTATTTGCAAGGTCTCACTGAGTGTCGAAGACGAGGTCGAAGATAAAAAAGGTTATATAACGGAAAATTTAAGGCAGATAGCCGAATAAGTGAAAAGAACTAACATACAGAATGCTATGCAGTCTTAGAAAGTACGGCAGTAAGTGCTCAATAGAGCAAGTGTATTTTTTTTTTGGGTTGACTCCCAATATATGTAGTTGGGAGAACTCCATCCCTCATGCATATTGGAATGGTACAAGAACAAACATACATTAGAGTGAACAAAGGCATGTAGAGACGTTCACCATGGTTAAAGTAAACAATGAGCATTATAAGCAAATAGCTGAACAGTAAGTTGACCGTTCGCTTTTCACGCTATTAGAAATACATTCCAGAACTTCCGCAGTGGACAGGTCCTCAAGGTAATAGAAGACATAGTCTATCCCACAGATATGGTTCATATCAGCGGAGACAACTGCCTACAGTCATTGTATTAGTAGCAGGACTGCGGTTGAACGCGGCGAGTCAAACACCAGTAATCATGTGCCTCGGCGTTGTAGGTTGTTCTGAGGTCAACCAGAAACATTCGAACTCTCAACTGAAGCAGACCACGGAGATCAAATGATACGACTAGCATCAGGGTAATAGTCCCCAGAACCCAAGTTTCGCCCTCTCGTTGAAAATTTGCTCGTACAGTACTAATAAAAAGAATATCTAGAGTATATATATATATTGTAGGTATACAAGAAGGAATCGTAATTGTAAGAAATATGATGTAAAAATGTAGTTTACATGAAACCATAAATTGAAATTAAGTTGAAAAGAAAAGGTAAGCCTTACAGCTTCTTCGATTAGATGCCGCAAATGAACACACCGGACCTAGTTTCTCGGCAAATTATTTTTTCCATGGAAGCAAGAGAGTACTAAAAAAACTGCGCTGCTCTACGAATAGTTATTTTTTTTTATGAAATTTTAAAGTCAAGTTATACCGCACAATAATGAAACGCTATTAATAATTTTTTTTTTTCGTTCGGTGCTGGTATATTTGTTTATGAAAAGTATAAAGTAAAGCTTCATTTGGCATTTGAATCAGAAAATTCGGTTGCGCCGTTCTCGAGATATGATTTTCTCAAAATGTCGTTTCATCGTAAAATCACACAAATTTCTAACCCGCCCTGCCCAGGGAAGGGGAAGGCATAGTAGAGGTAAACAAAAAATATGTATCAGCTCTGAAGTTTCATCAAAATCGGACGTTGTAACTTCACATTAAACAGATAACTTTCGGTTTCGGTTTTCATATAACACCAACGTGTCGGTTATAACACCTATATGGTGTCACCGGCTGTTAAGCGTTGGCGCGTATACGACACCAATGTTGTGTCACCGGCCGTGATAGTGATACTCAACCTTAATATAAGTTCTGTTTTATGGTACTCAAATTTAAAACATTATTTGTATGATAAGATGGAAAATGTTGTTTACGAAATGACGTAAGTATTTTGGTCGCCAGCTCTTAGTCTGAAGTATTATGTTACCGACGATGAATGTTAAAAAGAATAACAAGGCTAGACTTCTGACGAACATCTGTTTTGTATTTCCTCAATATTGTCTGTTTTATATAAATAATCACATAACAGCAAAATTCGAAATAATTGTTTTCCCCATGAAATAAGATCATTTGTTTGCACAGGCATTACCTGCGTACAGAATAATTTTGTCACTTCGCCTTCTGTTGTTTACTTGCAAAATAGAGACAATTTCGTAAGAATTATTGATAGGTGAGGTGACAGGAGAGGTGAGAAATCATTAGTAAGCAAATTTATAATGAATTTCATTGTTGCATATTTAACAATATTCTACAGGGTGTCCCGTGTGTGGTCTGGCACCCGAAGGCTACGGATAGGTCATGCTTAGACAAACAAAAAATTGTACGGGTGGGGGGGGGGGGGGGGGGGGGGATCATAACGGTTTCCGAGATAATGGGACTTTAAGAAATTTGGTTATGTTTTTATAGATCAGCCTGTAACTTCTGAATGTTGCACCCTATGATAATGATTTAAATATTGGTAGATAGATAATTGTTGGACCTTTCCAAAGGTCGATAAATTTTTTCCCTCACCCGAAAAATACCTAAGCTTTGTGGCACAAATTGTTACCACTCACTTTAGGGGTTTTTTTTTACTGTGTATACTAAGTTTGTCATTTCGTTTGTAACGAACAAAAAAAATGCTGGTAGAGCAAAATGGGTTGGACACCAACGCAGATTATTGAAAGATGTTTGGATTTTTGTATGTTCGTCTTTCCGTCTGACTGTGTGTCTGTCCATCCACAAGATAAATTCAGAACGCATTTACTTAGGGTGCCAAAACTCGACACACGGTCTTTAACCTTCAGCGTATATGGTGGGGTTATTTTAACCACAACACATTTCAAATGTGCAGATATCTTTTTAAGATGCAACTTATTAAGCTGATTTTCTCAGTAGCTGGAGTATAAATATAACCGCGTAGTGTGACAATGTTAAAATTTGCGTCCACAAAGTGGCCCCGGACGTTTTTAACCTTACGTTGTACGGCACGTCAAAAAGTAAGTGTCCTCTCTGTCGCAATTTGCAGGGAATGCGCAAATTTCATGTGTCAAAATTGCACTGAGTTAGATAACGATTGACTTCACTAAACCAAGCATAAAGAAATCTATTTGTGATTATTCTATAGAGCCTTGTTAGTATTGTTTATAGTAATAAGTCAAAATATTTCGTTCTTGTTAATTTGAATGAGAACTCACGTATCTTTTAATAAAAAAAAACGCATTCAAACGTATTGCCTTTGATGCATGTATGAAATAAATGCGTTATTTTAGCTCAACGTTGTATAGGTGAGGAGTTATTTTCACCTTGTATGCCGAATGTTTAAAAAAAAGGAAATTTCAGTTCGAAAGTGGGACAAATCGGGTAACTCCTTCGTACGTTAGGATACTAAATGTGTCATTCCGTTTATAATGCACAGAAATAATGCTAGTAGAGCAAAATGGGTTGCACACCCACGCACAATATGAAAAATTAGTTCAAGCTTAATATAAATAAGTCAAAATGTATGATATTAAACAGCAACACGAATCTGACGATTAATGCTAACGAAATTATTGAGTGTGTTAATGGAGTGAAATACTTAGGTTTAACTATTGACAGTAAATTGAATTTTAAAAGCCATATATCTATGGTGTGTAAAAAGATCGCGTAGAAAATCGGCTCTATGAGCAGAATTAGAAGAAGTGTTCAAAGCGATGTTTGATAACGGTATATAACACGATAATACTACCACATTTTGATTATTGTTCAACAATTTTATATATGTGCACTGGTGAAATGATTGACAGGTTACAAAAGCTGCAAAAAGAAAGCCGTGAGTTTAATTTTGGATAGTGATAGAAGAACGCCGATAATAGTATGCTTGAGTTTCTGAAATGGATGAATGTTAGGCAGAGAATATCATATATTGTGTTGATTACTGTTTTTAAAATCAAGTACAAATTTATGCCAAACTATCTAGCAAATAATTTGAGACATCTGAGTGAGGAGCAACCATACAACCTAAAGAATACTCTGAAAACTGCAGACTACCCTACGCGCGCAATGAAATTAAAATAGAAAGAAGTATGAACAATTTAAAATATTAGTGATTATATATTGCAAGCTAAAGATTTAATAATTTTATGTACCTATATGTATTTTAATTAAGTATAAAACAATTTTAAATGTTGTGATTCAGATATTATCTCCATAGTTATCATGCTAATAAATATTATCTTAGAATTTATTTTGATTTTTGCAAGTCCGCCCGTCAGTCTGTCCGTCCGTCTGTCTGTCGAGAGCGCGTTCACTTAAGGAGCTGCAATTTTGCACATGAGCTTTAAAAAAAAAAAGTAAGTTTAAGTTCGAAAATGGGACGAATCGGGTAACTCCTTCGTAGGGTTGCCAGACTAAAATTTCGTAAACTACATATTTGAACACTGCCTGAGAAGGCGGCGGCAGAGAGTTGAATTTTTGTACATTGTGCCTTCAGAGTGATGGTAAATAAGGCTTCAAAAATGGACTAAACCGGGTAACCCTTTCTTGGTGCTGCCATATGAAAATTTAGATATTTACGTATGCTGTAAAAATGATCAGTCCTAGACGTTTTATATTCATTGTACTGAAAAGTTCTTCAGAATATGAAATCCTATGAAACTGATTATAATCATTTTTACTGGCCGACGAACCGTTCTAGAAATATATGCGAAAAACCACTGGCGTAGGTGCTTACAAAATTATATACTGGCGGGCATTCAAATAAATATGTCACTTTATAGTTATACTGTTGCTATACTGAGCTTCCATTTAAGCGCAACTTGGGATCCCGCCGATCCCTGTTCTGGCTAGTAAGAAGTACTAGTAGCTAGACATGTGTAGCGAGTAGACGTGTTTTTGCTAGTCTTCTGCTTGTTTGCTTTATACCAAGAGTTTTCCTGTCGGTCAGTGTTAAATAAACATAATTATAAATAAGTACGAACTCAACAGTATTGTGGCAGTATTATTATTACATAAAATTCATACTGTCGGTGTTATTTTGGTTTTTTCTCTGCAAATTAAGCCATGGGTAAGAATGATAACATTAAGTCGACCTCTAAAACAACGCCTCAAAATGGTACACCCGCACTAACCCGGGGTGCTGCGAAGATTCAACCGAGCGAGAAAGGTAGTGGTAGTTCTCTTTCAACGGCTAGATCTTAATCTATATGTTCTGGGGATTGCTTTGAGTTATTAGAAAAACGACTGTTTAAATCCCTGGAGGAATTAATATCTGATAAGTTTGATGAATTTGAAGAACGCATAGCTGTGAAAATTGAATCATTAGCAGCATCAACTCAATCAGAGGTAACTAAATTAAGTAGTGAAGTGGACCAGCTGAAAGCTGAATTGGCTGACATTCGTCATGAACTAGATGATGTTTCGCGCCTCAGCAGACTTACAGATGCTGTTATCACTGGTGTTCCTCTCTGCCGTGACGAGAATCCTAAACAAATTCTTTAAACCATTTCAACAAAAATTAATCACAATCTATCACCGTATACTAATGTATTCCGTCCAAAATCTTCCTTATCTTCTATATCTGGAAAAGGTGCATCTTTGATTGTAAAATTTTCTTCTGTCGCTGAACAACGAGAATTTTTGTTTAAATATAAGAGTTCAGGCCCCATAACTCTTAAAATCCCCAATATTCATTTCGGATAGCAGAGTGAATGTATTTGAGAGTCTCACCCCGCGTAATAACAGCATACTGCGGCACGTACTGAAATTAAACAGAGAAGGTCACATAAACTCTGCATTTACTCGAAATGGCGTAGTTTTTGTGCGTGTTAAACGAGGAGAGTCGCCGATTAAAATTGCAGTACTGGATGCATTGGACGACATTATTGTTGTAGTTAGCACTGCCGAGGCTTGATATTGATCGTGGTGTGTTAAGCTTGTAATATGATCATTGTGTTGTTTCTACTTTTAAGTTTTATTTTTTCTCTTGTTCATTTCAATATATCAGCGAATTTTTCTCTTTTAAGTCTCTCTTATGAAATTTTTTTTTCTATTATTATTCTTTTCAATATTTAAAATTCTCCTTATCATTGAATAAAATTGTAATCAATGGATGGGAGGCACTCAAAATTTCTACAAAAAAATATTTTACGTCTGCTGGGGTTCTGTCGGGTCTTGCATTTCAGTGATTGTGGCTGGTAACATCTCTCCACTGGAAAAAGTAAGAGCGCTCCTTAAAATTCTTACTGCGCGCTCTAATGGCTTCAATATATTATACCTAAATGCTAGAAGTCTTAGGAATAAAGTTGGTGTATTGCAGGAAATTCTTATGAACAACAAAATTTACGCCCTGTTCATCTGCGAGACTTGGCTCAATAAAAATGTAACATTCCAAGCAATTGCTCTAAATAACTATAACATCTTTCGTAATGATATAGACGATCGCAGAGGGGGAGGGGTTGCTATTTACGTATACGATTCTCTTAAAGCGACCGTGATAAATTCCTCTGCCACAGGTCATAAACTAGAATTTCTCAGTGTTGTGGTTGACTCTGGAATTGACGGATGCTCATTGCCCACCGAGTACTTTCAGTAACGATGCGGCCTTACAATTTAAGGAATCAGTGCTGCCACAAGTATCTAAAAATCATAACGTAGTCATGTGCGGTGATATGAATGCCAACAACCTCAGTTCCGGTTTCAATGTGGAAACATTGCATTATTTATACCTTGAGCTTTGATATGGTTAATAACTTACCGACTTATTTCATATTGCTATTAAAATCCATCTCGAATTGATCACGTTCTTACGACAAATATCGATAAGGTGTTATTTCAAAATCAGATTACTCCTCCAAGTGACTTTGCCACGACTTTTTGTTTCTGTCTTATGACCTTAAGCTGGAATCGTTTCCCAACGAGGTTATTTACACATACGGAGATTATTATATTATTATTTATATATTAGCTATGACCGACTTCTGACTGAGTGTCGACAGATATCTTGGAGTGATGTCTATGCATCTAACTCTTTGGATGATAAGGTTGATGTTCTTACAGGTGTGCTGGCTGATCTGTATGACAGGAATGTACTACTCCTGACGCGACGCACAAGGGCTAAGGGGTGTCCGTGGCTAACACGAGAAATACAAACCATAATGGCTGAACGCGATTACTTATATGGGCGATATAGAGTCACACAATCAGCTGAGATATACAGACGATATAAACTCGTTCGTAATAGGACCAATTGCATGATTAGGTCTTCTAAGCGTGCCTACTTTGGCGGTAAGCTGGACGTAAATTTACCTCCGAGGAAGTTGTGGCGAAACATACGCAATATGGGTATATATGGAAGTGATCCTCCAAAGGTAAGTGGAGATCCCAATATTTTTAATGATTTTTTTGACACGAATTCCATGTCAGCGTCTCTGGCATCTGATTGCAGCACTGCTACGGAATATTTCCAGTTGATGGGTTTGCCTTGCGGAATGTTGACGAAAGGGAGGTATTGCTGGCTATGTGTGCAATTAAATCTGATGCAACAGGGCGAGATGAGCTGCCTCCTCGTTTCATTAGAGCGATTGCACGGGAAATAATCAAAGTTTTAACCCATATATATAACCACTGTTAAACGACATCTAAGTTTCCCATCAAGTGGAAGCAAGTGCTTACAACACCTATCCCCAAAAAGTCTTCTGCTTCTGCTCCAAGTGATTATCACTTCTTTGCTAAGGTATTGGAGAAGATTATGTATATGCAGACCATCGACTATATAAATAAAAACGGCTACTTGACTACATGGCAGTCTGGATTTCGTCCAAATCATAGCTGTGAAACTGCTATGCTTAAAATTTCGTCGGATGTTCACGAAGCTCTAGATAATGACCATCTTACAATTCGCGTATTGTTGGATTTCAGCAAAGCATTTGACTCTATTAATCATGGTAAGCTGCTGAAAAAGCTATCTCAAGGATTCTTTTTCTCTTCATCTGCTGTTCAGCTCTTCAAGAGCTTCATAAGTCGACATAGTCAACTTGTAAAAGTACAGAGCTCCCTCTCTGACGTGGCGAATTTATATAGTGGTGTTCCCCAGGGATCAATACTTGGCTCACTCTTGTTCAGTCTTTATATAAATGACCTGACCGACGTAATTCATGACGCTGCAATACATCTGTATACTGACGACGTGCAGATGTATCTCAGCAGGCCAATTGGATTAACAGAGGATTACGTATGCCGACTGAATGAAGATCTCCAGCGTATGTATGATTGGTCTGTACAAAATAGCTTAGAACTAAATCCTGTTAAATCAAATTGTCTGGCGATCTATAGAAAAGACATTGTTACTGATAATTTACCGCCAGTAATTATAAATAACACCAGACTTCCCTTTGTGGATTCTGCAAAGAGTCTGGGTTTTGAGCTTAATTCGCAGTTCTCCTGTTGCAACCATATCAGTGCTGCAATTGGAAAAATATATGAGTGTCTACGGCAGCTGTGGCGGACTTCTAACTTATTTTCGCTTCATATGCGAAAAAAACTGGTTAAAGCCCTGGTAATACCTCATTTTACCTATGGTTGCGTAATATTCTCATCTCTGGACTCAGCGTGTCGTAGAAGACTCCTGGTTGCATACAATGACGCGTTACGCTACGTATTCAGGCTGCCTAGGACCAGTCACATATCGCCTTATATATCGACCTTGCTTGGTTGCCCTCTAGAGGGTTACAGATTAAAAGTTCTACATAAACTGATATACAATCGGAAGCTATCGTATCTTTTCGAGAAACTGAATTTCTTGCAATCGACTAAACATAAGAATCTCTTGATCCCTCGTTGCAGGCCGCGGTATGGACAGCGTTCTTACTTTTTCGAAAGCATTCGCAAGTGGAATATTTTATAGTGTGATGTTCAATGCACGACTGTCAGCAGAACTTTTGCAGAGTTTATTAAATCAGCAGATATTTGTTAAAAAACATTGGCAGTTTGAGTGTCTCTCAGCTTTTAGTCTATATATTTTATCTATCTTCTATCTAATCTCTGTACAATATTACTCTCTCTTCTTTTTCATATTGTATTAGTTTAGTGTAATTTAGTTATTTTATTTTGTTCTTCCTTGTACCTTAGTTTTCTCTTTGTTTTAAATAATTAACTTTTTGCTTTTGTTTTTTATCTTATTTTTAACTTTAGTTTTATTTTTCATTTTATAATTTTTTTTTCTTAATTCACTTTGTACAATAAGATTTTGTAATCTTTGTACGGAAATAAATTATTATTGTTATTATTGTTAAAAAAGGGTGGTTCGCGCTAAATGAAATATAAATAAAGTGATGGGCGCCATATAATTGTTGGATAGAAGAAAATCATAAAACCTATTTTCTTGTTTAACTCGTTATAATTTCGGTGATATAATAAGTTCGAGAACTTCTTGCTACAAAACTGCGATTAATGTCAACTGCGTGGAATTCACATGAAGTTAATTAACACACCGTGGATGAGCATCTCAATTACAAGTGATTTATCTTGGGCTTTAGAACTCTAATTATGCATCGCCATGCGCCCGCCAGCCACAAAATAAAAAAAGGACACAGTATTGCAGAGATAAAAATATACTTAGCTTTTTTCCAGGATCCGTAAAATTTTTGGCTTTTCTTATATTTTTCCGGTTTAAAAAATCCGCTTACTTTTTTTGCTAAAGTCTTTTTATTTTTATAGTAGTAAAAAGTTTTTAATGTTGGAGAACTTCTCCATTCCTAATAAGCAACACCCGAACTTTCTAGAACAAGTCCCGGTCTACATTGCGGTCTTTTATCATCAGCCCGCCTCCGTTATTCTAGCTAGTTCCGAAAGCTATAATTCGACTGGATGGCATTTAGATCACTTTGAAGCATGTTTTATTGAGTGGTCTAATTTATTAGGATTACACTTAGGTCGGCTTAAAATTTTTATCGAAGACGCCAACCGATTTATTTTTAATTACCTTGTAATCCAATTTTACCTCCTTTCCAATTTTAATAATTTCCTATTTATTTTTACCGCTTTTGCAATTTTAATTAGTAAAACGGGAAGTTTTATTGGGACGAAACCTGGACGAATTAAACATAGAATGGGTATAGAAACGAAAGACTAGGATCCTGTGGCTGAGTTACTCACTAGCGGAATTTTGAGAAAATCGAATTAATGTTAGAAAATGTTGATGCTGAACCAGGGCTTACAATAGAGCAGTAATTTCCTCTTACATTGTTCCTTAACAATGAGATTGTTTGCAGTGGGCTACGATGGAATTCATGGACAAGAGTATGGCGTAGTGCGTTCGTAAGGGTTCACAATTTAGCTCCACAATTTAGGACAGCTGAAAGCAGGCGCATATCCAGACTTGTAGCCTGTGGGGTGGGGGTCACAACTAAACTGTTCAAGGAGGAGAAAAAGTCGGAAGAATCGCTTTTAAACAATTTTTTTTTTCAATCAAATTTACGTTATATCACAAAATCAAATATTCGGTTTGATTTGGAAAACCTATCGAGAATATTATCCACATCAATCTCAGGGTGGACATTAAGGACTCATAACCAGATACGGCCTTCTCGTGCAGAGATTATAGAAATAGATGCTGACGCAAGCGATTCTGTCACGGGTGAAGTAATTGACTGAGAGTAAAATCTTGAACTTTGAAACACATTCAAAGGGATGGGAGTAGGAGTGCATGATATGTTACTGACTATTTCTTCTGACCGGAACTTAACTGATCTTGCTTTCTTCTGAGAAAAGTTGCCAATAGTCTAATCAGTCTTCCGCTTTACAATTTCGCTACTATTTCTAACTCAATCGCTAACTAATATAGCAAGTTTTTTTTTCTCCTACAAATTACAAGTAAACGTGAATTAATACGAAAGTACAAGAAAAGCAACGTCAACTACTGCAGGCAGAGCAAATCGAATGGTTTTTCTTTTTATAGTCTTGCCGTAAAAATTGTAAAAAAAAATTGTAGAATCAATTTTAGTGGCATCAATGTAACTGATAGTTTTCAGTCACCAATAGTGTATAAATATTTGAAAGAAAAATTTTCAAGTAAATTTCTAAGAACAAAATGTATGCTTGCCAACACTCATAAATATCTTTAGCGACCCAGATCAGCCAAGGCACCTGAATCAATATAACTCTTTGGAACCATTGTCCGCCGCCAAAAGTGCATTAAGAATCTAAAGAAAAATTTTCAGATCTTTCTAAGAAAACTGAATGCTTGTGCCCCTATCCGAACGAGTGAACCACTAGAATCAATCCAAACCACCAATTCGTTTGGACCGTTCTCGGTGAATAAATTCTTAAGAACAACTTACAAGTGTATTTCTAAGAAAAATTTAATGCTGCCCCATGAACGTAAAAATTTTTGAACAACTCAGGTTTCTACTAGAAGAACCGTAAGAGAAAATTTGTTGAGTGAAGACTTAAATACAATTGCGACGGGCAACGGCAAACGACGAAAAAATGCCGCTGTCAAGCTTCTAAAAGCACAGCGTCTTATGCGAATGCCCAAATTATAACGGGTGACGGTCAGCGATCGACGAAGTTGCCGTCGGGATTGATCAATTTCTAATTCTATCGTCGTCGCTGCAGTATTACCAACAAAATCAAATGGATGAAATTGTTATGGCATTTATTTTTGTCAAGGTTGTAGGACATCGCGGCAATTTCAAAACAATGAATTTTGATGAAAAATTGATTGAGGAAATGCGAAATCATAAAACAATTTATGATATACAAGACAATCAGTATAGACGAGTGCGCAAAAAAGACATGGTTCGGATGGATATTTCGAGGCGCTTAAATACAAAAGGTATGGTTGTAATATTTTTGGCATTTAGTTTTTCTGTATTTTAAATTTATGCTTTCCACACTTTGGTCCATTGCACTTCTTTCAATATAATATAAAATATTCTCGATACAAAGTTTCTTTCAAAACGCTCAAAACAAATAACAAAAGAAATTTAAGTATATTCTTCGTTCACAATTGCCGCCCACTGCCTGTCGTTGCAATTGTACTCCCAATTTTTCGACTGCCTATTTTTACAGCGAATTTCCCGCTGCAGTTTACCATTTTCCGCTCTGATCGTCACAATTGTGTTTAAGCCTTCATAGTTTGTTCGTTCCTGTTCCGAGCTCCCTACCAAGTTGTCCAGTCATCAATTTTATGTCGGAAAATCAGATAGCTTAAAAACATTTTATGATCGGCTTGGCAACAATCATTTCCTCCATATCCACTAATTTTCAGTAATGAATGAAGAGCTGACGTAACACAACAAGCTCAGCTATTATAATAGTTAGACGAAGACGAAACTACTCTGTCCGAATTGGTTCGTTTGCTGAGCTACATTTCACAGACAGCACACAAACATAACCTCAGCGAATAAAGATAAGCTCGTAATACGTTGTCTATTTAAATAAGTCAACTCGAATCTTGACTCGGTTATCAAGCTAACTAGATGTCAAAACTGTTATACAAAGTAGCAAAGCTGAGTTGCATAGACATGGATTTGGATAGAGCTTGTCTCGATGTTACGTCACTAGCTGTACTGCTGTAATAACAAGACGAAGACTTGGATCCGGACAGGCCTTTAGTTTCCAAATAGTTAAGTAATCTGACAATATTTGCTCGCATTTTGTACGTACACCAAACTATCTCAACTCAAATGACTATTCAAACGACTGTGAAGTCCACACACCATTTCAATACATATGTCACTTAAACTCGACAAGTGTCAAATATTAAATGTCAGAAAGAGGTTCGTGTATTAAACTTGACAAGTGTCAAATATCAAATTTCAGAAAAAGGTTCGTGTATTAAATGATTATGGTTTATATTGGATTCAACTCGTATACCTACTACATTTTTCGCGCTTTCTCTCTTGATTTCCAATGTACTACATACTGAGTGTACACCGTTCGTATACCGAGCTTTTTCGCAGTATATAGAGACAGACTTGCGATTTAGCGCAAATTGCAATATTGAAATTGTTAGTCTGACTCCGTTATAACACCGCATGAAATGAACGAGTGTATTTTATATGGGTTATACAAGTTTGTTATATAGATAACTGTTATACGAAAAGCAAAGTCTTGTTGTCTGTACTTAAAAGCTTTAGATACTTGGCTGTTGACAAAAGTTTTATTTTGCTGTGTGGCTGTGAGTAGTTGGCTGCGGATTATAGTCGGGGTAAATTTTTGTTTATAGTACATATGTTTTCACTAGGTCTCAAATTACGTAAGTTCGAGCAAAAATTTCGAAATTACGAGACCCTGTTCTCATTACGTTTTTTGTAATTTTGTTGACAGTTCACTCCTATTTTTCTTGTTCTTAAACCAAAACACGAGCTGTCATCATAGCTATGAACCACGGTCGGCTATTCTGAAATGAATAAAATGCCAATGTTCCAGCAATTTGGGATGCGTTCGGCGAAAAATACGTAATTTCAATGGTAATTTTCTAAAAATTACGTTGGAATGAGGTGAAAAAAAATGTATGGGAAATTGCATAATTTTGAGCTGATTTCGATGATTTCATCGAAGTTACGTAATTTCGGCCTAGTGTGAATGCCCTATTCGTCCATTCTTCATCTGTATTTAGTTGTGTGCTATTGTATGGTATGTCTACTTTGTTTTTAAGATATTAATTTTGTACTTTCTAATATTTTCGCTGTTTTTGGAGAAGATAAATATATTTGCATCCTTTCAGTTTACATAAAATTTGTATTATTGTTATTAAATCTCCATGCTGAACCCCACTGAAAGTACAAAACGCCCCGCCAGAGCCTCACACTTTGTGATAATGTAGCTTTAACAATAAGTTTTCCAATGGCAGATGCACAACTTGATTTGTATTGCAGTAATTAAAGTTATTATAAGCATAGGCAAGTAGCTATGACATCCATACATACTTAGAAACCAATCTGTAAGTATCTATATATGTACATATAATGTATAAATGAACATATGTACATATTATGTACCGATTTACCTTCTTTTCATTTTGTATTTGGACCGCAATATTAACGCGTGTAGTATTCAAGCTCGTATCCACCATTATCTGGTAAAATTAACAAACAAGTAGAAACTAAAATTACACGGAAACTTGCAGCACTAGTATTTTCCTGGTTTCAACAAATGTGTAAATTGTTATCCACTCACTTTTGTGCCTGCATAAAGGTTGCAATTATGTGCACTTTATGATAGTTCAGTTAACAGGAATTCCTGATAAGAACCCTGCCAAGAAGGGGTTATTTATGGCTTGTTACATAAATTCAAATTTAATGTTGCAAAGGATACAACTTCCGTGGCAAAAACGTCAAATGAGATACACACTTTGTGTGGTGCACACTAAATATTGTAACAAGGCTTTGTGCAAACATCCTGCTTGCCTCGAATTTCTACCTTTTATTTTAATAACATTCAAAAGTGCACGGAGTTACAAAGTTTAGGTACATATGAGCATGTATTACATTTGTATTTACCTGGCTATGAGTACAAGGTATAGAAACCGATATAAAGTATGTCAAAGTGCACGGCAGTTATGTGTTTCGTACGTTCAGAATTTGGGAACATCTGCGTAAATATTTATGACTTCAGCTCCTGAAATAAAGCCCAAAAGAATAATCTCATAAATATCTTTCAACTTGCAATCGTTATTACATCTTCTCGGACAATTTACAGCACACAATTTACCGTGTCAAAATTTATTACTCCATTTGAAAATATGTCCCTTGTGATGTATAGTCACGCTGTGTTTGATTATTTGTGAAGGGCATTAATTTTTTCAACGCATTTTCCTATCTACTGGGGAATACCCAGTTGATTTTTTTCCCATGAACAATATTGTACATTACTTATATATTGATGCGACCGTTGTGTCATCTATTAATGAACATGTGTATTTACAAAGTTTATACTTTCAATACAATGTTCTTACTTAGTCTAGTGTCAATAAAGATGACTTTTGAGTTGTTTTTATTTCAAATCAAAAAGCATAATTTTGTATTTGGGCTTCTTAAATGAACGGTAATTGTGTGAGCAAAACGAGTATTTAAAAATTCAACATTTGAGGCCAAATAAGAGAATAAAAAGGCGAAAATGTATTTTCTCATATTCATCCTGCTTATAATTAGACAGTTATGTAATAAATTGAATTCGGTAAAATTGCAGCACTTGGTAGGCATTTTCATAATAATATCAATGTTTTGGATTTTGTTGATGTGCGAAAGTCAAGTTCAAACTTTTCAAGAAGTTCTTTTGATGCTATTTCTAAATTCTTTTGAAGATATCTCTTTCACTACTATTACATACTTACCTAAATGAACGTAGTCAAGTTTCTCCACAAATAATTTCTCGGCTTAATGTTTTATTTAAATAAACCACGACACTTTTTACACATATTTAAATTGCTTTCTTTCCAAATGTTACAGATCACGAAACTGATTTTTACATATATTAAATACTTCATATATTATAATAAAATCATTCAAAAGCCTCGTTTCAATTCATTCACTACCGACATAACTTTTCGCTTTTTAAAATGTCAACTGAAAACAAACCTGATCAATCGGCTAATTGCGGCTTGCGGCCTACAAGCAGGACTTCATTACTTACCCTGATTTAATGCATTACACATAAGGTAAGTGAAGCATTGTCGGACATTCGACAAGGGAAGTTATCTATTAAAGCAGCTAGCATCAAATATTCCAGAAACATTATTGCAGGATAAATTGTCTGGAAGACATCCTGAAGGCGTAGGAAAGTCTGGACCATAAAGTATTTAACGCAAGAAAAAACTAGTTAAGTGTTGTGAGTCGTTAGCAATGTGTGGGTTTCAAAAAGCAGTTTTTATAACTCTTTTTAGCCTGGATGCAAATTGGCCCCTGTAGCCGGATTCTGTAACTCGGAAAGTTTGAGAGCTTGGGAGATGAGAATTTTCGTTTTCCCTGATTAAAACTCCTTAACATTCGCGATTCTCTAACATACTTGGGGAGTTAAGGAAAACGTGAGAAGTGTCGCAATATTGAAGGACGGCTAGCTCTGTATGGGAGCGTAGTAGTAGTCTAGAGTACAGAAATATAGATGAACAATTTTGGGGGAGGGGATCTTGGGGATGGGGTGTCGTACCATCCCTCATTAGGGGTTTTTCAAAATACGTCATGTTTGGTATAAAATTAAAGAGGAAGAAGCGGGAAATCGAGTGGTGTACTCTTTTTTTTGATCATTTTAACTTCATAACTGACTTTTTACCGCCGAATGACGGATTTTTTTCACTTGGGTCATATACACCCCAATTCCTATTTTTTGCATATATTTCTTCCGGTCTCTGTTTCACTTCCATTAGTACTCTGTTGTGAAAATTTTTCTCATGGAAAGTGAATTTCCACGACTTACCAGTTCTTCATAATGATGAGTTGGAAAGATGTAAATTTTTGTACCAAAAAACGGCCTATTTTTCATCTTAAGAAGGACTGATTCACTTCTTTTGCAGTTATCTCCCAAACCATTTACCGAACTCAAAAACTAATTACATATCTAATTAGTAGACAAAATTTAGATTCGCTTTAATACTACATACAAGCTTTGACATGAATATTTAAAATTTTTATAGCATCTATTCTGTACTGGAAGACGACCAAAATGACCATTTTCGCGAGATTTAAAATTTTTTACCAAAATCCATATTTCACTGCAAGTATTACAAGGATTTCCATAATTTGTTTTTGTAAATATAGCAGGGATATGCAGTGAATCCATAATTTAATTTGATGATCTAGGTACCTTCAGAAAACAGAAGAAAATCCGCCAATACTGTCAGTTGAGAAATATTCTTCTTAATTCTCCACAACTAACATAGCTGAGAGGTTTGTCGAGTGGAATAGAGAGTTTGGTGCTTTCCAATACAAATACCCCGAGTTACAGAATTCCGAGTGGAGAGTTAAGTGTCAAAAGAACTCTCATCTCCAGAACTCCACAACTCTTCGAGTTAGTGAATCCGGCCCCTGGGGGTGGTACTACCACCATCCCAAAAGCCCCTCCCCCAAAACATTTTTCATCTATATTTTTGTACTTTAGACCCGTAACTCCCCAATTATGTTAGAGAATCGCGAATGGAGAGTTAGGCAGTTTTAATTGGGGAAAACGAAAATTCTCATCTTCCAAATTCCCAAACTCTCCGAGTTACAGAATCCGGCCCCTGGTGTACGCAAACGCGATAAGATAAAAGAGAAAAGTTGTGAGTTCGATGGGACAAGATCTAAGTAATGAGTATGTAATGTTTTTAACCCTTTCGGTTATTGTTCTTTCTTTCTGTTTTCGTTATAATTCTTTTTGTCGTCATTTTTCCCTTTATTAGACTTTCGCAAAGTAAATCTCGCAGTTTCGACTATCATTTAAAATCTGTGGTGTTAGTTTAAAAGTGATAAGTGGAATACAATGGAAAATCGAAAGGGTA
Organism: Dioctria linearis; assembly: GCA_963930735.1. NCBI lineage: Eukaryota > Metazoa > Arthropoda > Insecta > Diptera > Asilidae > Dioctria > Dioctria linearis. Next base: position 262,715,086 of record OZ005740.1, on the reverse strand, counting down.
AGTTTAAGTTTGTATTGTCATCAATTCTTAGAATTTTTTTAAATTTTGCATTTGAATATGAAAAAGTAGCTTGAATTATGGCTGCCAGATGAAAAATTTCATGTAAATTTAATTTTACTGGTATCTCAATTCACCTGAAATTGGTTGCTGCCATTTGACAACAATTTGCTTTTATGGTATTATACGTATTATATATATTATATGGCATTATACGAATCCAATTGTTCCCATATGGAAACATTATATTTTTAGCGTGCTATGCGTGATTTTCTCTTTCAGGAAATTTTCGCAAATATACGAAAATAACTAAAAAGAATGTGGAGAAGAAGATTTTGAGGATTCGGAAATATCGGAAGAAGAAAATGAAGAAAACGAGGACTTTGATGTGGCTATACATACAAATATACAAATTTTACTAGCTACAAATCAGCATACACTTATAAGAGGGAAATTGAAGCTTGTTTCAATCGAACAGCTACGAAAATTTAATTATTTTGGAAATTATCTTAGGGAAAATAAATTTTCCACGTATTAAAATGTATTGAGAAAAAGCAAAACATATAAGTTCTTTTCCGTGTACTATTTCAAGAAATGGTTTCCATTTGATTAGAAACAACTTGAAATTTTCTCTTAGTGAAAATCAGAATGATAAATTGTGGAAAGCCCATCCATTGATCGACGCAATTCTATCAAGATGTACAAGCATTTCAAAGGAGGAAAATTTATGCATAGATGAAATAATGATACCGTTTAAGGGAAAATCATCTCTAAATCAATACATGCCCAAAAAACCAATAAAGTGTGGTCTAAACTTTTCGTATTATGCAAATGGTATTATTCAAGATTTTGAAGTATACCAAGGAAAGAATACAGAAATTGGAAACACTAAGATGGGACTCTGCTATGATATAGTTATGCGGCTATCAAGGACGATTCCAAAAGATGAAAACTTTAAATTATTGTTTGATAACTATTTTACTGGCATAAACCTAATAATTGAACTAAAAGAGCAGGGTAAGGAAAAGTTGAAATGAAATCTGAGAAAGAATTGAAAAAAATAGGTTGACGATCATACGATTTCCGTGTGGAAAGATCTACAAATGTATTTTTACTTCGATGGTATGACAGCGGTCTTCAATTTATGGAGATGAAAATGTGGATGATGTTGAAAGGTTCTGCTAAGAAAAGAAAAAAAATTAAAATTACGCGACCTGAAATTATAAGGATGTACAACAAACGTATGGGTGGCGTCGACAAAGTAGACTTTTTCTTTCTCTCTACAGGATAAGCATTAGAACCAATAATTTGACTTTGCTAGTTTTCGATCATATGATTGATATAGCCATTTGCAACTCCTGGCTGGAATACCGACGCGATTGCAATGCTCTCAACATACCTGATAAAGAACGTATGGACCTACTAGAGTTTCAAAACGATATGACTCCTGTAACCACTGGCCCGAATGCAACATGAATAAAACTAGATGTAAGTTGGATAATTGTAGCAGTTTCACACGGTATAAGTGCAATATTTATTTATGTATTCCAACTCAAAATAAAAACTGCTTCATATCGTATCATAAGCACGAATGAACTCTTTAAATTAATTTAATTACTTTTTTTTTTAATTTATGCGAGTGTTATTAATTTTATAATTTTTATGTTTCTGGATATATGTACTTATGTTTGCATTCACGGTTTGAAGTCTTTTTTGTTAATTTAATTATGTTGCTAATATAGTTACTTAAATATAAATATGTAAAAAGTGAATTTTAACGTAATTATTAACCTTTGAGATATGGCAACAATCCCTAATTCCTTTCCTTTACATCCTTTGAAAAAAGTTTTTTTGTATAATAATAAACTGATAGCTATTAAAGCATTTTTACAGAAATTATAATTTTTTCATCGAAATAAATAAATATGTACCGAAAGAAATGAGGAAAGTAAGAAAATTGTAAACGAACTGAAATCCCCTTCTTGTCTGCTTTGTGGCTGATTTAAATATTTTTAAAATTAACTTAACAACCTTTGGGTGGTTTGGGGTTTATCTAAAATAAACAATGTCAATTAATATAAACTGATGCCTTTATTACTGTGCAATGGCTATATAAAGACAATTATATGAGTACGGAAATTGTTCCTGTTACTACGAAGCTAAGTTCTTGTCCCAACTGACTTGTTGTGGTGCCATTTGTTTTGCATGTTGATTTCGCATCCACGCATTTTTTACTTGCCGTAATAGATTACATTGTTAAACATATAATTTACATTTATGTACGAGTATTCACTTATTCTATATGAAGGCTTTCTCTGCCATGTTCACTCGTTTGTAGATGATCAAGAAGGCCCGGAAATTCCAATTTTTTGCCTCATTACTGTTATGATGACCGGCTCCGTGCACAATGCTGCCATTGGTTTTTAAATATTTATTTTTTCTACAAATATATTTATACTGTTAATTACATAGGGGGGTTTGTTAATTTTACGCCTTGTAGGGCAAATTATTTGGATATTAATGTAATTAAAAACTAGAGATCTCACATAATTACATTGTCTGAATATTATTTATTACAATTAATAAATATTTTGTAATACAATAATACGAAATAATTAATTAAAGGGAATAATCACTTAATTTTAAAATTGTAATGAGAAATCTTACTACTATATTATTAATACTTGCTTTGGATTCATTTTCTGTTAAAATTGATATTTTTTACTAAGTAACTACGCAATCTAAAAAGAGGTAAATTCAATTTCTTCATGGTGTTATTTTTTTAGATGTGTAATTTGTACCACAGCATAAACATATGTATATATAATAACTTTTGAAAATTGTTTTAATTCTACAAGTAAAAGTAAACGTAATAGTAAAAGCAATAGTATAAGTATAAGTATAAGTATAAGTACAAGAATAGGTATAGGTATAAGTATAGGTATAAGTATAGGTATAAGTATAAGTATAAGTATAAGTATAAGTATAAGTATAAGTATAAGTATAAGTATAAGTATAAGTATAAGTATAAGTATAAGTATAAGTATAAGTATAAGTATAAGTATAAGTATAAGTAAAAAAGTATAAGTAAAATGTATAAGTAAAAAGTATAAATAAAAAGTATAAGTAAAAAGTAATAAGTAAAAAGTATAAGTAAACAGTAATAAGTAAAAAGGAAAAAGTAAAAAGTAATAAGTAAAAAGTAAAAAGTAAAAAGTAAAAAGTAAAAAGTAAAAAGTAAAAAGTAAATATATATGTATATATACATATATATATAGTATATATAAATAGATCTCTGCGTGTTCAGAGAATGAAAAAGTGGTCTCTGGAGGCAAAAGTCTTCGCCCTATACCTTCAGTTTAAAAGCCCTCCCTAGTAACCCTATAACTAAAACGAATAATTTAAACTGGTTAATGTTAACAGGAAACATAGGAATTGTATATATGTTGCTCTGTGTTTTTAACTGATACTATTTACAATTTAATGAGTCCTAATTATAAGTTGTGTTAATTTACCATTTGCTCTCAGGACTAGTTAATAATTTAAAAATACAGAAGATATTCCCCCTGACCACGTTAATCTATGCCTCGATCACCCATGAAATGGTTGCCCTTTGAAATTTTAAACGGTGTCTTGCGCGTAGTTTAGCTTGGATTTGTATTCTACAACATATATTCCTGTTCCTAGTGCCTCCGCAGTGTTAAACCGTTTGGTATACTAAATTAGGATTCTGTATGCACTTTACACTTGTTCCATCATTACATTTATTTGGCTTTAGTGCTCCTCATGTTATCCTATTTTGTAGTTCAATAATTCTAGTGTAACTTTTTAGCCTGATTTATCTAAATGTTTGCTCCAACTGAGCTTATCGTCGATTATTATTTTAACATGTTTAAATTCCTTTGATATTGACATCTTTTTGCTAAAGAGGGTAGGGCTAATTATATTCCGCAGTTTCCTTCTTTTAATGAAAAGTAGATGCTGATGTTTTATTATAGACAGCTTGTTTTCCATCTGCTGTGCGTTGAGTCCATAATATATCGGACCAATGCCGACAAAAAGCTATGAGTTCTATTTACGTTTATCAACTCTTGGGGCTAGTTTTAGTTTCCTCACAGCTTTAACTACCATCTACTAATCTGTTTCGGTGGCCGCTACTCTTACCTTATCTAACCCCTGTATAAACTGTCATTATAATATGCTTGTCGAATTTGATTAAAAACTTTTTAAAATTTGAATGTGGCATCAACAATATCTTACCAATGCGAACTATTCGCCTATGATAAATGGCATTAAGACTGTAGCGAGCGTCCGTTGACAGCCCTACCTACATCCATCTTGCCATGAACATAGATAGGTGCTGCAACAGACACCTCTGCTGCAAAATTCACCTCGGGGGCATATGTGGATGGCCGCACAGCATAATGCCGCTAGCGATCAGCCGGCTTGGGGTGGTTCTTGCCACCCACATCCCCTCGGTGCTTGAAAGCTGTGCAAAAAGGAAACTGACTTCTCTTCCTGGGACTTCAGACGGACGGACGGACACAAAAAAAAAATCCCTTTCATCATGATGCCGGTTACTTGTCTCCACTAGTGCAACCTAAAATCCTGTGAGAAAAGAAAGGAAGATTCATGCAGCTGAAAATAGATGAGAGGAACCTTTGCGACGCAGTACCAGTGTACGACACCCGGAGAAGCTACGACGCAGGCGAGAGGAAAGAGAGAGAGAGAGAGAGAGAGAGCGCTGACGTGGACTCCACTTGTTGAGGGAGTCCTGGCTTTGACATGAATGGGCCCAACGCCGCCATCCACCCTAGCTAAGGCGTCAAAGCGTGGGTGTTATCCTTAGCCCCATTTCTATGGTGTGTGTACCCTAGAGCAGCTCACCCCATGACCTCACCACCCACTGCTTCGGACTCTACTTACGAATTCTACCTACGTATGGCACATGGATATGAACTTCGGGTGCATATGAAAGCAAAGAAAGATTTGGTGCACTCAACAACAAGGAGAACAAGGTATGTTCGTTTAATGCTGACGAAACATGAGTTTATTGCAAAATATCCGAAGCTTTCGCTATTCACCTCTTGACAATTTGCTACTTGTCACACAGGCAAAATGAATTCAAACACATTATTTTACTATATTATTATAATGGACTTACTTGCTATCACCTATACTTCACCACTGGCAGGACAGAATCCCTCGACGGCTGGAACTGATTCTACTTGGCTGCACCCTTTTCTCCTTCGACAACGTTGGTGGCCGCAACAGTTTATTTTAAATGTTTGGGTTCATTGACCTCTTTTTTATTTTGATCTTTTCACCTCTTTTGGGTGCTTTCGAACGTTATCCCTTATCGGAATGTATTACAAACGTGCAATGAGTATTGTTTAATTAGATTAACCTACAGTTGAGGTGAATGGCAGTAATTGCTATATATATGTACTGGTTCCAAAAGGGGAACTTAACTCTTTAACCTTCTTATACTGTACAGATAGAGGTGCGAACAGCCATGATATAACACAAGTATGTATGCGTAGAGTTGATTTAGGGAAGGAAAATTATGTTCACCAAATAAATCTTTACGCTTATAATCCTTTACGGAGATTTAAATTCACTAACAATTTTCTTAACTTTCAGGTAATTGTGCCAAAGTTTGCAAGATATGAGCAGGTAAATATATGCACTAATTAAATCTTTATCTCTTTTATAATTTTCTTCAGAAATTAAAACTCACTAATAACTTTCTTTAATTCCAGATGATTGTGCCAAAATTCATAAGATATGCACAAGTAAATAATGCACTAAATGATCTTTATTTCATTTATAATCCTTTTTGGAAATTTAACTTCACTAATAACTTTCTTTATTTTCAGATAATTGTGCCAAGATTCATAAGATATGCTCAGGTAAATATACGCTCTAATTAAATCTTTATTTCTATAATAATTTTTTTCAGAAATTGAAATTCACTAATAATTTCCTTAATTTTCAGATAATTGTGCCAAAGTTCATAGAATATGCACAGGTAAATATACGCACTAATTAAGCTTTATTTCTATAATAATGTTTTTCAGAAATTGAAATTCACTTATAGTTTCCTTAATTTTCAGATGATTGTGCCAAAGTTCATAGAATATGCACAGGTAAATATATGCAATAAATGATTTATATTTCTATAATCTTTTCAGAAATTTGAATTCACTACTATTTTTCTTTATTTTCAGATAATTCTGACAAAATTCATAAGAGATACACAGGAAATATACGCACTAATCAATCTTTATTTCTTTTATAATTCATAATTTTCTTTATTTTCAGACAATTGTGCCGAAATTCACAGGGTATGTACAGGTAAGTATATGCATTAAATGAACTTTATTTCCTCTATAATCTTCTTCAGAAATTTAAATTCACCAATAATTTTCTTTAAATTCAGGTAATTGTGCCGAAATTAATAAGATATGCACAGGTAAATAAATGCACTAAATGAACTTTGTTTCTTTTATAATTCATAATTTTCTTTATTTTCAGACAATTGTGCTGAAATTCACAAGGTATGCACAGGTAATATATATATACACTAAATGATCTTTATTTCTTTTATGAGCTTCTTCGGAATAAGAGAAAATCTACAAATAAATGATCGCCAATAATGACGCGGTACTTCCGTCAAACAAAAAGAAATTTTTCCCGTAGTCTTCAAAAAAAATCACAATAATTTATTCGGCTGCGCCATTCACAAATCAAAACTAATAAAAAAACTTTTCCTCGGTCCGGCTTGGTAAATTTCCAAAATCCAACTCCTCGACTACACGCAGTCTGCCTACATTGCAGTCGTTCTTGACTCAACCACCGGTAAGCGAGCATTTTTCTGTTCTTTGTTATCGTTCGGCCAATTACCGATATCTCTTTGGGCTGCGGTGCTGCTGGCTACGTACGGATGTGCGTGTATGATTTTTAGGCAAAATCGTTGCCATCGAATATTTTGTGTGGTATAATCGGAATTTTTTGTTCGCTTTCGCAAAGGTTTATTGTATGTGGGTATCGCGCGATATTTTACGGCTAGGCGATTTGCCGTTTTCGTCTCCTGGATGTTGGTGACTAGCGGTAAGTTTTATGTAGAAAATTATAATTTGTGAGCATTTTGCACAAATTGGGATTTTTCTTTGTTTTTTTCATTTGAAATATTTTACTTGTTGTTGCTTTCCCTTCAGGTTTTACGCTTTTTTCTTCTTTACAGGGTTTTTGTAATATGGAGAAGTAGCATAGTGCTACTTCTCGAAAATATTTAAATTTTATCTTTTTCAGGAATTGTAATATGGAGAAGTAGCATAGGCCTATTCGCTCACGAAAAGTTCTCACGCGGGTTCGGAGATTGTAACCTGCGGAGTATCTTTTGTACGCCTCAGCCAGATGTGCTTTGATCTGGCCCCGCACCAATAGCAGTTTCTGATTTACTGGGATTATATCAGGCGCACCATCTGAGTCCGGAGTGAGATCCCGCAATAATTTGTAGGAGCTCCCAAGTGTCACGGGGTGTCTTCCGAACATCGCGAAGTACGAGGAGTACTTGGTGGAATCGTGCGATACGTTCCAGAGAGCGAACGCTGTCTCGCTCAGGTGTTCATCCCAGTTCCGATGATCATCTCCAACATAAGCGCGGATCGCGGCGAGTACTGATTGATTGACTCGCTCGGACGCGTTAGATTGAGGTGAGTAGGATGGGGAGAGACAGTGCTCGACCCCATGCTTCTGTAACGATTGGGTAAAGAGGTTGGAAGTGAATTGGCTTCCATTGTCAGAATGAAGGAATTCTGGGACCCCGTACACATGGTATACTTCTTGTTGTAAGTAGCCTACGACCCTCGCAGGGTGGCTTCTGGCATTGTTTTCAGCAGCACAAATTTGGTCAAGTGGTCAAGGATGATGAAGATGTATCTATTCCGTTTTTTGCTTCGTGGGTAAGGACCCAAGAAATCGCAGAACACGCGTTGCCAAGGTAACTCTGTGTATTGTCGCTCTTCTAAAGGAGGTCTAAGAGAATACTTGCACGGCTTCACGCTTTTACAAACTTCACACTGATTGACGAATTTTTGTACGTCGAGCCCCATAGACGGCCAATAGTAGTAACGACGTAGCTTGTCAAGGGTTTTAGAAATTCCAAAATGCGCGGATGTTGGTGCGCAGTGTTCTCGTTAATTAGTTTGGTGGTGAGCCCTTCAGGCACCCAGGGCTTCCATGAGACTTGACTCCCTCCCACGATGTTCTTGGGAGAAACAAACGATATGCACACTTTGCCGTTTGTGACTCGTAGGTTATCATAAGCGTTTGGGTTAGAGGTTATTCTCTGAACTCGCTCGACGTAAGAAGTTTCAAGATATGCCTGTGAGTCTAGAACGATTGATTCGATGGCGGGAGAACAGGCGTCCTTCCTCGTAAGAGAACTTCCCAGCTCCTCAGCGAAACAACGGGACAGAGCGTCAGCCACCACGTTTTCTTTGCCTTTCCGATATTCGATGCTGAAGGCGAAGGCTTGGAGTTTAAGACTTCACCGTGGCCTGCCGCATAGATCTCTTTGGTCCATGAGCCATTTAAGACTAGCATGATCGGTTTTGATCGTAAACTCCAGGCACTCAACATATGGTGGGAAGCGTGTGACGCTCAGTACTGTCGCCAGACACTCTAACTCGGTAATGCTATAATTTTTTTGTGTCGCATTCAGCTTTTGCGACATAAACGCGATGGGGTGTTCAGCTCCGTCAGCAGATCGCTGGAATAGCACGCTGTCCACTCCCGTCGTGCTTGCATCACATTGTATGAAAAACGTCCGCGAGAAATCTGGATTAGCAAGTACTGGCGCAGTGGTAACACATCCCTTCAGCTGTGTGAATGCTTGCTCGGCCTGCTCGTTCCACAGGAATTTAATATCTTTTTTCAGCAGGTCTGTGAGAGGAGTAGCGATTGTCGTGAACTGCGGAATGAAACTCCGGTACCAGCCACAGACTCCCAGGAAGCTTCGGACCTTTTTGACGGTGTTTGGTCTTGGAAAGTTCTGAATGGCAGTCACTTTCTCTGGGTCTGCCCTCATGCAGCCATTTCCAACTACAAAACCAAGGTACCTGACTTCTCGCATGCAGAACTTACTCTTCTCCACGGTGATGGTTAAGCCGGCTTTACGCAACAGCTCTGCGACTGTGCTAAGCAGCTTGAGATGTTCATCAAACGTAGAGGAGGTAATGAGCAAGTCGTCTAAGCAGACAGATACCCGGTCGTGCAATTGGTGTGGAATAACCTTACACATTAACTTGCACATCGTCTGAGGAGCGTTACATAGTCCGAAGGGGAGGACTGTGAACTGGTACAACGGCCGCCCTGGAACGGCGAACGCTGTCTTATCACGGGAGGGTCTCGCCAATGGAATTTGACAAAAAGCGTAGGTCGATGGCTGAAATAAACTGAGTCTCTCGTAATCGACTCAGGAGCCCATCGATGAGAGGTAAAGGGAATGCGTCCGGCACAGTCACAGAGTTTACCTTGCGAGCGTCCAAACATAATGGAACCTTCCCATTTGATTTTCTCACTAAGGTGAGGGGAGAGGACCATGCGCTCTGACTCTCCTCGATAACTCCGAGTGCTAGCATTCGGTCGAGCTCGTCGTACATTACTTTCTGTTTCACTGGGGACACAACGTAGTAGCGTTGTTTGATGGGCTTTGCAGCACCGATGTCTATCTGATGCTCGACGTATGATGTGTGTCCAAGACCCTGCTTACTAAAGGATGGAAAGGATTCAACTACTGTCTGCAAGCCTCGGTTGCCTTCATCAGGCATGTCATGTTTCTGAGAGCACGTGGGTGCGGGATTGGGTAGTGTATGTAGCTCGCTTACCATGACTGGAGCTAGGCCGAAAGCTCTCCAAAAATCGATCCCCAAATACAGGGACTGTTGCAAAGAGGGAACTATATGGAGCCGCATCATGCGTGTCTTCTATCCATACTTCATCAACACACGAATGTGGCCTAGCACTTGTTGCTGTTGACCGTCCGCAGTCGATATGGTAGACGGCATGGAATGGAAGCGGATCCCTGCCCTTTCTAGGAATTTTTCGCCCCCGAAACCTAACACGCTCACGCTAGCGCCACTGTCTAACAAACCCCGTATTCGCTGGCCTTGGATGAAGACATCAGCGTAAGGCCGGAGGTCTGTACTTCTTGGTAGCGTTGTTTCAGCAACGGCAGCCTTTACATATCTGTGCAGGCTGTGGTAACGGCGGTTGCGTGATACGATCCTGGGCGGATACACATTTGTGCAAAAAAACAACACGGTTCTTCACTGGAATCACTATCTGAATCGGTGTCGAAATCTGTTGATATATTTTCGGAAGATGTACAACTACAGGATTCTGAGTCCCATGGTTCATCTATTGGTAAAGTCTGGATGGTTTGGACACCCACATCTCGGGTGGTTATTGGTGCTGCGAACGACTGTGCAGGTTTAGTGACTATTATGAGCGGGTTATGTTCAGGTACGTCATGGACTTCTACTGGCCTGCCTTTGGGCGAGACACACTCGTCACCACCGCGTAGCTGGCCTAGCGGAAGCGCTCGGGTTCGGTATTTGTTGCGGCTTCGCTTGTGGGACGTCTGGAGATCTGGGCCGGAGTCAGAATACGCGGAGTTCCCACAAGTTGGGCACTTGCTTTTCACAACACCTGCTGAGCCATATCCGTAACAGAATATTCGCCGTGGACGCCGGCAGGCGTGATGGGTGTGTCCCTCTGCAGCACAGTTCCAGCAGCTGGGTCTTGGTCTGGATGGTGGTTGGTAATCCATCTGTGGCATAGCTTGAAGAGCTGCTACCACACCACGTGTTTGAACTTCCGGGTGGTCTGACAGATGTTGACTATCCGAATATAATTCGTGAACCGATTGCCGTGGCGGTAACTCTCGAGACTGTGGCTGGGTCTGGGACCAAAGTTTTTCGAATTTGCAGCACATATCTCTCAGGTCGAGAACGTTATCCGTGTGGTGCAGCAGCAATGCCTCCTGCAAAGCCGGCTTCATGTTTCTCCTTAGGATCTCCACGAGCTCCTCTTCGGGAATCGGGTGAGACATTTTTGAAACCAGCGCATAAACTGCCAAGCGATAGTCGCTAAAAGATTCTCGAGAACCTTGTGTTGGATCCTCCAAACTAGTTTACGTATTTCATAATCTGTCTCCTGATTCCTGAACTCCCGAAGAAGTGCCGCGCGTAGTTCCGTCCAGGAACGAGAACGGTGTTCTCGCAGGTACAGCCAGTACCCATTCGCGGCTTTTCCCGTGACGAGCGAATAAAAGCCGGCGCAGAGCTCGGAATAAGGAACTTGTTCTAGCAAGACTAGTGACTCCACTCGGAAAATGAATTCAGTCACAACTAGACCTGAGGTACCATCGAAGTATAGTTTCCATCTAAAAACAGGACTATTTTTCATACTACTACGGTCTCTTGCAGTACTCTGTCGATGATATGCTGACGCGTTCAGCAGTGAGACCCCTGACCCTGGGGGCCTGCGTGATCGTGAATCGAAATAATCATGATTTGGTGGGGGATGTGCTCCTACACCGCGGTTTGGTCCCGTGTGCAAGGCCTCTAAACGTTCGTTCACCGAAAGGAAGCGTGGTCTTCCCTCTTGGGTATTCCTCCCACCTGAAAATGGAAAGTTGGGACCCGGCGTACCTGGGTTGAAGCGGGGACTCCCTGTGCTGGCCTTGGGAGTACTCACGTTCGTGTAGATCGTTCAAGTTGAAGTTTTGGAAATAGTACCCGTTAGACCAGCCCCTCCACGGTTGGTATCTGTTATGCTGACGGATGGATTTCCAGTCCACGAGCGCCTTCCTCATCACGCACCCGACCCTGCAATGGAAGCTGGACTGTCTCGACCGAATTTAGGAGACCTTCTAATGTCGAGAGATGTTCTTGGACTTCCGAGCGCACAGACGGAGAAGTATTGTGCAACCGTCGGGCCATGTGAACAACGTGGATGATCTGGCTACGATAGCGGGTGCGATCCTTATCCGTTCGAAAAGGATCCGTAGTGAGGTCATACCTCAAAGCCTCCACTCGACTGCTGATATAGTCGACCTCCCGCAAGGGAATCTTGTGCGCATGTGATCTTTGCACTTCTCTGCTGGGATCTAGCTGCTCGGCTTCGAAAGCCTTCTGGAGCTGCTCCCTGGCGTCCTCGTGGGAGGGATCGATGTTGCGCACACTATACTCGACCGCCAGCTCGTCTGAAGATAGATAGTTGAAATCCATATTCGAGCAGGTTGAAAATGACCACTTGCGGTAGAAATTTAGGTTGGGAATTGTACCAATATCCCGAAAATAGGGAAGATGTACTGGCTAGTATGTTGAATATATCTGACGCGAATATGCTTACCTACGAGTACGTAATGGAGGTACCACGAAGACTTGTAACTGTGTATGTAAATACGAAAATGACTGAATTGACTGACTCGCCAATATACTTGGAACTGAGGAACTGGTCCACAAGATGCTCGTACACAACAGAACTAGCTTGACGAACGAGCTTTTACATAAGTACGCAAGTCCCATTCAAGTCCCATTGTCTGAGAAGACAGAAAAAAAAAGTCACAAATAGTGCAAAATCGAACGAGGAAGAATACTTATCTCTTCAACGGCAGCAAAGGATAACTGTGATAATTTATGTGTATATTATAGTTGAGCATGTGTAGATATGTATGTATACATTTGACAGAAAATCCAAAATAATAACTTTGTTGTATATCTAAAGAGAGAGGTCTACACCTGTTGCGTATATTGGTATACAACTCAAAAGAAAATGCAGAATAGTATGATGCGTATTAAATTTGTGCGCCTATAAATGTGTTAGTTCAATGAAAGTTCAAAATTATAAATTTATTATAAATCTAACGAAGGAATACCTATACTATATTCGTGTATGATATTCGCATATAGATAAATATATATATGTTCGAAAGGAAGTTCAAATTTTTGCTTTATTATAAAACACAACAAAAATAATCTATACTTTGTGTGCTCTCAGATCAATACAAAAGAGAGTTACAAAATAGTACATTCATTACAAATCTTAAGAGGAGGACCTGTAAACCTTGCGTGTCTTATACTTGTGCCTATATAAGTATATAGATCGAAAATAGGAAAAATTAATAATGTTATGATACCAAGACGTAGATCTGAGGAATCGCGCGTATTGAATCTATGCGCTCATTCATGAATGTGTAAACTTAAGGAAATCCCAAAATACTGATTTTATGATACTCCAAGGAGGAATACCGGTAACTTGTGTGTATGGGGAATTTCTTTGAGAAAAGAAAAATCCAAAATACTACCTTTTATAATAAATTCAATGAGAAAGATCTACAAATCTGTGCGTGCTAAATTTGTACTATGTAAATATATAACTTCCAATGAAATTCCGAATTACTATCTTTATAATAATAGATCCTAAAAGGTCTGTAAATTTGTGCATACATTTATACGTGCAATAATAGTATTCCAAAAGAGAGAAAAAGAGGAAAAAAATCCCGAATATTAACTCCTGATAAACTCAACGACGTAAAACTGTGCGTATATACTTATTCAAAAATGCTAGATCATATGAAGAGGTGGTTTGGCCATACTGCGAGCCACCCGAACACATACACACACCAAAGTTTCAGCAATTCAATGCTGTCACGAAAACAAATCGCTCTCAGACTCTCTCCAACTCTCACTGCCCAACCCCCGGACTGGTCACAAACAGGGAATTAATTATCAAAGAAGGAACTGGAACGGGTTGAGTGCTCCATTGTCCGAGCAAAGACATGGGTCGTAAAGACGAACTTGGTTCATCAATTTACCGAGACAATGTGACACCCAAAATCGGGAGCAGATGATCGGCCGTTCAGTGGCTAACAGTGCTCAGGAAGAAGCAGTAGCTGTATTGTAATAATATACCCAAAGAAAACACAAACAAACCATCACTAATCGTGTCCCAAATGGACGAACTACTACAATTACTGCCACAAAAAAAAATAAATAAAAAAAAATACTGTCTTCTTCCTGGAACTAGCAGCTGTGAACAGAGCTGACGCTCGAGAAGCATGCTTCGCATACAACCTTCCATGTCTACTGATCATCCGATCGCCATGCATTACCAGTGCTGATGTCTTACGACAGGCACTGATGAAGTAGCAAAACTTGAAATTCAAAGGAAAACTATGGACCAGCTTTTCAATCGATGTGAAAGATTTAAGACTTGCCAACTCAAACCCATTGCCAAGGATACTGCGGAGTCAAGAGGTGAACGCCGTCCACCAACTTGGCGACGGAGTTGAGATATGGCTATGCCGCTTTAAATGTGGAAAACATTTTGTCGATGATTGATCATCTCCCCAGCGTTCGCGGGCTGAAGCTTTAGCCTCGGAGAGTACTAGCGTACAAAACCTGCTCACTACCGAGGAAAATGGATACTTCATCATGAAGGTTATAAAATTCAAAAAGAAATAAAATGCATATATTATTTGAACGTGATATGAGGAGATTTACGTAGTTGCACCAATGGAGCGAAATCACGAGCCATCTCGCCAGCTACCAAAGCCAGATCTAACGAGGGCAAAAAGGAACTACCACGAAAGCAACCAGCTGTACGGGAGAAAAAGGTAGCTCTGCGTAGACCAAGCCATTGGCAGCCTAGCAAGGTAACTCGTCCTGCCAAACCAAGAGTGTCATCTATAAACTGACAACAACAAAACATTTCCATATGAACTGAAATGAGCAAAGAACAACCTTATTTGCAGAATCGAAATTAAAAAAAAAAAACTGAACAACTTGAAGACAAGGCAACACACAGGTAAATATACGCACTAATTAAGCTTTATTTCTATAATAATCTTTTCAGAAATTTAAATTCACTAATAATTTTCTTAATTTCCAAGTAATTGTGCCAAAGTTCGCTAGATATGCACAGGTAAATATACGCACTAAATGATCTTTATTTCTTTTATAATCCTTTTTGGAATTTTAACTTCACTAATAAGTTTCTTTATTTTCAGATAATTGTGCCAAGATTCATAAGATATGCACAGGTAAATATACGCACTAATGAAATCTTTGTGTATACAATAATCTTTTTCAGAAATTGAAATTCACTAATAATTTCCTTAATTTTCAGATAATTGTGCCAAAATTCATAGAATATGCACAGGTAAATATATGCAATAAATGATTTATATTTCTATAATCTTTTCAGAAATTTGAATTCACTACTAATTTTCTTTATTTTCAGATAATTCTGACAAAATTTATAAGAGATACACAGGTAATATACACACTAATAAATCTTTATTTCTTTTATAATTCATAATTTTCTTTATTTTCAGACAATTGTGCCGAAATTCACAGGGTATGTACAGGTAAGTATATGCATTAAATGAACTTTATTTCCCCTATGATCTTCTTCAGAAATTTAAATTCACCAATAATTTTCTTTAAATTCAGGTAATTGTGCCGAAATTAATAAGATATGCACAGGTAAATAAATGCACTAAATGAACTTTATTTCTTTTATAATTCATAATTTTCTTTATTTTCACACAATTGTGCCGAAATTCACAAGGTATGCACAGGTAATATATATATATACACTAAATGATCTTTATTTCTTTTATAAGCTTCTTCGGAATAAGAGAAAATCTACAAATAAATGGTCGCCAATAATAACGCGGTACTTTCGTCAAAGAAAAAGAAATTTTTCCCGTAGTCTTCGAAAAAAATCACAATAATTTATTCGGCTGCGCCACTCACAAATCAAAACTAATAAAAAAAACTTTTCCTCGATCAACGTTCGCGCCGGTCCGCCTTAGTCAACTTCCAAAGTCCAACTCCTCGACTACACGCAGTCTGCCTACATTGCAGTCGTTCTTGACTCAACCACCGGTAAGCGAGCATTTTTCTGTTCTTTGTTATCGTTCGGCCGATTACCGATATCTCTTCGGGCTGAGGTGCTGCTGGCTACGTACGGATGTGCGTGTATGATTTTTAGGCAAAATCGTTGCCATCGAATATTTTGTGTGGTAAAATTTCTCGGAATTTTTTTGTCGGTTTCGCAAAGGTTTATTGTATGTGGGTATCGCGCGATATTTTACGGCTAGGCGAATTGCCGTTTTCGTCTCCTGGATGTTGGTGACTAGCGGTAAGTTTTATGTAGAAAATTATAATTTGTGAGCATTTTGCACAAATTGGGATTTTTCTTTGTTTTTTTCATTTGAAATATTTTACTTGTTGCTGCTTTCCCTTCTGGTTTTACGTTTTTTTCTTCTTTTCAGGCTTTTTGTAATATGGAGAAGTAGCATAGGGCTACTTCTCGAAAATATTAAAATTTTATCTTTTTCAGGAATTGTAATATGGAGAAGAAGCATAGGGCTACTTCGCGAAAATGACTAAGTTTTATCCCCTTTTTAGGTACCTGAAAAATAAAATATAAGTAAAAGAAAAAAAAATGCTTAATAATAATAATTAAAAAAAAACAAGAAAAAAAACCGAAAGGTAGCGTGAGGGCAGAACGCTACAAGACATTTATCGGCGCAAGTTCCAACAAAATTCTTCGAAAAGACACTCGTAAAAAATCTTGCAATTGTAATTTTACGTTTCATGAATAACCCTATTTGCAATATTCTATATATTGGCAATAATCTCTCACCCATTTGGTCGGTAATAATGAAAAATGCAGGTATCTTGAAGTAGTCGTACTACATATAATTCATTAAATTACTTATAGCGACCTTGCTTGATTAAATAAATATCTCGACCACCCATAGAGAGTCCTGATTATCCTATTAGACCGAATAGAATTTATATGATATTTCGCTATTTGCCCCAAAATCCCATTTAATGTCCGAATGGGTGCAGATATTCGTAAATGACACAATTATTGAACTTTTCCTATATAGGCTCATGAACATCTGCTCTGCATGCAATATTCGTCCCCCAATGCGCTTATCACTTGTTTTATCTTTGATCCCAAGGCCTTTAGTCGGATAAAAGTTAAATGGGAGCAAATGCTGATTTTATCTAGGGGATTTTGGGGGTTTTGTTTTCGTTTTCCTGCTATATACCCTGTTAATACTTATTCAAATAAGTTGTCGTTTTGACTACATATCAGTTGGGATAAGGGAATTCCGAACGGGCTCAACTTCTGATGGATCATGGAAGTTGGGAATTAACCTCTAAAATACGACACTGTCGAACTTCCAAATGGAGTGTCTAATTGAGCAATGTAAAAACAAACGAAATTCGAAGTTTGCTCACATTCACACCATGTTAGAATGATTATTAATTAAAATAGGAAGGCATTATCCTATATGCATATCATAAGTAAGCACGTCGTAAATTTAGTGGTAGTGGTATTTATGTATAACGGATTCATTAAAACTAAGTTAACCAAACATTGGGATTAGAAATCATGTTGAAACGCTCGGGAATTATTTATGTTCCAAACTGAAATGATTCCTGTTTTGCTGAGTTTATTTACCTTGGGATTATGCATAGTTTGTTTGCCTTCGTGCTAATTTATATTAATATTTTGCTGATGGCTTACTCATCAGAGTAATATTTTAGCATTTCACGTGCTTAGGATGCCTATGTATACCTGTGATTATTTATAAATATGTTAGCACCTCGAAAAATACCTGTTGAATTTCAGGATGTGAAAATTCATCTCAAGATATGACTTTATTTTATTATTTTAGTACTATGTAGAACAAAAAACTTCATCCCACAACAGATGATAATAGAAGGGAAGATGAAGAAAATACTACTTTCAACCACAGCCGATATATCCCCACGACATTGGAAATATTAATTATTATTATTGGTTCACGTTAAAAAAGATGATGTTTTTAACTTTTGTTTTAGTAAAATCATCCAGGATGGATTTTTTTGAAAGTTAAAATATTTGAAGGTATAGAGTAGGTATATGTAATATCCAAATTTACAGCATCCTCCTCTGAGCACTTCGGAAGATATGAGAAATCAAAGCTTCGTGAAATGTCGTTGTAGAATTACGTTTAAAAGTCTACACCACGGGAAGTAAGTGACCGAATTTAGTGCTTTTTGTATCGTTTTGAAGTGGATGTATTGAAGTAGCATAAAAATAAATCGAGAATACCTTCCCAAACCATACAAGATTCTTGATGCATTCAATATCAGTACTCTGGTTTCAATATAATAAACATTTGTAAAAGATACTTAAATCCACATACAATCAATGGAATAAAAACTGAAGAAAGAATCATGGGACAAATCCAAACAATTTATCCACTCCATTTCAAAAATTACAGAAATCGTTTCACACAAATATTTGTGGAAGATGTATGTAATGAATCAGATCAAGAAAAACTTATCCTATCAACACATCGACGAGCACATCGTGGTAAGATTAAATTTGTCAATTTACGGAACACATACTGTCGACTTATTTAATAAAAGTTTTTCTTGTCTTATTATATTTGTATGATATTACTATAAAATATAGTTTTAATGCATTATTGAAAGCTGACAACTGCATGAAGAAATGAATGTTTATTGGATTTCTTAGGCCGAAAAAGGCACAATTGAAAGTAACTATTGTATGTATCTGAAAATAACTCGAATCGCCCGGCCACCAAAGTGAATAAAAATTCTAAGAAAATAATTCCAGTAAATTCCTAAGAAAAACTTGAGAGCTTCCCACTGACATGTATAACATAATCTTCTATTTCATATGAGTCCACTTTTGTTGTCAGGGGTGTGAAAACTATCTTAATTTCAAGTTTCATTTTCGCTTTAACATTTATATTAAGAGCTCAATAAATTCCAAATATATTCAAAATTATGATTTTATTGGAAGCTTATCTCTTAAGCCTCGTTTCCACTTATACAAATTTTCTTACCCGACAAGTTTTGAAACAAGTTGGCAACGTTCTGTCTAAGTGGAAACGCTATATGAAAATTCAGACACATGTTGGCAACTTGTTCGATGTCGGCTGTAAAAACTCGCAGAATTTGTGCTAAACTAGTGGGAGGCAATGGAGTAGAATGTAAGAAGTTAAGCCAACAAGTTCGCGAGAATTTATTTAAATGGAAACACTTGTAAGTTTAAGCTAACATGTCGGCTCCCAACAAGTACACAACATGTTGCCTAACAAGTTGGCACAATTTGTTTAAGTGGAAACGAGGCTTTATAACATCAAATATTCCTTAAACTCGATTTTTAAGAAAAAAAATTAAGGAATTTTTGTCTGCCTATCCCTAAAAGTAGTTATGGGGGATAGAGAAAAGATTAAAAATTTTGTTTTGTCATCTATTTCTATTCTATACCTATATTCATTTGGTAAATCCACTGAACTGAAGCTGAACTTTATTTTATTTCGTATTTGAAGTTTAGCAGAATACAGTACCTAAACCAAAAAGAGACAGCTATAGAAAAGTGACCCCATGATAATGTAAGCGATTTCAGTAGTGTCAGCGGTCTATGTTATACATGTTAGTGTGGCTTCCTATAACGGGTCATGCATCGTTGATTTTATATTGGACCGAGGTATTACATTGCTCTGGTAAAAGATGGAAACTTGGGTGAACATAGGAAAATTTTCTGTTCATAACAACATTTCTTAGCTACAATTTTGGTCGTAGTTAACCAAGGTATTTAAAATACAAGGTATTCCCATTACGAACCACGTTCCGCCATTAGTGACGAAATATCGTGAAAATGTATAATACACAATACTCTCTCTCCTCTCTCTGTATTTTGTATAAAAATGTATATACATTAGTCACAGAACTACGTCACAAGCTATCAGCTGCAATGTGTCAACATTTTAATGGGAATACCTTGAGCGCTTTCATAGCTATCTCGTAGCCAGGCATAACTGCGTGTAGCTGCTTCTGACTTTTTGAACGATTCTAGCCATTGCCAACTTCAGAAATGTATACAAAAAACAATTTATTACCTGCTTCGTCTATTAAATCAATAAATGGTTCTTTTCTGCAATTTAAAAATAGCAACAAACAAAAATGTCAAACGTAATGCGTTTGTGTTAGTTAGTTATGCTGGGTGGCACTCTCAAGTCGGTACCGGCTGCGCCGGCTACGAGACCGGCTACTATGATTTTCCGTACGCCATAGGAACTGGCATTTAGCCAAGCCAGAAAACTGGCTATTCCATTTCCAAACGACGATAGCCGCATCTACAGCTACCATAGCCGGCTGCAGCCTACTTTATGAACGTGCTCCTTCTCTTCTATGTACCTTGGTAGCTAACTAATTTGGTTACTAGAAATGTTGACAAGGTTTTCATTTTTTTGATATGCGTTCTTCATCTGTATATTTTTAGTGTATACCACCAGATATTTTGTGTTGCGTTGACAGCACCACTGCAACGTGTTGTATCGACTGAGATATGAAGAGCTGAGACCTCAGTTCTTGATGTGAGATAGCAGTCTTAAGGTGAAAGATTCGAATCAGGAAAGTAGGACAGTATGGTTCAACCACACTGTATGTCTGGAGTTAAGCAGTTGCATGCACGAAGTCCACGACCCAATAAGTCGGACAGAAATTAGACTGCTCTGACTTGCGGATACCAGGCGAGTGGAATGTCCTGTGGATGAGACTCTTAGGTTGTCCTATCTGAGCCGCTTGTTGATTTAATGAGAGCTGTACAAAACAGGATAAGATTATAGTGTCTTGTAAGAATGATAACAAGAAAAAGGAAATGCTGTCATGACCGCTAGCATACGAACGTTCCTTGGGACAGGATAACGTTTGCCGATGGCAAATGATGGTACTTTACCCCAAGGTACATCAAGTCAATCTAAAAGGAGTACATAAAAAGAAAATATATGAACCGCTTTTTGAGCGGGCATGAACGTTTGCCGATGGCAAATGATGGTACTGTACCCCAAGGTACATCAATTCAATCTAAAAGGAGTACATAAAAAGAAAATATATGAACCGCTTTTTGAGCGGGCATGAACATGAGCACTGCCGACGGTAGTTTGAATAAAAGACGGATATCCCAAAAAATATTTTCGGCTTCTTGTATTCAATGAAAGAAAAAAAAAAAGAATCTTCTCAAGAGATAGCTTCTTATATTTTTTTAAAATCACGTTATAAAAGTTTTTCTTCTAGGCTTGTTCTCCTATCAAAGTCTGACAAATTACTACTTATATTTTGTTTACCAAAAGTATTTCAAACAAAATCATGGCTACTTCAATAAAGCTTTCTACGCTCAGCGAAGTAATAACAGCTGAGACTTTAGACAGGTAAAATGACCCGATTTACATGTTGATTGGCCACGTGTTCAGAACGGTGCTGACGGGATATTGACGCGTCGCCACATATTTACTTATTTGTGCTACTAGTTATATATGTAGATATAGAAAAATAGAAAAATGGAGAATCCTATTTAATATGTTATCATTGCTGTTTCTCAAACTAATCCTATGATGACCTTTACGTTTAGTTCCATATCTTCTGAAGAACTACTCTATCATATAGCTCAGTTAAAGATCGATAAAGCGCCAGGTATCGATAAGCTTACACCGAGAATTTTAAAAATTGTAGCACATTATAGCTCCGCCATTAGCGTACTCATTGAATCTATGTCTAACTCAGGGCATATTTTCATGTAAATTTAAACATGCCATCGTTGTTCCAATACACAAGGCAAATGAAAAACCTGATCCAGATAACTATAGACCGATATAGCTAATTTCTAATATCGCGAAGATTTTTGAGAAATGCATTAAGACTACGTTGGTTGATTATCTGGACCAATACAACATCATTGCAAGTAACAGTGTGGTTTTAAAAATAAATGTAGCACAATTGATGTAATTTACGATGTTACCAATTTTATAAACTCGGCAGTTGACAAAAAGGAGAAAGTTATCGCGATATTCTTAGATCTGAAAAAGGCTTTTGATACGGTTAATCATGAACTCCTATTACAGAAACTAACATTTATAGGGATTACAGGTACTGCTCTTTCGTTTTTTCATTCCTATTTACCAACAGAATACAGGCAGTCAGAATTGGCCAGGTAACAAGTGATCCTCTTCGTATTAAATGTGGGGTTCCACAGGGTACGGTTTTGGGTCCAATCCTCTATGTAATATACATAAATGAGTGTGTTAAATTATTCGAACAGTCATGAAGGGAGCATATTGTAGTGTTTGAAGATGACACGGTCTTGTTATTTAGTGGTAAAATTGGTCCCTTACTTTATCACTAGCGCAAAGAGGCATTAAATCAGTGTATGATTGGTTGGTATGTCACAAGTTAGCTTTGAACCTAAATAAAACATGTTGCGTAAAATTTGGGCATGAAAATACACATTCAAACGTTAATCCTAAGATAGAGTTACAGGGTAATGTCTTCCAGTACGTGAGTGAAGTGAAATATTTAAGCTTATGTAAGCGGCTGAGGAAAACAATATATAAAATACTCCCATTGCGAAATATCTTAAAATTTGATCTTTTGAGAATGGTTTATTTTCCTTTAATACAGTCAGTCATTCAGTATGGAATCCTTAGTTGGGGAGCTACATATACTGTCTTGATAAAACCATTATCAAATGTTCAAAGCAAAATAATTAAGATTTGCTTAAAGAAATCTAAATACTACTCCACCACACAAGCATACAATGAATTTAAGGTAATGACTGTAAGACAATTATATATATTTAGCCTATTAAAATTCGTATATACAAATTTATCAAAGTTCACTATCTTCCAAACGAATTATCGTACACGCAGGCAAATGTTGCAACCTTTAGAAATCCCTAGAACTAAGTAAATGTATTACAGATAGTCATAGTAGTATTTTAGGGCAACAATTTTATAATACGTTACCTGCAGAAGTAAAAGAAACTCTAAATGTTTCTAATTATAAAACTGTGTTAAAAACTGTGTATTTAACAACCAAGATATCTTTAATAACATTGTCTATTAGTTTTTTAATTTAGAAATTTTGAATTATGCTTACTTTCTCTCAGGTGTTATACATGATATATATAATTTTTGAACTGAATGAATTGGTTGCATTGCATACTATAGTATAGCTTAGATGTATTATTTATGTAATATTTTTAAAATTTTATTTTATTTTATTTTATAATATTAGTAAGTAGAAAATTAGTAATAAATTAGTCACAACCCTCGCACACAAGCTTCGGCTTCTGTGAGCGGTTAGCCTAGATTATTAGCTTATACATTACATATAGATTTTGAATTATGTATTAGGCTGCACTAAATAAATAAATAAATAAAAAAAAATAAATAAAATAAAATATGTGTTCAAAACTATTTCCTTTTTTTTAAATCACTTATTAAGTTTTCGAGATATAGGCTCATGAAGAAAATAAATTTTGATAGCAGCATTCCGTACATTTTCCGACACATTTTCAAGATGGATTTTTACTAACTTAAAATGCAATTAAATTTTTTTATCAACTGCAATGTATGTATAAGTTTTTGTACTATTTATTCATAAATATGAAAAATTTGTTATAAAAATGCACAGTATGGCTGATAAATTGATTTCAATATTTCACTTTCGAGTTTTTTTTTTTTGGGCCAGGAAAATTTATCATGAAAGAATAATATGACTTACTTTTTGCTAATCTATCAATTGCTCCCTGAATACACCTCGTACTGAAATATGCCGATTCGCATAGGTATGTAGATCCGAAACAAGAATAGATATAATCGTGATACTGGGATATTTTTCTCGGTTGACATATTTCCAAAAATCTTCTTCAAATATTCTGGCTTGTAAGTCTGCTTGTAAAATCATAATTTCATTTTCTAATACCTTTTGATCCATATGAAATAGGTGTAAAATTTTTTAGCTAATGCGTTTCACACTTGAATCTTTTTTAAAAGGGAAGATATAAATTCCACAATTTCTTTAACTTTTTCAAATTCTGGAATCTTACCTCAAAATATTCAATTAATTTTTGAATTTCCGCGACTTATTTGTCGATCTTATAATTAATATTTTTATGTTTTTGTAGGTTATCCGCCATATTTGGAAAATGATTCAGACTATCTTGTTACAGATCTTCTATTGGGAAATTAAATTTTGTTTTATATGCGTCTATGCAACGGATCATATCAATTACTGTTTTATTTTTTGCTTATTATTATTATAAATTTAAATGACTTAATATTGAAATAAAATCGGTAAGAAATGCAAAGTCACTAAGCCAAGTTTCAGCATTTAAATTTTCACAGTTTCCATCTTGTTCGTGAAGAAAATCTATAATTTAAGCGAATAAAGCACAAAATCTCTGTAGAAATTTATCTCTGCTTAGCCATCTGACATCGGTATGTAGTAATAATTCAGGTTGGCCTTCATTGAGCTGTAGTTGGAAGAGACACCGTTTGAGGGAACTTCCTCGAATTGAATTAGCAATTTTAGATGCTATGACCATTACCACTTTTGTGTTTAGTTCTTGCTAGCTAACACTTGCTGGTGAATTATGCGGTGATACCTCAGAAAGGCTGGGAATTCATCTTTATTTTGACATAGGGCTATAAATTCATTTATGCGACCTATCATTGCTGTTGCGCCATCCGTTGTTATTGAGACTAATTTAAAAAGTGGTACTTTCAAATCATTGAGCAAGTTTTTAAAGGTTTTGAATATGTCTACACATCTAGTCCTTTCCATCAAAGAAATCATACCCAACAATTCTTCTGTAGATGTAAAATCCTTAAAAACCATACGAACGAAAACAAGTAATTGTGCTGTATCACTTATATCGGTCGATTCATTACACTCAAGGGAAAAAACAGGAACATCTATTAACATCATTATATAACTGCTCTTTTACATTCCCAGTCATCCTTTCAAATCGTCACATCACTGTGTTTCGAGACAATTGTAGATCTTGAATTGAAGCAACAATTTCAGTCTTGTTCTTAAAATCGTTAAAAAGTGAATTTCACATTTCCAAAAAAATTTCCTTTACAAATTCACCATCGAAAAATGGCTTACATTTTTTTGCTAAGAGATAGCTTACTTTGAATGATGCAGCAGTTACTGCTTGTCACTTCAACCTAGATGAGTGCCCGTATGAAATTTCGTACGGTAACCGATCTATGCAAATTTGATTTTTGAAGTGGTTTTTCGCGTATATTTCTGGAACGGTTCGTTGGACAGAAAAACTGATGATAACTAATTTTATAGGATTTCATACTCTGAAGAAGTTTTTAGTACAATAAAAATGTCTAGGCCTAATCATTTTCACAGTATATGTAAAAAACCTAAATTTGTATAATGTCAACACCAAGAAGGGCTGCCCAATTTAGTCCATTTTTGAAATTTTATTTGCTATTACTATAAAAACACGACGCGTTC
The DNA here is from genome assembly GCA_963930735.1 of Dioctria linearis. Classification (NCBI taxonomy): domain Eukaryota; kingdom Metazoa; phylum Arthropoda; class Insecta; order Diptera; family Asilidae; genus Dioctria; species Dioctria linearis. Next base: position 262,689,659 of record OZ005740.1, on the reverse strand, counting down.
TCAGGCAGTGTCCAAATATATAGTGGAAAACGAAATTTTTGTATGGCAGGCCCACGAAGGAGTTGCCCGATTGGTCTCATTTTCGAACTTAATAGGTTTGTTCGATGAAAACACCGAGTAAGCCCCTGGCTACACCGGGCTGTACTATCTTGTTTTTTGAAAACCCTGGGCTTACACGGGGTTTCAGAAACTTGTTCGATGAATGCCCGGTGTTTCTGATTTCGTGCCCCGAACTTGCACTAAATATTTCTAGGGGTAAACGTTTGACATTTGTCATTTGTGAACTGTCACATGGAATTTGTTCGGTGATTGCGGTTGAGTGCTGTATATAAAAGTGAAAAAATCGTGGAGCTCATACCAAATTCAGATTATATAAGGAAGTTGGATAAGAAATTAAATGACAAATTACCCATCGATAATATGCACATAGGAAATTCGAATTAAAATTATAAGGAAATATTTGAGAAGGCGATTAAGGTCGAAGAACATGGATGATATCTTAAGATCTGCCTTTCTAGTAAGAAATTTGATCGTAAAAATGTTTCTTTGCCATTATTAACAAGTAATTTTTATAGACTTCACGTTATACCTGCAGCTACTAAGCAAGTACGTTTGAAACAAACAACATATAAGAAATTCTCTAAATTCTTAAATGAGATGTCAGGAAAGGCCACTGGGATAGAGAAAATCATTTCTGCTGATTTTGATCATCCAAACAGTAATTTTATATCTAGTGACAAAATATCTGAAGATAAAAGTGAAAATAGTGCAGCACAACTGTTTCTTGCAGAAATGATGGAGCTATATCTGGTCACAGATGAACCAATTGTCATTTTTTCAAAGTAAAAAAGGCGATAATATCGATGTAAAAAAGCTAATAAAAGACTATGTAATGAAGAAAAAACTGGGAAATATTTTTTGTGCATTTTAATATTTATTTATTCTTAAATTTTTAATTATTTCACCTATTTTATAAATAAATTTTCACAAATCACTGGAAATTAGAAGTTAAATTATGCTCAGGAGAACTGTCAGAGAAATGTCATTTCATTAGATTTACCCGGTGTTTTAAAAACTTGTTCGATGAGTGCACAAAACCCCGGGAAAATTTGGGGAAAATTGTAGGGTAAGATTTACACTTTGTTTTTACACGGTGTTTTCATCGAACAAACCTAATTTTACTTTTTTAAAGTCCGTGTATAAAATTTCAGCTCTCTAAGTATACGCGTTCTCCAGTTATCGTGCGCACAGCCATACGGACGGACAGACGGACAGATGGACGGATATATGAACAGACGGAGAGGTAGACGGATAGACGGACAGACGGAGGAAGAGACGGGCATGCAAAAATCAAAATAACTGTTAATATTATGCTTGGGTGTGCAATCATTTTGCTATACCACCATTATTTCTGTGCGTTACAAACGGAATGACAAACTTTGTACACCCTATAGATTTCATCTAGGGTATAACAAACCATAATGAAATTAATTAAAAAAAATATGTATGGAATAATGAACTAAATGCTTTTGTATCCACAGCTCCTACAAAAAGCAAAATGATTTTGTTATTTTAGGAAGTGCAGATTCAGAGATGTTGTAACCCGAATTGCCGCCGTGCTTTCCAAAGCGGAGAAGAGCGACTTAGGGGGAAAGCTCAGGTAGGGTTTTCCTTTTATTAATCTCAAACACTCACTCTTTTCGTTAACGCATTTATTTTTCGTCACTTTAATTATTTTATATATAAAAAGATTTCACACTTTTGCAAGATTTGAATAGATTTAAAACGTTTAATAATTTTATAAGATTTGAAAAGATTTAAAACATTTAATAATTAAATAATTGATGTAAAATTTGGAAAAAGACTTCCCCGACTCGCGTGTGCACTAGATGAGTGCCTATCCTGAACTTCGACTTTGTAATCGTTGTCACATAATTTTATCATTGAAATTAGTCGACGTCCTCGCGTCAGCAAAAGTATATAAAAGTATATACTTAGTACTTTTTATGATTGGTATGATTGGTTCACTCAACTGACCAATCAGACGAAAAAGTAAACAGAAAGCCGGAAAAAGATATGAATCAGCACGACATTCTTGGCTTGGGTCTTGTAATTCGATCTTGTTCCTGAGATTTTGACCGATGCGCAATGTGCAGTACATTAACTCCGTGAGTTATGTGTATACGAAAATGTCGAGCAAGCGTTTTGTTCATTTTCGTAAGTGGGCTACGTTAAGTAATTTATGGAAAAAGGAATATTTGTACATTTTGTGCATTTTAAGACTTGTTAAGAGAATTATGAGGATAAGTAATTATGAATATGCCTGGTATGTATGCAATTGTAGATAATTGTGCATATTTATCTATGCGTTTTAGGAAAGTTCATGGGAGGTAAGTAATATGAATAAGATTTTGTGATTTTAGGATTTTATACATTTGAGGCATTTGAGGACATATGGTGTGGTATTTTGAGACCACAATATGAATATATTTGGGAAAATGCACAGAAAGTAATATGTATATGGTTGTTATTTTGGGATCACAACAGAGATAACACGTCGAATTCAGCATCGCTTCTATTGGCGTTATAAAAATGGTAATTCTTGATAGAAATGCTGGAATGGAATACTTCTCAGATAAACATTTTCAATTCTTGGTGTCGTATTTCTTTTTCAGAAGAGGTATTTTTACTCATGAGAACAAATTCAGCGAGTGCTGCATTGTATGTCGTCTCCCGAACTGCTACAGTACGTGGGTGTTATATTATTGAACTGCAATTCTCTAACTGGCCTAGTAGTAAATGAGCAAATCTTTCCTGTAGTATTGCCGTAGAAAGTTTGTCCAAGCATGAAAAAATACTTGCTTACAGTCATACACATCGAAAGGCATGGATATTGATCTCCGAAATACTTCAAGCCACTGATCAGGAACTTCAAATATAGATTTTTGACTGATCAATCCGAAATCTTTATCGCATTCGAGGTATGAATGGCCTCTTATAGGAAACATATGAATTCAAGTTGCTTCTGTCCATGGTTGTCTATTGATCATATATTGCAAAAATCTAAAGGTAAAAGTTTTGATTTGCCCCGCGCAGGAATCATAAAATATCTGTAGATGTTTCACTTGCAGTTCGAGAAAATGGTACAAAAAAGATATGAATTTATCAGCACCCTTCTTTGGCACAATTTGAGGGTACGTATAAAACACTGATTGGTTTGTAGATAAAGTTTCCTTTTATAGTAAACATCATTGGTACACACTCCGTATTGGAAAGTTTTTAGAAAAATCCATTGTAATGGCCTCAAACTCGTTGGGTTTTCTAGCTCGTTTTTCCTCCAGTCATTTTTAATTATAGAATGCTTGTTCCCTCATCTTTTGAACTTTGTCCTCTGTTTGAAGTTTTTCGAAAATTGTCTTCAATTCGACTTTCTTTTCTTTATCGGATGATGAAAGTTGACCCAGTAGAGATTCTGGGGATGTGATTTGCACTTTTGCTGTATCACAGGCACTGCAGGTGTTAGTTCAAGAATAGCCACCACCAATTGTAAAATCTAGTTTCGAACGTGGGAGGAGATTGCCGGTAAAATGGACAACTCAGTCATAAAATTCAAATACAAAATTTTATTCAATATTTCATGCGTAAGACTATACCACAAAAAATAAATAATTCAATTCTTAATATAACTATACTAATTTAAAAATAATTCAATGAAATTCAAATATATTGCAAACAAATTAAAATTAAAATCCAATTTCACAATTCAATTATGCTCCGAACAATGTCCGTCACTTTTGCTTATTCTTCCTGCAAAAGAAGAAGAAAATTAAGCTTCGATGAACTGATTTCGACGAAATTATTTGACGGGTGCTGCTACGTGTAGGCAGGAAGGCTGAATAAATAAATGTCTAGAAGCAGGCTTTACCATGTGGTGCTGAACAAATGTAGCACAAGAAAAGTCTGTGGATAAGCTGTGTATCCATAAGAAGGTGTCCCTTCTGTAGGTTCCTGGTCACATGGGGATTATGGGGAATGAAAGGGCTGGCCTTTTAGCTAGGGCTGGCTCGGTTTCTCCGTTCCTCGGATCGGAACACGCCGTAGACGTTTCCACCTCGAGTATAGGGTCTCTCATTAAATCGGATGTTCGTAGAAAGCATCAGCAGAGATGGGCGAATCTGAATACTTGCAGGTGTACGAAAACTGCTTCTTGATAGGAATATCTCCGATTTTCTCATGGGGCTTGAAAGGAAACAATGTAGAATTGTGGCTGGCATCATTAGCGGCCACAGGTCACTTCCGGCTCATCTAACAAGGATGGGAGTTGTTGACAGCCCTGAGTGTCTGTCATGCCTGGAGGGAGAGCCCGAGACAACCGAACACTTTTTGTGTGCGTGTCCGGCTTTCGCCCGGTGCAGACTGGATACTCTAGGGTCTGCCCTTCTATCTGTGGATGAACTGAAAAACCTTCCTCACCAAGACCTGATGCGCTTTATTAAGAGGACAGGAAGGTTTTGGTGGAAGGCCTTCTACCAGGACAGCACAATGGGTCGCTTTGGCCTCCGTGCTCTGGGATAGGGTCACCTGTCCCTGTGCCTTTCAGAAAAAAAGAAAGTAGTTATAGATGTTATTTGGTGAAGCTTTCTTCGTTTTTACTCCGTGATCCCGTTGAGATCGAAAGATAAAATTTTAATATGTTGTAGTGGATAATGTAAGGTATAAAATATAAAAAAAGTAACAATATCAAAAGTACGTCTTCCAGGATAGTCAAGGATAAAATTCTTATTCTTGATGTGCTTTTTCATGTATATTTTTATGGTTTTATTTTTCTTAGATAGCCTCAGAACCTATCTTTCAAATGAGCCATATTTCACTAGCATAATAAATAAACATATATGAATTTTTAAAGAAGACCACGACAGCATATTTGCGAAATTTTGAAAACGTCATAAGGAGGAAGGAAAATTTTTAATTTGTATTTTTGTTTTCGCAAATCCTCCAAGTATGTAAAATTTTAACAAAATTGGTGATGGTCATGTCACACCTGTTGCCTATTTAATATGGAATGACCCTACAGTAAACATGACGTAATCTATTAGAAATAGTAAACATAGAAACTTAAGAAAATATCTAAACTGGTAATAGGTAGACACAGTGGATACTACAGTCCATGTCAGATTTAGATGTTATTAATATGTCTATTTATATATTTATTTGTATAAAATTTTGTGATGTAAAAGCACCCGAACGTCTATATTCATAGAAAACTATGTATTGGTTCTTGTTATTTAGTTGTTAGGTTTAGATTAAGTACCACAGGAGGCAAACGATTATAGTACGTCCGGAGCAAGTGTACTCTCTGAATTGCAGTCTAATTTAGATGCTTAAGCAATTATAGTAGCTTAACATTTTCATTGTTAATTTTCTCTGCACTATACATAGACAAATCTGACAGTTAGCTAATTTTAATTCCTGTATGTAGTCTTAAGTTAATATGATAGTTATGTACTAGCCTCAGTAAAGATACCTTGACTTTGTAAGATGGTTTTTATACAATAGAGTCTCTATATTGATATTAAGTTATTTAGAAAATCATCTAAACTGTGATGAGGTACTGTACTCATACACAAAAATAATAATTAAAATTAGTTTTATTCTATTTATCCCGATAACTGCAGACGTAATCTGTTGAGTGCAAAAAACGATACTAACAACTTCAAGCTTACAGAATTTTACCTATTTAGTGTCAGTTGGTGTTATTTTTTGGGTTAATAATGTAGAAAAATTGTAAATTGTAGCACCAGTGTGGAATCAATATGTCGGCATGAGTAATTCGAATTAATGTAATCAGGCAGCAAACCTCACGTTTTGCTTAGGGAGTGATCCAGAGAAGTGCTCTATCTAACCGGTCAGGTTTCTGGAGAGGTGTTCGGACACCTGTAAATTTAATTAATATACCATTAGTCTATCTGATTTCTTTTCCCAGAGTTTTCTTCCAGACGCTTACGTTTATGCTTTCGTCTCCGTGAGATTATTTTTATTTCATGCGAGTATACAAAAAAAAAATATTTTAATAAATGTCGGACGTGTATAGAATCTTCTGAGTTTAATTTACTTTAATGAAATTTACTTAATACACCGGATACAAGGAACGGGGCCCAAAATAGACCCTGAATAAGTTAACTGGAGGGTGCAAGTAAGTCTACAATCTAGCATTAGTCAAAGATTTCCGATTTGCTGAGTGGACAACTTGATCCTGCAGAAGAAGTAGAGTTAAGAATTTAGGATATATGTCAAAAGTCAAAGTAAGCCACGGAGATTTATGTTATATTGGGAACCGCTGTAGTGACATCATACATATACGGAGAAGAGGGAACGAGAGATTATAGTAAATATTGTACTTATTATTATGTATTTAGAAAAAAATAGACAGTATTATACCATAATTATAATTACGTTAGTACAACCTTAGCAAATTCCATCAATGTTCATTCAGTATTTAAACGTGTTTTGTAATAAGACCGTTGTATGTTCGCTTTTATATATCCTTAGTTTTCATTCCGCTACATTAAGACTGAATTCATATGGATGAAGGATTAAGCAATATAAAGAAAACCTGTGCCTTTAATGAGGTTAATTACGAAGCAAGTAAATTCGTGTAAAACAGGAAGTTTCTACTTAAGGAGAATAATTCTTTTTGAGTTAATTCCTGTTCAAATACACTGAGTGCATAATAAATTAGCACCAGCTCTTACTTAACATGAATATTAATTCTTTTCGCTTTCTGTACGGTTTCTTCTTACTTACGCTATGTTGTTATGAAAAGGTAGTATACTTCTGTAATTCTCATATGCTGATATACATATATTTTATATGGAGTATATTTACATACGTTCTTCAGATAAATCAGTGTACACACAATTATACATAAATTTCATTATTAATGAATAGATTAGGGCTTCCAACGATTTTTTACATACATATGTACATTCACCTTTCAGGTATTTAGGGATAATGAAGGAAATTAAAGGCTCTATTTATAAGGATAATAATTTTTTTTTATTTATATATGATCTTTATTTGGTGGCTCTCTGGCTCTTTTTAAAATTCCTTAGAAATAGGCGGCAAAAGGCTCTACAAAGGGTAAAAGAGGCACTAGCTAAACTAAAGTTATAAAAGTCAATAGGGACAAAGTAAAACAATTAAACTAAACAAATGACACAAAATTAAAACAAAATGACACAAAAAGTAAAACAAGTTCAAACAAAATTCTCAAAAGAGTCTAAAAACGGCCACAAGAATTTTGAAAAGATCTAAATTATTACGAAAAATTTAAAACCAGTCCCAATTGTGACAATTACGTAAGTGGCAGTTCCAAGGAGTCCAAAATTTCCAAAATAAACTAATAAAAATTTCCCTAATCGAGCGAATTTCAACATAAAATTTTGTAATTTAGAACCGAGACCGAAACCGAATTAGAAAAAAGAAAAATCGAACGAACGTAAAAATTCAGCCGGCACCGTTATAGAGTCCCGCGAGGGCCGCCTGTAGTATCGTAGACCCCTACAAACTGCCCTCATCATCCCTCCAGCTTAGCATCTCTAACAGAGTGCTTGTCCTTCCCACAGCACGTGCAACGATTCCTAAGCGGGGAGAAGCCCCGTAGACTAGTGTTGCAAATGCTGTGGCCTGCTATCACCAGTGAAAGACAAGAGCTCTGTCCTGCACCGACGATAGTGGCTGCCGTGTGCAGTTGAATGTGTCAGCGTTCGTTGCCAGATATTCAAGACGTAAACGTCTCTTCAATCTGTCAACGAAGAGGCGCTTAAGTGCGTGGGCGTGGTGTTGTGGGTCAGTGTTCTGATTCCCATCTTCGACTCTCATGTAGTACAAGTGAATTGTAGATTTGGCCAGTGTCAACACAAAGCTAATCAGACAATTCACCCGACTACAAACCTTTGGCCCCATAGAAACGATGTTCTAGTAATGCTGAAATTCGGGTGGATCAACTGACACATATCGGGTGCCTTCACCACCACAAACTGTGCAAATCCTTTGAACTCGGCGGTCAATATGTGACAACTGATTAGGATGCATAAGACTGTGATACAGCAATTTGAATGCAACATCAGCATCTTTGTAACTAGAAGGATATCTGTAGACTACTCTGCAAGTTATCCGTCCCATCACGCCCATATTCACCCCGAGGTGTGTTCGCCATCTATTGTATCCTGTATACTCCGGAGGTCTAATGGACATAAGCACGTCACGGAGCACACGTGTTGTAAGTGTGCTGAAAGGTGTGTGTGGTGGTCTGTTCAGAACGAAAGCATCTTCCAACTTAGTGCCAGGGTCACTGGTCCCAAGTTGGCGAAATCTCTCCCGCGCAGAAGCAGCCCGGTCATGTAGTTGTGAAGTGTTAGTGTTTATTCGACAGTTTCCAGAGATATCAATGATATCTCCGAGAACTGTCAGTGTATGCGTGTCAGCTTCAAAACCCCGAGCATTACTGAACACTGAATCTATTAATTCAGGATTAAACCTGATTGGAATCGACGCGAATTGCGTGTACCTTAGAGCTTTCCACTGAAGGTGAAATGCTGGCCTGATTCTGCCCCAGGTCTGAATCGTTGAGATTAGATCCTGTGGCCAGTCACGAGGATAAGGTGGTCGAACAGAGGGTAGGTAGTAATACTCCCCTATGCCGATCCCTCCCAGTACATTCACCCACAGTTGAGAAATCAAGCTGTCTCTCTGGCAAAACACTCTTTGGAATGCACGCACTTGGAGACACCTTGATTTCACAACCAAGTAAGTGATACCTAATCCACCTATCTTGACTGGCAGACAGAGCGTGCTTTCAGCAACCCATCGTCTTCCGCACCAAAAGGCGTCTATCGCTTTTGCTTGAAGAAGACCTACGAAGCCTTCATCAAACGTCTCAGACTTTAGCAAATGAACGATGGACGAGGTAATCAAATAGTTTATCACGACTGACCTACCCATTAAGGATAATGGAAACAGTCGACTACGCCATGAGTTTACAGCTCTAGAGAGTTTCTCAAGAGCGATGCGGCTATTATTTGATTTACTCTCGCGTCCGATATACACACCTAAATACTTCAGGCAAGTATTAGTCCATTGGATGTTCAGTGGAGTATCTGTACGATCTCTCCACCTTCCACACCACAAGCCTTGACTCTTACTAAGGTTGATTTTAGCGCCCGCTATACGTTCGAACTGTTCGAAAACAGCACGAGCGACCGGAAAAGCTTCATCTCTTGTCACGAAAATGGACAGATCATCCGCATACACCAACATAAGAGGCCTCACATTGGTATATGGCAGATGAACCGCATACTGTCCGAGCATTCGACGAAGATTCACCAGTAGCGGCTCCAACGAAAGATCATAAAGCATACCTGACAATGGACAGCCCTGTCTGATACCTCGATGAAACGAGATAGGAGCCAGAACTTGTCCTTGATGCTTAATCAAAATCGCTGAATCTCTATACAGTTTCCCGACGATATCGAGCCACCTGGGCGGAAACCCAAATGCCTCGAGAGCAGTCAAGAGCTACTCGTGCGAGACACTATCAAAAGCCTTTTGCTGGTCAAGTGAAATAATGGCCATTTGAGTACCTGTCTGTTCATGGTAGGCAAACAAATGCTTGGCTACCGCGATATTGTCGTAGATACTACGACCAGGTACACAATAGGACTGTTCTGGGTGTATTACCGAAGCAATCACTGAGCGGAGTATCGCCCCTAATGCTTTGCAGACGATTTTGTAGTCTACACTGCATAGGGTTACTGGCCTCCAGTTCCCCATCCTCTGCAAATCTCCCTTCTTTGGAATCAAGCGCATCACAGATCGCCTCCAACTAGAAGGAAAGTCTGAATGCATCTCAACCGCCGAATTGAAGACTTCCAAAAGGTCAGGAATTAATAAATCCCTGAAACGTATGAAGAATTCTGGAGTCAAGCCGTCATAACCAGGTGAAGTGTGTTGCCTTAGATCCTTTGTCGCAGCAATCATATCCTCCAATGTGATTACTGTATCCAGGAGCTCCTTACTGTCTTCAGAGAAAGTGGGAATATTCTCAAGGAATTCATGAGTGGTCGAGGATGTTGTCGACGTCGATTCAGAGTAGAGACTACTGTAGTAGTCTTGAATATATTCTGATAGCTGTTGTCCGTTGAGGACTTGTCCAGATTCATCAATTATCGATTCGACCTCACAAGAAGCAGTACGACGTCTAGTCGCCTGAAAGAAGTACTCAGTTGGAGAATCGCCTTCTCTCAGCCAGCGCGATTGGCCGCGCAGCACAAACTCCAAGCTGTGCTTGTAAGTCTGTGTCGCCAAGCGTTCCTTTATTCCATTGAAATAAAGAATCAACCCCGGCTGAGTTGGGAGAAGAGCTGCCACCCGAGAGACCTCGGCCGACAAGCTAGAAACTTGATAGCCACTTCGATTGAAAGTCGTCTCGATAAAAGACCGAATCTGGAGCTTTCCAAGATCCAACCATTGACTCAGAAAAGGAAAGTCAGCTTTCCTCTCTTGCCAATCGTGCCAGAAATCAATGAACTCATTGATGAACTGCTCGGAATTCAACAAATAGTTGTTGAATATCCAGTATGCAGTTCGTCTTTCAACTAGAGTGCTGGTCGCCACCACAAGAAGATGATCACTAATCGAATACACTTCATAAGTGACACCAACGAAATGTTCTAGTATTCCAGGTGAGACGTAAAGTCTATCAATTCTGGAGCCTGCGAGACTTCCATGGATATTTCGCGAGACCCTCGTGTATGATCTAGTCGTAGGATGCATCCAACGATAGATATCCACGAGTCTGAAAACACCGACAAAATTCCTCAATCGAGTAGCATTGACAGAGTTGAACTCAACTCCAGAGTGCCGATCCATTGAGGGATTCAGAGTGCAGTTGAAATCACCTCCAAGGACAATTTCGCCGCTAAAATTCACCAGACAGGACGGAACACTATCAAGAACTTGTCTTGTAATGTCCTGGTCATGAGGAAGGTACACGTTTACTACCTTGATATGTTTGTCTCGAACGACAAAATCCAAGGAAGAAGCGAAGCCTGGGAAGATATCTGTATAGACAGGAGACGATAGTGTAAATTTGTTGGATACAATGATTGCCACCCCTGAGCCTCGCGAGGTGCAGGTGTGGCAAACATTGCATAGCCAGAGTGTAAATAAGCATAGCGCTCAAGTTGTGTATATGTGTCTTGTGTGAAACTCGTCTCCTGTAGAAGTGTAATGTCTATATCGAACATTTTGACATGTTCGATAGTGCTGTGTATTCTTGTATGAGCACTTAAACCCCCGGTGTTAAGAGAGCCTATCTTACACATTCAAAGAGATAAGAAGCTCAAACGATGATGGTGCGACGTCTACTGACGAGGAGAGTCGACCAAGCGATGCTCCTGCATCAACTCCTCCACCTTCATATGAAGTCGTTCTAACCGAGCTACATGGTTGTACTTCCTCCTCTTCTTGGACCCCTGTTGTAGGATTCGAAGCTGAGGAAGTAACAACTCTGGCCTCTCCAGCTCCCTTACAAGAATGCTCCAGATTTTATCTGAGTTCTTCTTGTACTGGAGCTGGCCAAGAATTTCGGAGATCTCCCTAGGAATGTTTTCCATCCCCTTCGAGACCTCAAATTGGCTACCAGTCGAAATGGTGCTACCACACGACTCGTAGCCACTGAAGCTCGAGAGACCAGTCTCTTCCAAACCGGTCATATCGCAGGCCGAAAGCTGTTCGAGAGATGCTTCCGCCTCTCTCACAACAACCTTCGAACCGCGAGCTCCACTATCGTCCTCCTCCGAGTGGGGCCGTTTTGGAGCAACGGGCTTTGCTGGCTCCGGAGGAGGCAGCATCACACGGTCAACTTTCTTCCTCCTCGTCCTCTTTTTTTTAATTAAATGGCTAGTTGACTCGTCGTCGGAAGTAGCCGTGTTTTCACGTGCCGACGTGGCGCCGTTTACAGCCATAACTATTTTTGCCTCTAGGACAACTTCAGGCACCTTAACCACTGGCTGCTCCAAAATAGCAGGTCGAGTGCCGGCCGAAGGCTCCTTCTCCAGATCCACTACTGTAGTAGTGGCTTCCTTCGAGGGAACCCTCGGTTCAGCCTTCTTCCCGGTTCTCTTGGGGCACTCAGCAATAAAATGTCCTACCAAATGGCAAGCATGGCATTTCGCTTCGGTGCCAACGTCTATCCAGTGCCTCGAGCCGGATAAGCTCAGGTAAAAGCCCTTTGGAAGCGTACTCCCCTTATTCAAGGTGATGGACGCCTCCCGGCTAGTACCGAAGACACCCCGCCCGAGACCCTCGTCCCCAATTTTTAAGGGAATAGCACGAACGTTGCCATGAACCTTCCCAAATCTTCCCAAGAAACTTACGAGGTCTTCATGGCAAGCTCGCATAGGGACCCGTGAAAACATGACTCTTGTGGGCTTTTCCCTGAGTGGGAACGGCACAAGGTGTCTACCATCCACCTCGATGCACGCAAGCATAAGCTTGGTAGCACTCTCGAGGGTCGTGGTGAACACCTCAACCATTCCCCCAGCTATTATCCCCATAGAAAATAGCTGCTCACGAGAGATGACCTGGAACATCGCTTTCAGGTTTGCGCTCTGAGGACATCCATTGATGTGCTCGAGCTGCATACCGTAGCTCTCATTCTGCCACCTCCCGTCGAAAAAAGCCTGCAGACCCGCACCGGTCTTAGGCCGAGGCTTACCTGCGTCCAATGGGGCTGGACGAGTGATGCCCTTTCCTAGAATTTCGATGGTGGAACTGTTCTGGGAACTGCCACGTACCTGCGCATACGAAATCCCTGATACTAGCGCAGGGGATCGTGGTGCTGCTGCTGGTCCTGCTGGTGCCATTTTATTTTTATTCTGGCCAGTTGGCTTCGTGGTGGCCAGTGGTGGCCTCATCACAAGTCCGCTGGGCTTTGGCGCTGAAGACGAAGCCGTTTTGACGACTTCCGATAATTTCGGGGATTGTGATTTTGCTACAGGTGCTGCTGGGGTAGCAGCCATTGTAGTAGCTGACGTTCCAGGTACTTCTGGGACAGCATCCGCTGCCCTGGCTGCAGTCTTCTCCACGGAAGTTGGCTGAACCTCTTGTTTTGTGGCCTCTTGATTAGGGCCCTTAATGGCCTTTTCTGTGGGCCCTTTTAATATTTTTTTTTCGGAGAAGAAGAATTTAAGCTCTTCTTCTTTCCTCCACTTGTTCTGAGGGGATCATCAGACCCCCCGTAATCGCTGCTGCTCGCACTCATTTTGAGTACGGCAGAGCAGTTTACACTTTATATGTTTATATATATATATTTTTAAATTTTTTTCTTTTATTTTAAAAACTAAAATTTATTTACTGCTTGCTCCAACGGTTTTAATATTATAGTCAAAATTTAAAAATTTTATGTTGCCATGGCAACGACCAAATTAAATTAAATTATTTTCAGAAATGTCACTAGAATTTTTATTTAGTACACTTTTCACAATTTTTTTGATAAACTTTATATAAAATTCACTTCGGACGATTGTGGTTAGTTTTTATTATTTCGGTTTTCGCGTTACTTTATCGGAGCTCAATTTGACACGTCTGGTCACTGCGGCAATAATAATAATAATTGTACAATTTTCTGAGTAAGCAAGTTGTGAATATTTTTATCCGAGCACTATACATATAGGGGAAAGGTGGGTAAAGTGGCCACCCCTAAGGAAAATAATTTTCTCGCGGCCATCTAAATTAAGAAAATTACAAAAGATACTACCTGCAGCAATTGTAAAAAGTTTAGAGCATATAATATTTTTATTTTCTGTTAAATAATTATTTTGTATGGTAGATGTGAGTTCTATTTCAAGTATGCAAAATGGCGACTTACCCGAACAGGTCCACTAAAGTGGCCAGTGACTCGCCACTTTATCCACATAGGTTAATTAAAGCAAATAGTTCTGACGTCTCAAAGATATATATGTTTATTGAAAAAAATATTGAAATTCAAGGAAAACTTGAAAACTATTTAAACTTAACAGAAAAACATGTTTAATATATATGTATTATATTTTTTTAAAGAAATGTCTAAATTCAATGGAAAAACACAGAAAAAATTAAAAAAACTAATTAAATTCACCAAAACTCAAACAAACTATTCACCTACTGCTTATAGTTCATTTACAAAATTCGCACTCAAACTCGGCAGCTTCTTCTGCGCAAGCAGGACACTCCTCGTGAGACCACTGCTTACAATTGGAACACCTAATTCAGCCCGCGATATCCATAGATTTAAAGAAAGTCCCATTGCAATAAAAACATTCGACATCCTCATATTCTTCGTCATCTAGGTCAAAAAGTCTTTTTATTGCAACAGCTTGTGCTTCCTTTTTGCGTTTGCGTTTTTGCTTTTCTATTCACTGGAATCATTTTGGACGTTGTAGTTTTCGTCAGCTTTTCTTCTTTCCTCCATTTTCTTTTCGTATCCTCCTGCTCTTTCTTCAGCTTCTCCTTTAATAATTCAGCATTGTCTGTTTTGTTTTAAGCCTGCTTGTTTAGGCAAAGGTACAATGTCCTTTGGACTTTTAAGAATGATGTGGGTTGCGATTTGGGTGTATCGACCACCAAATTGTTGTTGTTGTCCGTCACTTCACCTTCACGACCATTCATTGTAGCCATAGCTCCACCACCCCGATAATCCACTGCAGCCATAGCTTCATCTCCACCACCATCCACTGCACCTGTAGCTTCATCTTCACGACCATCAACTACAGTTTCATCATTTATCACTTATCTTCGGTGGCAGCAAGATCATTGCTTGCAGGAACCATGGGAATGTCAGACACCTCTGCTGCAACAAAATCTGCATCAGAGAACACATTGGTATCTAACACAAAAATCCCACACTTGCGAAATCTTTTTATCGCTGTAGCTGGCAGAGTTCCACGCAAAAATGTCTCCCCCACGAATCTGCTGATTTAAAATTGTGTTATACCTCTTCCAGAGTTGTTGCGAAGAAACTTCTCACAAGCCTGAATGTAGAACGTTTTGAAAGGTGCCATAAATGATACATCTAGAGGCTGCAGCTTGTGGGTGTAATGTGGAGGTAAATATACAACGTTTGTATTGTTTTGTTAATCCAAGAGTTTGGATTAATTTGCCAAAAATGAAACGCTGCAAATATTCTAAGTGATACGAAAATTGTAGGAGATGCGAAAATTGTAGTGCACTGTAGATAACGATGTAAATGAAAGCAGAGCGGAAGTGAGATTTTTATTACAAAAAAAGAAGGCAATAGTCTGACAAAAAAATACTACCAACATTGAAGTTTAAAATTGATTTTATGATTAGGCTACTTTCAGAAATATTGCAAATTCAAATACAATGGTGTTAGGTAGCTTTAGTTTTACAAATTCAGAATACAATATTTATGAGAAGTCTTTTTTAAAGCTAAGAACATGTATAATTGTGTCTAGCCTTCTCTATGAAGTCTATGTTTTTGGTGTGGTTAGCATGTCCGTCCAGAATTAGAAGCACTGAATCTTCGGCTGTAGGCTTGGAATATTTAATGATATGCTCAAACCATTGGATGAAAATATCTGTCTGCATCCATCCAGTGAGACAGCAGGCAAACTCAGTTCCAGGGGGGAGCTCCATCTTCAATCTTCATTCTTTTTCTTGGAATGAAGGTTCCTCCTTCGTACATGTGTACTGCAAATGTAGAAAGCAAGCCCCTTTCCATTTCGCTGAAGTAATAGCACCGACTTGGCGACTTCCCTTAGGCCAAAAAACATTTGTGTTTCTTGTTTGAACCATTAAAAGGCCAAATTTTATCGACATTATATACTCGATGAGCAGGATGAAAGTGTTTGTTTTGCACTGTCTTAAAGATGTTAAAAAATTTGTCCAAGTTATTTCTATTAAATGACTGTGCCCTGGCCATTGAAGTGGACTCTAGTTTTCTAAGAACAATATTAGGATGCGGTTGTCTGAATCCTGATACCCAATCTTTGCCCGCCATTTTCTTTTCTTTGTTGAATCGATGCGGTATATTCTTTTTTTTGGCAAGTTGAAATGCCAAGTGGCGTAGATCATTCAGGGACATGCCGTTGTTGATTCTTCCTCTTGTTCCTGTTAAATACACATCTGTAGCTCCCAAAAACCTTTTTTCTTCAATCTTTTGCGAACCATTTTTTAAGTGTATTTTGTGGAATATTAAATTGTTTTGCTGCTGCAGCAAACTGCATTCTACCTGTTCTTAATGCTTCTATGGCCTGGTGCATTGCCTTCGAGTCCCATGACTGTTGGGTTCACTTCCTTACATACTTTGAGGGCATCTTGATATCGTCGTATAACAAGAAAAATCGTTGCAACATGGCTTCGGTGTCATCAGGTAATTATTACATTATTATTATATACATTTATTATAATATTGTAATGAATAAATTGCAAAGCATGAAGTTTGTTCCTAAATAAAAATGTTAGGTTGGGTATAGTGGTCTGGCCACCTGGCCACTTTGCCTGGCAGGACGACATTATGTGGTCTACAGCAAAACCTTGTTGAACTATGTATATCCAAAAAAGCAAAAAGGCAAAAAGCCAGCGTTCCAACAGTACTACACCAAATAATTATAATTAGTACTAAACTAATAGCAATAATATTAGCCACTTACCTTACATCAGACAGGTGAAAAAATACAAAAATGTGCCTGCTCAGTCCACCGATGTAGTTACCTTTCCACGACGAATTATTTCCTGAAATATAAAATAAAAGAAACCACAGATTATCAAGTCTTCAAAAAATACCTACTATCCACCAGTACATAATCCACTGTCTATAAGATCCCGTGATTCATTCCATCTAGAAACAGACAAACAAATTATTAATAATTAACAAATGAATCAAAATATCATTAACTTACCTCAAAAGTATACATCCCTGTCGTATATTTACATTTCGTAATGTCACATAATGGCATTACGTCAAATCTTTTGATTCCGCCTCAGTCATCAAATTCAACAAACGTCGCCAGGGGCAACACTGAGAGGCGATAGCTCAAAACTGAATGCGGTGGCTATATAAAGCCGACGAGCCGCAGCAGAAAATCATTCTTGGTCCAGAGCTCATCTGCGTACAAGAATATTCCAAACCTCCAACATAGAACATTAATTCTATATTTCAGAGACCAGTCTGAAAAATCGTATCATTTCCTACACCTAAGCAGAAGAATAAGTCTGCGTAGAGATTAATCTGCAACATCTCCTGCCCAGATCTTAGCAGAAGAATAATTCTGCTGCAGAGACTAATCTGCAACACTCCTGCTCACATTTACAGAGCAATAATTCTGATGCAGAGACCTACGAGTAAGAAACTAAAGGAGAGGCCCATAAACAACAATTTTCGTGCCAATCTCAAAAATGTGTAAGTTTATACACATACTATAAAAAATTCGCATTGCAGGCGGATGGAAAAAAAAAGTTTACGCAAGGGACTTTGGCGCGGTTTTTGAAAGTTTTTTGTTTTTTTTTTATTATTTTGTTTGAAGTTTTTAATTGAATTTTTACATTGAATTTTTATAGAGGTTGTGGTACAAGATGCATGATACACGTACATTGATAATGAAAATCCAACGCGGAGTCTTGGGAGCAGCTTTGACTCCTGAAGAGCGGCTATGTCAGCGCTAACTCTAAATACTATAGCGGATCAGCTAACAACAGGTTTGATTCCAATGTCTACTTCGGGAAAGCAAAACAAAACACTCTGTATACTTTGAACTAATGTCAATCAAAAAGTGTCCTTTTTTTACCATTTCTTATCTTATTTATATTCAAAATTACCTGGTTGACCTAAGTTGGTTCCCATGCTTAAAATGCTTATTTTACAATAATTGCATGAGAACCAATTGACATCGATTAATTACAATTCAATAAACAAAGCTTGCGTTGCACTTTTCCACCTTTACGATTTCATTCATACCTTGCCGCTACTTTGTAAGTTGAGCTAAAACAAACAGAAGTCAGTTTATCATCGTCTTTTGTTTGTTTTAGCTTTTACATGCAGAAGGCAGTTAGGTAGGTCGGTGAGTCAATTCACATTTGAATTTATGCATAAGCAAGTCGCTGACCACACTTGAGGCAGGTAGCGATTGCTCATTATGCTACCTACATACATGTGTTATTGAACTTACTTACTCACCGCGATTATGGAAGTTTATGCAACTTCTATGCTTGTGCTTTTGGAGTATTTTCGTGCGTATTACAATGTAGTATAACGTATATCGCAACAATATTTAAAAATATATTTTTAAGTATTTAGTGTATTTCATGCCCCATGATTTGGGTAAACCAATACTAACTTTTGTGTGGCACACCCTGTGTATATTTTTTTTATATATTACTATTATTATATTTTCTATTGAATTATTTACTTAATATTACTTATTCTATTATATTAGTTATAGTTGTTTGTATCCATTTCTATAATCATTATTAATTAAAAGTTATTATTTGCTTATATGTTTCGATCCTTAAGTATTCTTTATACTATTATATCTTATTATACATTACTTACACTACTTTAGTAGTACTTTGAACGTCATTTCGTTATATTTTTTCAAGAGTTCTATCTTTCGATAAAGTTTTTTTCCTTTCCTTATAATGACTGTTGCCTTGGACAAATGTGGAGATACCGATGTGATTTTCAAAATGATGACCACAATATTTGGATTTGCGAAGAATATTTTCTTCCGGAGCAAATCGGAAAAAGATATTTACGGAAAGAATCAATTCTTTCATTGAATTTAAGGGCTCTAATAATGCTTTAGAAGAAGAATTATAACAAGTGTTTATATTATATTTGGCAGAGTGCCATGGAAGCGACACCGATCTTCTTCTCCAGAAAATTTATGCAGCAATTGCATAAAGAATATTAAAAATTCCACATTTTACAGTAAGAAATACCTGGCCGAAAGAAAAAAAATATTTGCACTGAAAATAACAGTGAATAATCTGAAACGAAAGTCTAGAAAAGTGTGGTGCTTTTTTGTGCCACAAAGGACTGGGAGTGCTTCTGTTCACGTCAGGAAGTTGTACCAGCCCCGTTTGTATTAATTTTGGTCGTCGAATTCTATTTGATGCTATCTTTTTATTGAGGAAATTGTTTCTCAAATTAGTTAGGAGATTAGACACTATACGTTTCTATTCGTTTCAAGAAAAAAGATCGGAAATCAAATCGCGTCGGCTATTTAGTGAATTTAAGACAGTACGTTTCTATTCGTTTCTATTCCTATTAAGAAACTAATAGCTAAACTAATCGCGCCGATCATTTAGTGAATTTAACGCTGTACGTTTCTATTCGTTTTTAAAGAATAATGGTAAATCTAATTACATTAATCATTTGATGAATTTTAACACACTGTACATTTCTATTCTTTTAAGAGAATCTCCGATCCGCGCCGGTTTGTGATCGACTGCCCGATGGTTTTTTCGCTTTTCGCCACAGATATCTCCCGCTACCAATGTCAGCTCTTTTCGCTGATCAATCGGTTTCGCGATAAAAATTGCGCAGAGGAAATTAATCGCGCGCTGATTTAACTGTTTAAAAATGTTCAGAGGATGTATCCTCTATAAAAAAATATTAGATTTCTTGCCGCTGGCGGGCAGCAATGGTCAGCGTCAGCAATTTAGTACGCGAGAAAAATAAAGTATACAATTTGTACGTTTTGTATGGCAGGAAATGGGATATTTTATGGCGTGAATATTTGCAAAGAAATGCTTATGCCCGTAATGAATGTAGGTACGTTGGGCGTAATGAGTGTAGACTCATAACAAAAGTTTATGTTAATCATAACAATTCACTGAAAAAAAAGGTGATGAAAAACAAGATCAAACCTTTAAATAAACTTGAAACATCTAATATAACCCATAATTCAAAAACATTTTTGAAAACTGTTAATGAAGACTGGTAAATCCGTATGGTCACCTGACGAAAAATTGCTATGTCAAAATATTACAGGTTACAGGTTGCGTCAAAAAGTTTATTAATTTTTGCGGGATGGTTCTGAATATGCCGCATATAAGTTCTCTGCATCCAGTAAAAATTCTTCAACCTTATTAAATAGGAAATAGAAAATATGACAGATAGAGAAAAAATATCTGTTTTGGGGGTCGATGAAATAAGTATAAGTCGCAATCTTACGTATAATAGTAAATCATATTTGATTGAAAGTTTTACAGGAAGTTGGGCTTAAAAGAAGTGTGGCTATAGGTTAACAGATTTGTGGGTTTATAGTTAGGGGCTTAGTAGACAGTTGGAAATTTGTGTTAAATTATTTTGTCACAGAAAAAGCAATTGAAGGAAAAATTCTTAAAGACTTTACTGTAAAATGGGGCTCAAGGTAACGGTTGTCGTCTGTAACCAAGGTTCAAATAACGGTAAATGTTTTTCGCTTTTGAACATCACACCGGAAAAATATTTTACTGTTATAGGTATATAATGAATATGTTGACTTTTTGTACGATTTTCCTTATTTGCTTAAGTCTTTTAGATATGTTTGGATAAAAACTGATTTAAACACTCCTGATGGTATTGTTTCATTTAACGTTGTCGGGATATATGAGCTAGAAAAAAATAAAGTGACTGGAATGTGTACAAAATTAACAGAGAAACACATAAACTCTAATGCTTTTGAAAAAATGCGAGAAGTTTCGCTTCTCAAGTATTTAGGAAAAGTGTAGCAGCAGGAATTAGAATATCTGTAAAACTTAAAATATTTCAGAAAAATTCCAGTGAAACAGCTAATTTTAGAAAAAATTGACAAAATATTCGATTGAATGAATAGCAAATCAAATCTTGACCGAAATATTTTTAAAACTGGTATTAAAAATGATGGCGTAGTGTTGAAGTACATTGAGGAATTTTTAGCATATTTGAAAGAAATTACACTACTCAATTCAAATAAAAAAACTGCATACTGTTTCACAGGTGCAAAACTTGCATTATATTCGACACCTTTGCTTGGAAATGATTTTTTTAACTTCAAATGCAATAACATCTATTTTAATGGAACGATTTAATCAAGATCGCTAGGAAAATCTATTCACATTACTCGAGCAATGGGAGGAAATAACAAGAATGCTTTAGTTGGTGAAATAAATAAACTATAATACTAGCGAAAATTATTTCCTCCAATTATTGCAATATAGTCTGTCATGTAATTGCGAAACTGAGGAAGATTGTAATTGCAAAGAAAAAGAAGGATATATCAATAGATTAATTTAAACCATTAACAAATGAGTTTAAACTTTAAGCAAATGAATTTAAACTTTGAGCAAATGATTTTACATCCTTAACAAATAAATTTAAACCATGAACAAATTATTTTAAACCCTTAGCAAATAAATTTAAGCCTTGAACAATTGGTTTGAAACCCTTAACAAATGTATTTAAACCATTAACGAATGAGTTTCAACTGTGAACAAAAGTCTTAAACCTTTAACCAATATATTTAAACTCTCAATAAATTTATATTTAACATATTGCATTCTCAGATTTATTTAAACCATTAACAAATGAGTTTAAACTTTAAGCAAACAAATTTAAGCCTTGAAAAAATAATTTTAAACCCTTAACAAGTAAATTTAAACCTTAAACAAATGATTTTAATTCCTTAACAAATAAATTTAAACCTTGAACAAATGATTTTAAACCCTTAACAAATATATTTAAACTCTTAACAAATTTATTATTAAAATATTTTATTTCAACTTAAGAAAGCATTTCATATATTTTTTTTCAAATTTTGGGTGCATATAATCTGCAATTCTTATTATATATGTATACATATAATATATGTATGTGGAATACTTCTGAGTTTTCAGTGCAACGGTTGCCTTAGGAATGAGTAAAACCATATCCATTATATAGTTGTAATAGTCATTATTTGTGATTTGTTGCAGGTTATCTTCGATCACTGAGAGAAGAATATGTTCTCTACTCATGTCAACTAAAATTAAAAGTACATGTGCCTTCGTTTTAGAAAATGATTTTTTTTATAGAGTTTAACATAAACGAGTAAGAAGGCAAATATTTTAGTCTTAAATTCGTTATAGATAACACATCGCGAACTTGTTGTGCTTTGTGTATTCTTGCATTATCCATAATTAAAAATGCGACACTAAGCGATGGATTTGTTGTCAGTTTTTCAAAGAGTTCCCGCAGAAATAGAGAAAACCTATCGGAATTGCAAGTAGAATTTGCAATTATCTTGTAATACAATATTCCTCTTGGTTACTTATCGCAGCAATAATTGTGACGTTCCTACTACGTGCTGCTGCAACTATAAATCGAGCACTGAAAAGTCAGAACATATATACATATATAATAAATATTACAGATTACTTAACTCAAAATAAAATAATTTAAATATAAATAAAGAGTTTAAATATATTTGCAAAAGGTTTAAGTGTTTTTGTTAACAGTTGAAACTCAGTCGTTAATGGTTTAAATATATTTGATAAGGGTTTAGAATCATTTGTTCGTTATAGTTATATATGTTTGTTTGCCTTTTTGAGATATCACCTAATATTTTCGTAGTAATTTGCTAGTATCAATTTTCTCGTCAAGCCATATTCTCGTACCAATTTTCTCATTAAGCCATTTTCTAGTATCAATTTTCTCGTAAAGCCATTTTCTCGTATCAATTTTATCCTATTGCCATTTTCTCGTATACAATTATGTCGTTTGCAGCCTTGTAAACATTTTACTACGAGTATAAGTATACTACAAAATACAGTACTGTGCAAAAAAAATTTAAATATTGCATTTTGTTTTGATACGTCGTGTTGAAGTGAATTTGGACTGAAATTTATAAAATAATGGGGAAAGTTAGTGCAGAGTTAAAAAGCAATGTGTTGGTATTGTCAGGAGAGAATTTGTCGACACGTGAAATAGCAGTTAGGTTGGGTTGTAGACAACGAACTGTTGCATGGAATTCAAAAATATTTCGTGATACGGGCAGTACGATACGAAAGATTGGGTTTGGTAGGCCGCGGAAGACAACACCTGTTTAGGATAGATTCTTGGCACTCTAGAGTCTACGTAATAGATTTAGAACTTCTGCAAACCTTCGGCATGACCTTTTTCGAACACATGGGACAAAAATTTCTACAAGCGTTGTAAGGCGGAGATTAAAAGAGGCCAACATTCCAGCCCGCCGTTCTATGAGGAAGCCACTACAGTTATCGAGTTGTTTGGAGGCACATGTGAATTTGTCTTCCACTATGACAATGCTTCACGCCACACTGCTAGAATGGTAAGTAGCATTGTAAGAATATAGTTAAATTAAATATTTTTAGTTAACCTATCAGCAGCAAGCAACAAGTTTCAAAATGCATAAAATTTTTTGCTTATTTTTCAATTTACAGGTGAAGATCTACCTGCAAGAGAATAACATCGAGTTGTTAAAAGGGCCTCCATATAGCCC
Source organism: Dioctria linearis (assembly GCA_963930735.1). NCBI lineage: Eukaryota > Metazoa > Arthropoda > Insecta > Diptera > Asilidae > Dioctria > Dioctria linearis. Next base: position 262,666,137 of record OZ005740.1, on the reverse strand, counting down.
AGATCTCAATCCAATCGAAAATATCTTGGCTTTATTGAAACTAAAGGTCGCAAAGAATTGGCCAGAGGCAATTGCAGCATTGAAACGTCTGATCAGGGATACTTGGGAGTCCAAACCAGCCAGTACATTGCGAAATTTAGCAGAATGCTGCCTAACAGCCGTAAGGCTGCGATAATGGCCAACAAAGAATTGAATTATTTCATTCGTTAATTTATTGATTTATTAAAGAAGAAAAAGAAAATTAAAAAGTGCATAACGCTAATGAAAGTATTTAATTTCTTCAACCTTCTAAACCGTATTGAAACTCAAAGATTCGCCGTAATTCCGAAACATCAGCCTGTTTATTCATGAAATTTTCTTTTATTTAAGAACGATTTTAAAATGTCCAGAAGTGTTGGAAGTAGCCATTATATTTAGCGTCGAGGATTACAATAGGTACTTGTCGGCTTAGTCATGAAAATTCCGACAAAATGTGAGTGAGTAATTTTTTATGCACAGTAATGTATAAGAGGTATTTCCTTAATTAAAGAATACAAATAAAATAAAATGATTGGTTTCTGTTTTAAATTAAATACTCATCGCATAATCACATGTCCGTGTGAACTTATCTCTTGAACTAATTGTTCAGCGCGTGCAAATTATCTCGTATTCCAATTTGCGTGTGCGAACTATTTGTTCGAACCAAATCGATTCGAATATATTTTTTAACAGATACCTTCTGAAAGGAAAAAATCCAGAAAACAAAGCATCAAAACTTTTAGGAAAATTAAATGTTATCTGATTACTCTTAATGAAAAATCAGGTATATAACCCAACAAAGCCATGTATTTGTCGTGGACCGTTAAATTCATGCTAAAAAACAATTCCTGAAAAAGGAACATATTACACATATTACAAAACTACTATCGTAAAATTGAGTTCTGAAAAAAAGAGGAATTCAATCTCATAACAATTTCCCCAAAAATAGTTACAGCATCTAACAAAAGTTGTCATGTAGCATACAATGCATGGCACAAATACAATCAGATCAAGCAGATAAACTTAAAACTCTATCATTATCATCATTACAAGTACCATCCAACGGGAATTTCTTCGCAACGTGATAGAGAGAATATTTTTTGCAAATATAATTAATTTAACACAGCAGCATGTGAAGCTTAAAATTTCTTGTTGCTATGCATTTTTGTTCGTTGCTAGGCAATTTTTATCGCTAGTCCCGTAAGAGCACAGCTGCACTGCCAAGTCTTGCAATCATGCACCTCTGCTACTTCATCAGTGGTGTCGTGTGCAAGCAAGGGCTATAAAAACAACAAGCTGACTGATCTCGATCTCTTTTTGCACTTGGCATCGCTTGGGATAGGTTGACTAGGTAGGGACTAACATTTTATATCGGGTATCGACTGATATAAAACTTTTATTAACAAATCATTATTTCGGGGATTGACTGAAATAATCACTTACTAACAAACACTTTATTTCGGGTTTTGACTGAAATAAAGAATCTTACTTCGGGTCTTGACTGAAGTTAAGATAACACTTTAAGTCGGGTATTGACTGATTTAAAGAGCATTATTTCGGGGATTGACTGAAATAATCATTTACTAACAAACACTTTATTTCGGGTTTTGACTGAAATAAAGAATCTTACTTCGGGTCTTGACTGAAGTTAAGATAACACTTTAAGTCGGGTACTGACTGATTTAAAGAGCATTATTTCGGGGATTGACTGAAATAATCATTTACTAACAAACACTTTAATTCGGGTATTGACTGATTTAAAACATATTCTATCTCGGGTCTTGACTGAGATCAAAATTACTAACATTAACACTTTATTCCTGGTCTAGACGGGAATAAAGAATTGTTCTAATAAAATATTAGAACAAAGGATCTTAACATTAGCTTAAAGCCAACCTCCTCAAATGCCAAGTTTAGATCGGTGAGTACCAGTCACTTGTAACATTTTAATACTTATTCATATATCTATTTGACTATATTTTGACTTATATACACATATATATATTATACATTTCATGTGCATATCTATTTTACACATATATTTTTATTACATTTTTGACGATCTTATATTATAACTTGGTGG